>CM072158.1:2556289-2858000 GCA_036850595.1 Rhyacichthys aspro | reverse complement strand
ATCATTTATATGTATAATTGTACATGTTTTATTAAGACTAAAACATTAATAAATATAATAACGTAATAGTGATTATAAATGTTGTATTAATTCTATATAAAGTTGTTACAAACACTCAACTAATGCTTAATAATAAACTACACATTAGAACTAAACAATCCATATAGCACTAGCCCTACTTTAACTTCACATATTATTATAATTAAGTTCAATTGTCCCCTAACACTACTGTGTAATAAATATATTTTAATTGTATTTTAGTCCAATAGTGTTAATATATTGTACAATCAAAACAAATGTCTCAAATTTTGTATAATCACATGAGTATTTTTCAGAAAACGACCACTTGGCTCAGTTTTCTCAGTAAGACACTATTTTAAAAGTGTAGTGTGTAGTTTGTGGCGGCATTTTGACTAAAATTAAATGTTAATTGTGCTTGGTTTGTCCTCTCTGGGCAGTTGTAGGAACATTGAGAAAATCAGTCTTGTTTCTGGAGCTTTAAATGTCTATTTCTTGACATAAAGAGGTGCAAATAGTGTTATTTTGATGTGATTCTTCACTGTTAAAACCTCAGTTGTGATTTGTTCCATTTTGTTCAACTACATTTTAATACTGCAGTTTTAAGAGTGAAGTGTGTCGTTTAGAGTGACCCGCTACGGTAGCCCTGCAGGGACATGCTGTTGTCTGTGAACAAACCCCGTGGAAATAGTTCTGATAATGATTTCACTTTAAAAAAATTAATAAATAAAGCAAAATCAACCAAAAACTGTCTTGAATAAGTCATAAAACATCTGAGAAATCAACAGTACTCATATCTGTACTGAGTATATGAGTATGAGTACAAGTGCTTGATTAAAAGTTGTAAAACCTATTGTTTCAAAATAAAGTCTCACAACATCTTTAACTTCAATAAAAGCTTTTTCCCTTTAACCTTCCGTCCTTTCCTGAAAGCGCCACCTCCATTAGCTCCTTTTAGAGGCTCTCCATCATTTCCGTCCTCACTTCCTCTTAATAAAAAAACCCTTCCCGGTCTCTTTATTTCTGCGGCGCCCGGTTGTTTCCGGCCTGGCGGATAAGAAGGTTTTAGGTGATAATACCGAGGACCGGGGCTCGCCGCCACCGATTCCTGCCACTTTTCTGTGTCACTTTGTGGCCGAGGCCTCATTAAAGGCATTAGCCTCTCTCGGTCCCGTGATGGAGGTCCGTGTCTGGCTCAGTCGCCGCGCAGGGATCTATTAAAAAGCGACTGGATAAAAACGGGGAGATAGTGGAGCGCAGAGGACCACAGGAGACGAGGCAGGACGGCGGTTTAATGAGGAGCAGCCGACGAGATGCACCAAATCACACGGAACAAACGCTTCTGTGAGAAAATGAAACGCTTGTTAATGGGCGAGGTGATTATGAAGCCACAGATAAAAATGTGATCATCATTATTTACATTTGGTGTTTAAAAGTGAGGATTAAAGGGTCTGTTACGGTGGGTTTGAAAGTCAGGAATAAACACAAAAAGATATAAAAGGAAATGTTTCTTTGTTTTCTTTAACGTCACTTGTTTTTCAACACTTTTTCTCTTTTTAAACGTTGTTTCTGGTAAGTTTTTATTTGTTTGTTTATTTATTATAGTATTTTGCATTGTTCTCCTCAGTGGACTCAACTTTATTTATTTATTTATTTATTTATTTTTACTTCAGAGCTTCATTACAGGAAATGGAGATATTCAGAAGCCACCAAATAAAACCTGTTCAAATCCAAATAAAACCTGTTCAAATCCATCTAAAACCTGTTCAAATCCAAATAAAACCTGTTCAAATCAAAATAAAAACCTGTTCAAATCAAAAATAAAACTTGAAAAGAAAAGATGAATATAAAACATATTTAAATCCAAATAAAACAAGTTCAAAATCCAATAAAACCAATTCAACTGCAACTAAAACCTGTTCAAAAACCAACTAAAACCTGTTCAAAACCAACTAAAACCAGTTTCTATAAAAAACGAAGATGAAACCTTACATTGTTGTTTCTAGTAAGTTTTTGTTCTTTGTTTGTTGGTTGTTTTTTTTGTTTGTTTGTTTATTTATTACAGTACTAGTTTCTTAATTGTACTCACTCCAGTGGACTCATCTTTATTTATTTATTTATTTATCTATTTTTTCATTTTATCACATTTTCACTCATTTTCTGTAATTTATTTCATTATTTTTTATTTTTATTTAAAAGTGTCACCATTTATTAAAGGAAATGTTTTGTATTTATTATTTTCACATTTCGCTCCGGCTCAGAATCATAAAATAAACACAAAGCACCACATTCTCAGAGCCAAGGTGTGTGCAGCGTGTGAACTTGAACCGAGGGGTAAGTAGGTGGAAGCGGCGTTAACTACCCCTTGTCCACTCACGATTCCCGAGAGCTCGTGTGCTGCAGGATTTAATTGATACGAGCCAATTAGAGCCTCTGAGCGCTCACCTTGAGGAGGTCGACGGAGGGTTGAGCCCAGCGGCGGAGGTGGAGAGGGCAGCGGCGGGCGAAAAACTCCAGAGTAAGCGTTCGAGGCAGATCATTAGTAAATAAGTAGCTGTGGAGGAAAAGGAGACGAGAGGTTCACGGACCGAGGCATGATGGGAACAAGAGGAACCAGAGGAGGGCAGTTATATAAAGAGTGTCACTGCAGAAAATGTGATCTACAAAGGCCTCATTATTGAACAGAGTGAGGCAGTGGTTGGTTTAATGCACAAAACAAATAGGAATAAAAATAACTCTTGTGTCTAATCGTCATAAACTGTAAACATTAGCTCCATACATTACATTTTTGTTTTGGAAAAGCCGTCGAATGCTCCAAATCAAATGCAGTAACTGTATAAAGGTGGACAAGGAGTAAACAGAAGTGTTGTTGTTTTTTTAGCTACAGATAAAATATGTTTTTATTGCTTAGTTATTGTCATTCATTTAATATATTTTATGTTTAAATGTATTTGTTGTATTTTATTCTTTTAACGTTGTATGTCATTTATTTTAATGCATTTTGTAAAGCTTTTGTAAGAAAGACATTTGTTTTAGACTTTTGTTTCTAGTAGATTCTTTTTTTGTTTGTTTTTTTTGAGGGGAGGGGTCTTTATTGTCCTGAGTGGTGGACTTTATTTATTTATTTATTTAATTTTTATTTTTATTTTTATTTTTATTTTTATTTTTATTTTTATTTTTTATTTAACCAGTTTAACAAGAGCTGTTTTACAGTCTTATAGCATCAGGAACAGCATATGGACAAAAAAAATAGTTGTACTGTCAAATTATCAAGTTGTTAATCAAGTTATTAATCAGTGCAAAACAGAGAAGTATTTTTAATGACTTATATTAAACTAAAATATCTTAACCGTTTGCTTTCCTCCGACATGTTGAAGATGAAAATAACATAATAGATGGATTCTGAGCTGTTGTTCTGACTTGAGCAGGCTTCATGTGTATTTTTCAACTCAGAATGAGCTTTTCCCTGGTTTCCGAGGAGCACCTGAATGCACCATTAGGCACAAGAAAGCAGAGTTCAGGAGCTTCTTGTGGAGTTACTGTGGCTGCTTCTCTGTGAGTTTCATGAAGAGGATGTTGTTGAGAATGGCCTGCGTCTCATCCTCTTCATCATCCCTCTTCTCGAATGACCCCACTGAGACCACCCTCCCACCATCACAGAGACAGCTTGTTACTGTCTCTCACTCTCAACACTAAAGAATAAAGCACTGGCCACTGGTAAAAACAGAACTGTTCAGCATCTCACTTTAAAATATCTCATTGTTCTTTACTTTAATGAGATGAATGTGCCACGATTAGCCTCTTGATGCTAACACCTGAGTTATTTAGACGAGAAACACAAGGCACAAGTCAAACTCAAGGTCCAGGGGCCAAATGCAGCCCTTTACAGTGGTTTATGTGGTCCTCCAATGCATTGACAGGTGATATTTTTGGCACTACGTTTTTACTGGAATCCAAATAAATGTGTTCAAATCGATCTAAAACCTGTTCAAATCAAAATAAATCTTTTCAAATCCAAATAAAACCTATTCAAATCCAAATAAAACCTGTTCAAATCCATCTAAAACCTGTTCAAATCCATCTGAAACCTGTTCAAATCAAAATAAATCTTTTCAAATCCATCTAAAACCTGTTCAAATCCATCTAAAACCTGTTCAAATCCATCTAACACCTGTTTAAATCCAAATAAAAACTGTTCAAATCCAAATAAAACCTGTTCAAATCCATCTAAAACTTGTTCAAATCCATGTTAAGTCTGTCCAAATCCAATTAAAACCTTTTCAAATCCATCTAAAACCTGTTCAAATCCATCTAAAACCTGTTCAAATTAATCTAAAACCTGTTCAAATCCATCTAAAACCTGTTCAAATCCAAATAAAAACTGTTCAAATCCAAATAAAACCTGTTCAAATCCATCTAAAACCTGTTCAAATTGAAATAAAAACTGTTCAAATCCAAATAAAACTTGTTCAAATCCAAATAAAACTTGTTCAAATCCAAATAAAAACTGTTCAAATCCAAATAAAACCTGTTCAGATGAATATAAAACATATTTAAATCCAAACAAAACTTGTTCAAATCCATATAAAACCAGTTCAAATGCATCTAAAACCTGTTCAAAACCAACTAAAACTAGTTTCCATAAAAGGAGGAAATTAATGTTAATGTTAATGATAACTTTTGTAAAACTCTGTAAAACCTTAAATTCAAAATGTTATAAAAGCTTCCAAATGTCTCCATCTTCAGCCTCTGAAAGGATTCTTATAAACTATCCCAGTTTGACACCACTGCTGTAAGGTGTAAACAAAGATGTGATTTTAAGGGATGGATTTATAGATTTGAAGGAAATATCCAGACAAACCGAGACAGAGACGGGAGAGAAGAGCTATTTTATGACTTGTGCCAGTTTAAATGAAGCTGCCCTTTGGTTTCTTTGGAAGCATTATAAATAAAGAGGTTTGCCGTCACTGTCCGCTCGGGTTTGGACGAGGTCTGACAGTATTACTCAGGTATATACCGGGACGTGTTGGATAAAAAAGACACTCTGGAGGCTCTTCAGGAAAAAGTCGAGTCATAGGTGAAGAGATTTTGGAACGCCGGCAGCTACAAGACGAACAATGTCGAACGGATCAAACGGACGA
Organism: Rhyacichthys aspro; assembly: GCA_036850595.1. Classification (NCBI taxonomy): domain Eukaryota; kingdom Metazoa; phylum Chordata; class Actinopteri; order Gobiiformes; family Rhyacichthyidae; genus Rhyacichthys; species Rhyacichthys aspro. Next base: position 2,852,841 of record CM072158.1, on the reverse strand, counting down.
GGTCGGCCAGCGAGATTTCTTTTTTTCAGCGGCGTCTTTTTCCCCCGTACAGTTGCAGACCGAGCTGTCAAAGAGAGGGCTTTGTTCGGAAGAAAGACGTTCAGAGCGGCCCGAACGAGGAGAGCGATCCTCTAAATGATTCAGAGGACGGAGAAGCAGCGGGAAGACGCTGATGTAACGCTGCAGCGAGACGGTGTATCGGCGAAAAAACAGAGAAGAGTCTGCGTCTAAGGCCTGTCAGCTCGGTTTAACTCACTCACACAACGCAATCTTCGCCAAATTGTTCCTGTTTGACGTTTTGTAAATCAGTGGAAATGTGAGATAATGATGTATCAGTCACAAAAACACAAGATCTCTGAAAATACGTCTAAAATTGGTTCAGATTATGAATCACAGACTGTATCATCTTTGAGTCTGTCTTGTCCTTGAGGCACAAAACCATGTATTAAAGAAAATAAAGTGACCATTTGGAGACTTTGTAGATGGACATTTCTCTGTCTGCTCTTCTTGCTGCATGTATTTCCCTTTTTGTCGTCCTGCCATGCTCCGTAAGAGTATTTACAAGCTAATATATTGTAATTTTCTCATGCAAAGACAAAATGTGTTACTCAGATCCAACAGTGAAGAGCAGAAGATGATGAAGCGACCCTCAGTCTCACAGCCTCAAGGAAGAAGCTGTTTTATCGACATCATCCACAACAGTCTTAAATGTGACGGCCTCGGCTTTGATCAAGTGCTTGCGTGGTTGTTTGAAATTATATAGTCTGGCAATTTATTAAGAATCCTTTCAGGGGCCGGAGATGGTGCTGATTTAGAAGCTTTATTAAATTTTGAATGTGACATTTCATTTAAGTTTCATAAAAGTTATCTTTAATATTTATTTCTTCCTTTTATGGAAACTAAGTTTTAGTGGATTTGAACAGGTTTTAGATGGATTTGGAAGGTTTTAGATGGATTTGGACAGGTTTTAGATGGATTTGGACAGGTTTTAGATGGATTTGGACAGGTTTTAGATGGATTGGAACAGGTTTTAGATGGATTTCAACAGATTTTAGATGGATTGGAACAGGTTTTAGATGGATTTGTCAGGTTTTAGATGGATGTTGAATTTTAGATGGATTTGGACAGGTTTTAGATGGATTTGGTCAGGTTTTAGATGGATTTGGAAAGGTTTTAGATGGATTTGGTCAGGTTTTAGATGGATTTGGACAGGTTTTACATGGATTTGGAGAGATTTTAGATGGATTTGGACAGATTTTAGATGGATCTGAACATTTTTATTCGGATTTGAACAGGTTTTAGATGGATTTGGTCAGGTTTTTGTCAGATTTGAACAGGTTTTAGTCAGATTTGAACAGATTTTTATTAGATCTTTGTTGCAAAAATCAAATCCATCTAAAACATGTTCAAATCAATTTAAAACCTAGTACCAAAAGTACTTACTAACTAACTTAGTAACTAAGTAGTTGAGTCCAGAAGAAAACGTTCACTCCAAATAATCACAAAATCTCAGACATATATATATTTAAAATTTTTATGTTTGCTGTTTGTTATAGTTGCTATGGTTACAAGACGTCTGGTGCAATAATAAACAAAAGACGCTCATGAATGGATTCTGTGTCCGACCTTCAATCAGACAAACCCAATACGACAAGCTTCACACAAAGAGCAGAACTGGTTTAACGGAAAATTACATCTAAAATCTTACTCCATTAAGAGAGTGTGTCTTAAAAGATTCACAATAATAACCACCTCAGAAAAGGCCTCTGGAGTCTCATTAAAGTTGTTTGATATTACACAAGTGGGATAGAAAAGTTTATTATTATTTATTATTCACTTCTATTCCCAAGAAAGAAAGAAAAAAACGACATGAGCAACTGGAGCGCTCTAAAAAAACAGCTTAAACCATGAATGTATGTTTAGGATAATGCTCTCAACACAAAATAACTAGTTTAACCTTCTTATAGACTCTCCCTTAAGAACCGCTTAAGAAAGTACTCGGACCAGAGTTTGAGAACCACTGCCTTTAATTTTTTGTTTGTTTGTTTTTATGTCTGTTTGTTTTTTTGTAAATTTAGGAGCTCAGTTTAAAAGAAACAGGGACCTGAGCCAGAATTTCCACAACAAAGTCTCATTTTGTCATCTTAAAACTGACTTCATTTGTAAAAACTGGTGCTTCAATTAGAAAAACTTAAGTTAAGTCACATTAGAACAAATTGTGAGTCTATGTTGATGTATTACTGCAGAGAAAACTTTCAGTCCGTCTGTTCTTTCTGTACCTCACTTGCTCCTCTTTGTTTTTCAAGTTAATGATCTCCATTGTCTATTACCATTGTCTGTATTTGGCAGAAATCAGCAGAGACTGGAGTCTATTCCTCTGTTTGTTCACACAATAAAAAGTCCCCAGAGAAAACAGTTCACACGAATCACATCTGTTGTTTACCCAACGCTTTTATGCTCCGACTAATTCAGTTCAAATCCTATTACAGTAAAAAAATAACTATAGCAAAGTTAACTTATTCTTCAGCAAATGTTCTCTCCCACTGTTTTTGTTTCTGTCTGGAGCTTACACCACAGGGTTTAGTCCTGACTCATGTCTCGACAACAGACAAGTGTAAAGGTCAAGGATGTGTCATTTTAACAAAATGGAAGAACTCATGTTAGACTCAGGGTCTGAGAGATGCTTCAACTCCAAAACTAAATGCTTTTATTTCAAAATTCTTACGTCAAAACCAAAGCCTGCAAACTTTCGATGATCAACGCTAAAGAGAGATAATATTTAAGATTCAGTTTATTTAAAAAAAACAAAACCAGACCAATTTTTCCTCCAAAATACTAATCCATTTGACCAAACTGAAGTTTAGAGTTTAGCGTTAGCTTAGCTGTGACTTCAGCGTCAGGACGACAATTATCTCCTCCTCGTTAAACATTACGTGATTGAATTGACAGTATTTATCTGTGTTTTCTCTGTTGATGCTTTTCTTTTTTCAGCTGTTTCTCTGTTAAAAGACATATTCAGCTGAAAATACACTTTATCTGCAGCTATTAAACTTCCTGGAACGTCATGTGACAAGTGTCGACCAATGGGAGCGCGGAGGTTCTCATCTATTACAATCCCTTAGAATAAACAGTAGATGGATAATAAAGACTGTTTTTGAACAAATTATTGCTTTTATAATAAACTATTCGGGGTTTAAACCATTTTCCAACTAGAATAAAAAAAATATCAGCTACGGTCTGTTTAACTTTCACACTTTAACACTTGTTTTCTCACGAGCTTCTCTCAAAGTTCCTGAATGCATCAATGGACTAAAAAGTTGTTATAAAAGGTGAAAGCGGGGACAGATCAGTTTAGTTGGATCGGTTCGAAGCTGCTGAAAAACACCGGACAGTAATGAGACTAAAGAAATGCAGACATTTTGCTGACGTCTATAAAACTCTCCGAAGCAATTAATAACCCGCTCTCCACCTGCTTCTATCTCCCGTCTTCACACAAAACTTTATTTAAATCGCGCTCGAGCTGCTCCCACGAGAACGCCTTAACAACAACCTCCAAAAAAAAAGGTCAGAGGGAGTTGAAAGGCCATCCGTCCCCAGCCTTATTCGCTCAGAGATGATTTAGGACCGCGTCGGACGGTTCTGGGGTGAACTGGGACGGAGAACAGGGTCAGCTCGGTCGTTTGTTAAAATAATAAACGGCCCGGGTCTGAGGAGGAAAGAGACCCTCGAATCAGGGTTAATCATGTGAGGCGTTGATGGGAAATATGGTAAATGCATTCAGGAGTTAAAGCAGGAAAGTCTTGTAAATTTGGAAATGGGACTTACAAACAGATTTATAATGTAGAAAATGATAAAATACAATAGAAATTCACTCTTCACATCATAATCATTCAGTGTTACATAAATAAACCCGACTTTTATCTCACTCTGACCTTCTTCAGATCAATATTTCATAGAAAAGAATTGTTTCCAGGCGTCTTCAACCTGTTTCCGTTCGTCTAACTCTGGCTGGTTTCTCGCGTTGGTTGTGTTTCCAAATTACAACAATTTATTTTGACAAACCTTCAAACAGAACCGCTCTGTCCGAGTCCCATTTGCCTCTATTTTCCATTTCCATCTAATTCAAAATGTGTCCACACTGTTTAATTACTCTGCGTCCACTAATATCCTTCCACAATTATAATTAATGATTAGCCACAACTCCAACTGGTCTGTGTTTCTCTCTGTTTGGACACAGCTCAGAGGAAACACAAGCCTCTTCAGGACAAACTCTAAACTCTGGTGTAGTTTGCCAGCATTAAACATACCGCCATCATTAATGAAAATCAATGAAATATGACATTTTTAAATCGAAATTCACATTAATTCATTCACTTTTGCATCAATTCAGAATAAATTCAAGAAGTTTGGTGCATATCTCTCTTTGAACTTATACTTTTGCACATTTATTGTTGATTATGAGAATAGAATCCCCCTTATGCCCTGCCTTTTAATTGCCCTTTTATGTGGCCCTCCAATACATTTAGAAGGTGATATTTTTGGCACTAGGTTTTAATTGTATTTGAACAAGTTTTAGTTGGATTTGAATCAGATTAATTTGTTCAAACCAAAGATATATGTATAATCTGCACAAATCTGAATAAAATCTGTTAAAATACATTTAAAATCTGTTCAATTCCACCTAAAAACTACTCAAATTCACCTAAAACCTGTATAAATCCAAATAACACCAGTTCAAATCAAATTTAAAACCAGAAAAATCCATCAAAAACTGCTCAAATCCAAATAAAACCAGTTCAAATACGTATAAAATCAGTTAAAATCCAAATAAAACCTGCTCAAATACGTATAAAACCAGTTCAAATCCAAATAACACCAGTTCAAATTCATCAAAACTTGTTCAAATCCTTCTAAAACCAGTTAAAATCACATAAAACCTGTTCAAATCCACCTAAAACCTGCTCAAATCCATCTAAAACCTATGAAAATTCAGCTTAAACCTGTTCAAATCCAACTAAAACCAGTTTCCATAAACAAAGGAAAATACCAGTTAAAGATAACTTTTGTAAAGCTCAAATAAAGATGAAACCTCACATTCAAAACGTAATAAAAGCTTCCCACGTGTCTCCATCTTCGGCTCCTGAGAGAATTCTTATTAACTATCATCACTTTGAGTTTGACATCACTGTCTTAAACCCTACAGACATCATTTTGTTGGACAACAGTAAAAATAAACAAGCCTAAATGTACCATTCCTACTTTAAACCAATCAAAATGTTGTGTTAATCATCCCCTAGTGGTCAGTGAGCGCAATTACAGTTACAAAATAAAACAAAAAACAGGCCGTACGTTTAAAAAAAGCCCCGTTTCCAGTTTCTCCGGGGTCTGTAGACTGTGAAAGGTTATTCCTCGGAGTGCGTGCGGTCCTTTTGAGTAATGGACAGTGAAGTAGGTTAGGTCAAAGGTTAGACGCCGCGGGCAGAGTGACCCCTGACCCGCCCCGTGGTAGATTTGTGGGGCTTCGGGGACCGTCCTGACAGCGCTTTAATACCTCTTGCCCTGTTGAGTTAGACGTATGATGGATGGGGACGGGGCCGAGGCGGCGGCGGTCGTCTGGGAGGCTCCGATACTGAGGTTTAGAGTCGGACGGTGGTCTAAAGGCTCTGAATGAACGTTTATATCCTGAAACACACTTTGAAAACAGAAATAGTCGAACAAAATGATGGGCAAGACATAAATACAGTACAGTAGGTGCTTCCCAGTTGGATTTGAGCCAGTTTTAGTTGGATTTGAGCCCGTTTTAGTTGGATTTGAGCCCGTTTTAGTTGGATTTGTCCCTTAAATTATTCTTATTTACCCCCTCTGGCTCCTCACCACTTTGAATTTGACACCAGTGTTTTATAAAATCCAGTTTAAAAGCATAGGACCAGACTAAAAACCAGACTAAAAACAGCTCTTCTTTTCTTTCTAATCATTATTAATTATTTACATATTCCATTAACTCTTATCATTCAGAGTAAATTCACCTTAAAAGACCTGGAAAAATCACACCCAAATTAAAATTAAAGCTGTTCTTGAACCGTTTGGAGTCAATTTAAAAGTTTGGACTCTTTGTGAAGGTAAAACTCTACATTTTGAACCCAAGCAGTCAAATTTGTTCTGTTTTTTTTACTGGATTTATATTCTCTGGATACTTACGAACAGAAGGAGACCCTTTTTGTTGGGAATTATCAATGTGTGAACTGCAGACAAGCTCCATAAGTGAGTCATTTGAAAGAAAAAGAAGCCTTGTTGTAAAGACTGCTTTTGTATTGTTTCGATGTGACTCTCAAACTTTATTTAAAAGCTATAAATAATGAGGCATATGTGCAGCTTTGGGTCTAATCAAAAATATGTGAATTTAATAAGTTCTTTCACTTTTACAGAGCTCCTAAAGTCCCAAAAAAGGTTAAAATTGTGATTGTGTAGTCATTTTATATTAATAATCTACTGAATCTACGCCAGTTTATTTATTTTCGATTCGTTCTTCCACTTCTGCGGCGTCTTCTCTCTGCTCCAGGACAAAACCCACGGAGGACAGGGCTTTTATTATTTAACGTTTTAAAGATTTTAATGTTTTATAGCTTTTTTTTTCAAACGTATCTGTACATTCTTGGTCCATACACTATCACAGAACCCTGTTGACTCATAAAGGAGCTATGTTTTAGCCTCTAAATTGTCTTATTTAGTGTTTTTTGTGCTGATTTTGGACGTTTCCGAAGCCCAGGATCAACACTGACTCTTCTATTTGTTTAAAGAAGACATATATTAATTGTGTCTGCATTAATTCTTGTCACTATTCGTCACGTCGTCCTGTCTAAGCTACAGTCCCTTAGCTTCGCCGCTGCTCCATCTGTCGTACTTCGCTCCCAACGCGCTCCGTAAACTATAAATCAGCTGTTGATAGATTGGCCCCGACGGGACTGTCCCGACCCGACGGAGCACACCCGTCCGAGGGGATATTTACATGAAGGGCACTCGTCCCGACTCAAAAAAAAGAGAAGAAAGGCCTACATTCACAGAAACAGTCCAAGGACGATCCAAGGCTGCGATTACTGTTACTTCCGAGGGACTGAAAGCGGGTTATATTTGGACGGAGACCTCTGAAGGGACCCGGGACTATTTTTATTGGGGTTTGAGAAGAGGCCGTGGAGATAAAGCATGTGTTTTAGATCAAGAGGCGTAACCTAGAAAATAAAGACCGCAGGGCTCGTATTCATCCTGGAAAACCTGGAAAACAGTTCGGGTTATGGGAACGTTGGAGTCGGAAGCTTTTTAACAACGATTTGTTTATTTAATTTGTTGGGGTTATTGATTTTATTGTTTGTGTTTTGTCTCTTTTTTAAGATTTGTTTACGTCGTGGAAAAGGTAAAAAACTATGGTCTATTGAATAATATTAAAAAAGAGTGATCATAATGGCCCTGTTTAATCTTGTTTAGACTTGCTTTTAGATTTTTGTTGGATTTGAACAGGTTTTAGATGGGCTTAAACAGGTTGTAGTTGGATCTGAACACATTTTAGGTGGATTTGAACATATTTTTGTTGGATTTTAACAGGTTCTAGTTGGATTTTAACATCTTTCAGTTGGATTTGAACACGTATTAGTTGGATTTTAATAGGTTTTATATGGATTTAAACAGGTTTAGTTCGATTTTAACACATTTTTGTTTGATTTGAACAGATTTTAGTTGGATTGAACAGGTTTTAGTTAGATTTGAACAGGTTTTAGTTGGATTTGAACATGTTTTTTTGGATTTTAACAGGTTTTAGTTGGATTTGAACACATTTTAGTTGGATTTGAACAGGTTTTAGTTGGATTTGAACACGTTTTTTTTGGATTTGAACAGGTTTTAGTTGGATTTGAACACGTTTTTTTTGGATTTGAACAGGTTTTAGTTGGATTTGAACACGTTTTAGTTGGATTTGAACAGGTTTAAGTTGGATTTGAACACATTTTAGTTGGATTTGAACAGATTTTGGTTGGATTTGAACACATTTTAGTTGGATTTGAACAGGTTTTAGTTGGATTTTAACACATTTAGTTGGATTTGAATATATTTTAGTTGGATTTGAACAGATTTTGGTTGGATTTGAACACATTTTAGTTGGATTTGAACAGGTTTTAGTTGGATTTGAACACATTTTAGTTGGATTTGAACAGGTTTTAGTTGGATTTGAACACATTTTAGTTGGATTGAACACGTTTTAGTTGGATTTGAACAGGTTTTAGTCTGATTCAGTTCCAGTTGGATTTGAGCCAGTTTTAGTTGGATTTCTCACAGTCTTTGTCTCTGAAATTATTCTTTATTTACTCTTGTGGCTCCTTTAAAAGATAATTTAAAAGCTTAGGACACAAACCACAAACTGATTTTTCCAGCCTAATTGCTTCTATTAGAGTTAAACTGAACTTATTAAACACTGTACATTGAACACCTCACTCTCGATGATGACCTTGAGCCCGGTGTGGAGTCATGCTATGTTTTGTCACCGTGAAAATGGTGTGAAAAAGCCACGCTGAGTGGGACCGGCAGCATCCATCAGACCTGGCGGGAACTCACACGACTCGCTCATAATACGCCACTTTTAACGTATTTATCTCCATCACAGACAAACAACAAGGTCACCTCTCGTCAGGAGCGTCGCCAAAAGCCTCTGAATTAGACCCAGGTGTTGTTCGCGGTTGGATCAAACATTTATTCAAAACAGTGAGAGTTGGCGGTTTAAACAGCAGGGGGCGCACGACTTTGTTAACGACTTCAGACTCTGTAATATCTGTGTAATCTCTTCGCTTCCATTCCTTTCTGCACCAAATCAACTACAGCAGCCTCAGAGGGTCAAAACTCAAACTGGAAAATCTCACTTGGTTTAATAAAGGCTTCAATAATAAATAATAATAATAATAAAGGTTTTTTTAAACAGTTTCCAGGCCACTTTAATGAGAAGAGGTCTGTCATTTGTGTCAGTTCCAGCGTAAAAAGATCAAATAATTACAGGATTTATTTATTTATTTATTTATTTATTCATTTATGTATTTATTTATTTTCTATTTATTTTATTTTATTTTTTTATTATTAATTTTATTTTACATAGCTTTCATTATTAATATTTTTATTTTTTTATTTCTTTTTTTTATATATTATATGTATGTATTCTATGTATATGTGTGTAGTGTCTAATTGTGTATAAATTCATTGCTGCTGAGCTCTTTGTCTTGTTACAAAATGGAAAATCAATAAAAATATAATTTAAAAAAAAGATGTTTTCACAATAACTTCCATTAAAAACCATAAACTTTAACACAGCCCATTATTTCGCTTTAATATTTACGAATCAGTGCTGTTTTTTCACATAATCTTCAGTCAACGGCGCTTTAAGAGTCATAGGATTGATTAAAACCTACTTTTAGATTTTCTAGAAAAACATTTTGGTAAATAAAAGGAGAAAAGCCCACTCTCTTGTTAGACCTGTCTGTAATTACTTTCATTATAAAGCGGTCAAAGACACAGAAACCCTTTCCTCTCTGTCTATTATCTGCAGACGTTCACGGGAGACGATGCCCCACAAATCTACCGCAATAACGCACAATGCACAGTGACAAGGAAAAAGACTTTTTAATAACGGAAAATAAGCAGCGGATCCCGGCAGCACCTGGTTCCTCTGCTGTTTCCAAGTGCCTCGCTCCGTCTTACACTGCGCCGTTTTCAGCAGATAAGGGTAAATAAAGCCCTTTATTGCCTTGATTCCTTCAAAGATAGACTCAGCTGTGTAATATAGCCACCAATATTTCAGCGGATTGGAGACAAATAAGGACAGCGGCGCAGTAAGGAATGCATCATCTGAAGAGTTTTCCCTCTCGGTGATAAAGCGTATGCACAGTATCGGCTTGTGAGCAATAAAATGGGGTTTATCACGGGGTATTTCAGCTTTGCACTGTCTTTTTAATTCAGAAAAATGTTTGGAGGTGATATATGTGACGTTTGCAATCTGAAATATTAGGTTCCATTCATAAACAGCTGTCGAAAGTCAATGTTTTTGAGTTTTATTACTGTATTATTATTATTATTATTATTAAATTTAGGATGTGCAACATGCTTCTGGGGTTTTGAAATGATGCAAAGGTAAATTAAAGCCAAATAAAATCACCTTTGCCTTCGATCCTTCGAGTTATCCACAAAAAAAACCATGAAAATCTACTTATTTTCCTCAAGACTCTGGAAAATAAGTCTCTTTATTTGTTTCTGAAAACTATTTTGCTCAGTTCTTTCAATCTGTTGCTTCATATTTATATTCTATTCCATTGTAAATCAAAGGAGATACATACTGTGATTTAGTTTTTGAAGGAGAACGATCAAATTTAACTCACATCTGTGTCTTAACTCGGCTCAAGTTGATTTCATTAATTGAACTAAACTGAACAGTCGCAGATGAACTGAATTTGCAGGAATGGATTGAAATTGGTTTATAAATAGTAAGAGCAGCAAATATTATTATAAATATGTCTCTAAATAAGCCACTCCCTGTAGTAATGTAGGCAAAACTGTTTCAGGATTTAAAATAAAATACGTTTTCACAATAAATTCCATGAAAAACCATAGATTTCACTTTAACATTTACAAATCAGTGCTGTTTTTTCACATAATCTTCAGACAAAAGTCACAGGATTGATTACTTTTACATTTACTTTACAGCTCTTTACTCTTTTTATTTATCAAAACTCTTCCTCTTTTCTTAGACTTGTCTGTAATTTCTTTTAAAATAGTGCAGTTTAATGAATCCAAGACAAAAAGACTGGACTTTTTTGGATGTTTCTCGTCCAATGAATCATAAACTAGTCTCACTTTTGTCCTGCTCTGCCTCAATAACGCTATATTCTCTCGTTAATAACAGTCTAAACTCTCAACCCTTTTGGACGGAGCGACCTCCTGAAGTCAGGCCTTTAATAATAAGGTCGTGTGTGACACTGAGCCGTTTCCTCTCATTACTTCGTCCTGACACTTTGCTCAGAACAGTAACGATGACAAGTATCGATCCGGCTCAGACCTCAGCCCTCGATCGATCCTCAAATACTCACAGCGCTCAGAAAAACTCCTCTTTTCCGTAACGCCGAGTCCTCCAGTGGTTTAAATAATTTCTGCCGGCACAGATGAACGCTCCTCGAAATTACTTTTTTATTTGTGTCTGTCTCTTTAGCCGTTGTGTGATAATATGACAGTGATATATTTCTCAGCTTTAGCAGACTTTTAACGCCACGACTGCATCGACGAGAAGAAGTAGATCTCAATTTCTGGTTCGTGTCGAGTCTCTCTTTAGCGTTTTTCAATCCCACATCCGGCTTTAACTTTGGACGTTAAAGTGACACAGATATCATCGTAATCATTTAAATATGAACAAAAAGAACACCAACTCACCAGACTGTCCACATTTTAACCTTTCTTCATGTTCAAATTAAAGCTGAATTACCCAAATTTTCCTCCAACATAGATCAACAACGAAGGATGAAGGAAATAAACCGAGGAAATGGGTTATTCTGTTGGAAAATACACCTTATTTTACAGAGAAACAGCTCAAAAAAGATAAAAATAGAGAAACACGAGCAAATTAAACCTGGATAAATGTTGTTTAACAAGACAGAGATAATTACAGGATCACTACAGTCTACAAACTCCAAAGATAAAAGTTTCAGCTCTAAACTTTAATTTAATGTAACATATCAGTATTTTGTGGTGAAAAATTGGTTTAGTTTTACCTTTTTTAAATAAAAGAAGCAGGAAAGGGACAAAAAAAAAGGGGCTTATGTCTCTCAGCTCGTCTGGTATTTCCCCAAAAGAAGCTGGAGGAGTCTTTCTTGAGTCTTTATTTAAAAAAATCCACCATTAGCGTCTGAAAGCTACAGGATATTATTGTCTTTAAGATGATTTAATTCCCTGTTGCCTCTAACTACATGAACTGATTTGAACCCAGCTTCTCCGAGAAACAGTTTTATTTTAAGCAGAAAATATAAATCAGCTGAGGTCGTGAACTCGTCTAAAGTAAAGAAAAAAGAAAGAAAAAGAGAGTGAAGGCTCACAGTTTGTGTCTTTAATTACAACCCAGCAGCTGTCGAGAATCAAACATGTTTAAGAGATCTGTGTTTATTCGATAAAACAGTCGCAGACGGAGGCATCACTCAAGTCAGTTTATCTGTCATCTGTCCCACTCCGTATTTTATCTGATTTATCAAGAGTTTTCAGGCTCCGTTCTGGTTGGATTTTTGGAGATTCTTACCCTTGATGCTTTTCTCTTTTCAGTTTTAGAACAACCCAGTCTACAATCAACAATAGACGAATGCACTGAGTTACTGCAAACTAATATTCTTTTTTTAATTTGATCTGTTAAAAGTAGATGTGCAGGTCCTTTCTCTGTGGAGTGTTTTTCTCCAGATTTCTCCAAAATGCCTCGTGATCCCTGATGAGAATGAGTGATAAAAGATAAATGAATGATATATTAAAGCAACCTGCGTAACTTTCTGTGTTTTGACGACATTTTACAGACGTTGTTTGTCTTTGAAAGGAAGCTATACAAACCCTAACAGTACAGTAGGTCGTTATTATTATTATTATTGTCGTTATTATTATTTCTGTTCCCTCTATTATCGTCCCGGGACAGGAGAGTCTAGCTGAAGGGACTTTGTGAAATAGATATGATTCTACTGATGTTAAAGAACCATCAAAATGAAAAGAAGAATATATATTTTTGGGTTGTTCTGAAGATTCTTACTGTTCAGCACAAAAACCCTGCACTCAGTCCCTTTCAGTCTTTGTTGATCCTCACATGGGACAGCTGTGCTTTGGTAAGACTCCTCCAGTTATTTTACACTTTATTCACAATTGAATCGAGACAAATGTTTGAGTTTCTGCCTTTTATCTTGTGTTTGTTCTGTGTTCTTGTGTTGCCCCGTCGTATTTTGTAAATAAATGTGCCAAATTGCTTCACAGGGGTCTTAAACTTCTAATTGTGATCGAGATCGAGGTAAGATTTTGTGTTAAAGTTCTTTAGAGGAGATATATTCATGCTTTAACAACAGTAAAACTCAATATTCAAGTTTAATTCTCATCAAAACAAGAAGAAATCCTGACTGAAATTGTTCCAGAGTTCACCTTTTCCCCACATTTCCGCTATTTTCCCGTGATCCGAACGTTATATTCCAGTTTTTCCAGGACACACGCGGGACTCCTGCAGCTGTGTAGAAGACGACAAAGCACAAAATATGGATCGAGTGTTAATTTGCGAAGCCGGGGCCGAGGGATGAAGAGTCTCAAAGCAGAAGACACCTCAGTCAATTTAAATCACATCAGACTGTGCAGATCTGTCATCCCTAAAGCCAAATTCAAATGAAAGCCAGAATTACTTTAACTTTCTCCATTGCACTTCTTATCCCTTTGGGTTTTGCAGAAAAGTTATAGGACTGTAAAAGTCTGTTCTTGCAAAACGAGGACAAAAAGCGTCTGAGTAATGATCTGTAAAGCTGCAGAAGCGCTGTATTACTGAGGACTTTGTCAGGTGTAGCCTCACAGTCATTTTGAATCAGCAGCGATCACGTTAAACTTTAGATTAGCACGGCCGGCGCTCACACGAGACGCTAATGCCAAACAGAAAGTAATCAAGGAGAAAAAACAAGACACGCTTTTGTAGCATCACAGTTTGAGTCTGAACAGTTCTGAAATAAAGTGGAAAGGACCTGAACAGAGGCTTTTTTTCATTTTAAACAGAAACATGTTTCAAGGTTTACCAATAAACGTGTACCTGAGGTTGTCTTCTAGTTGGAAAATGGTTAAAACCCCAAATAGTTTATTGTAAAATCAAGAATTTGAGAAAAAACAGTCTTTATGATGCATCTACTGTTGATTCTAAGGGATTGTAATAGATGAGAACCTCTAAAAGAAGAATGAGAAAAAGGAGCGCTCCCATTGGTCGACACTTGTCACATGACGTTCCAGGAAGTTTAATAGCTGCAGATAAAGTGTATTTTCAGCTGAATATGTCTTTTAACAGAGAAACAGCTGAAAAAAGAAAAGCATCAACTGAGAAAAGGGAGGCAACGTAAAACACAGATAAATACTGTCAATTCAATCACGTAATGTTTAACGAGGAGGAGATAATTGTCGTCCTGACGCTGAAGTCACAGCTAAGCTAACGCTAAACTCTAAACTTCAGTTTGGTCAAATGGATTAGTATTTTGGAGGAAAAACTGGTCTGGTTTTATTAGACAGGGACCAAAAAAAGAGGTGTTTCTGGTGAGTCTATCTTCTAATATCCTCCTCAAGAAATATAAATATGTTTTAACAATACATTATTATAGTACAACTCCTCATTCACCTCATGTTTGCAGCTTATGTTAATCATCTAGATGTTCTGCAGCATGAAAACAAACTTCTAAGTGATGGTTAAACATTAGAGGCACAAAAATGCAAACCTTTTTTTTTTTCTCCAAACACTTTCCTCTGCTTCATTTAGTTCCTCTCTAAACAGACACACAATCAATATCTGCTTTATGCTCAGCTGAAAACTGCCCAACATCTGCTCTTTTCATGAGATTTATCGACTCGTGCCACAAAGCTGAGTAAAAGTACATTTCAAAGTCGAATGATCCGATTGTTAACGTCCATCTTTGGGCTTTGGTTTGCTCAGCTGTTACAAATGAGCCGACATTACAGACGGATTTAATGCTGACTTGTGCCACGGTTTCTTCATTTACAAGCAACATTTCAAAGTTAGTGCTGGACTTTTGTTGAGTTAAGAGCAGGAAGTACGCAGACCATCAGCAAACCATTCATTTATAAAGAATTACATGACAATATCCACTCAGTGTCATTCAGACGATAGAAAAGGGTATTAATTACTGCTATTATATTCTAAAGACGGATGCTGGAAGTTTCCTGACGCGCTGCCGACTAATGCCGTCAATCACCGCCGGATTTAATAAAGAACAGAAGCAGGGGATAAAGACAAAGTGACGCAAACGTACAATTAAACCAGCGCTAACTTCTGTTTATGGCCCTGAGAGCAGCAGCGTTATACAAACAGGTTTAAATCCAATTAAAACATGTTTAAATCTGACTAAAATCTGTTCAAATCTGACTAAAATCTGTTTAAATCTGAGTAAAACATGTTCAAATCTGACTAAAACCTGTTCAAATCTGACTAAAATCTGTTCAAATCTGACTAAAACCTGTTCAAATCTGACTAAAACCTGTTCAAATCTGACTAAAACCTGTTCAAATCTGACTAAAACCTGTTCAAATCTGACTAAAACCTGTTCAAATCTGACTAAAACCTGTTCAAATCTGACTAAAACATGTTCAAATCTGACTAAAACCTGTTCAAATCTGACTAAAACATGTTCAAATCTGACTAAAACATGTTCAAATCTGAGTAAAACATGTTCAAATCTGACTAAAACCTGTTCAAATGCAACTAAAACATGTTCTAATCTGACTAAAATCTGTTCAAATCCCTTTAAAACCTGTTCAAATCAGAGTAAAACCTTTTCAAATCCGACTCAAACCTGTTCAAATCTGACTTAAATCTGGTGAAATTTATTTAAAATCTGTTCAAATCCAATTAAAACCTGTTCAAATCTGACTAAAACCTGTTCAAATCAGAGTAAAACATGTTCAAATCTGACTAAAACATGTTTAAATCTGACTAAAACTTGTTTAAATCTTATTAAAACCTGTTAAAATCTGACTTAAATCTGGTCAAATCCCTTTAAAACCTGTTCAAATCAGAGCAAAACCTTTTCAAATCCAACTTAAACCTGTTCAAATCTGACTTAAATCTGGTGAAATTCATTTAAAATCTGTTCAAATCCAATTAAAACCTGTTCAAATCAGAGCAAAACCTTTTCAAATCCAACTTAAACCTGTTCAAATCTGACTTAAATCTGGTGAAATTCATTTAAAACCTGTTCAAATCCAATTAAAACCTGTTCAAATCAGAGTAAAACCTTTTCAAATCCGACTTAAATCTGGTCAAATCTCTTTAAAACCTGTTCGAATCCATCTAAACCTGATCAAATCTGACTAAAACTTGTTCAAGTCCAACTAAAACCTGTACTTGTGGAATAAGAATCATCTATTGGAAGTTTTTTCCTCTTTTCAAATGTGGTCCTCTACAAAAAGTAAAGTTTGTACAGCTCTGACATAAACATGACCCAAACAAACACAAATGACATTAATCTGACAAAGAGAAATGAGAAATAGCACAAAAACAAACCACAACTATCTCCCTCCGTCAGCTCTAGACTCCAGTTTGATGCAATGTTTTAGTAAATAATTTAGTTTTATGTGTTTCATTATTTTTATAAAAGTGTAAAACATTTCTTTATCGGGGTTTAAGGGACACAATACGCTCACTTTTTATGCAGCTTTAAAGGATCAAAGTCAAGTTTAAAGCTTGTCACTCACTGAAAATGAGAGGAACTGACTTTGACTTTGGTTAAAAACTCCTGACAAGCTTCAGGATTCATGAAGCGAGGTTTTTACTCTTTACATTTCCGTGCCAAGTCAGCAACACTCTACGATCTTTCAAAAACACTATTTGACAGCAGCGTCTGAACTAAAAGAGAGGACAGACCCTTTGTCTTCTTGCACCAGTCTCTTAATGAATTGGTTTTACTGCATTTTGGAGCGAATTATCCTTCCCCTTTCCCTCTAATTTTCCAATTTGCTGTGTCATTTATACCTAATTGAGGCCCGCACTGGGCTGCATTACGCTCACAAATAGGGTGATATCGTTTATCGAAGGTCGGTCTGACTCAGAGAGGCTGGTAAACCAAACATCAATTGAAGACCGCGCACAAGACGAGGCATTTCTTCACAGAATTGCAAAGAGAGTTTAATTATTTCTCAAAAAGCAATCGCGGCCATTGCTTCTCTGCTCATTTTATGGTCACTTTGCTTCTCTTTCTTTGATGGAGGTAATGAATGGGGTGAGATTTCGCTCTATTTTATCCCAGCGCCGATGCCTTTCTTTTGTATTTGCATCTTATAATCGAATGAGAAGAGCTTGTTTTGAAGCAGGAGTGAGTGAAAGAAAGCGCCGTGTTCGGGTTAAAAACCGTGACAACGTCCGCAAAGTCCATTTAAAACCTGGTTCGAGGCGGTTCAGAAAGTGTCCGTCCTTGAAGTCGAGGAAAATGTCAAGTTTTGAACATGAGTTTAATAGCACTTTATCTTATCTCTGTCACGCATTAGTTATTACTGCCTCAGTCCAGACTTTATTGTATAATATAGATTCTATTAGTCCCGACTGAAGCCTCTCGAGAGCGATTATCTGTCCAGACTTTGGAGAAGAAGAAGTCAACTCAACTTCCTTCATTTGGTCGAAACACACGGATCAATCAGAGAAAAGAGAGGAGTATTTACTTATTTTATGGAGCGCTTCTGTCTGTGATTATTTATTATTATTATGTCAGATTAAATCCTGTCTTTAATAATGTGTTTTCAGATTAGGAAGTGCATTTTCTACATGTGTGAGACATAGGAAGGAGAGAGGAGAGAAGGAAGGAGACATAGGAAGGAGAGAGGAGACATAGGAAGGAGAGAGGAGAGAAGGAAGGAGAGAGGAGAGAAGGAAGGAGAGAGGAGACATAGGAAGGAGAGAAGGAAGGAGAGAGGAGACATAGGAAGGAGAGAGGAGAGAAGGAAGGAGAGAGGAGAGAAGGAAGGAGAGAGGAGAGAAGGAAGGAGAGAGGAGAGAAGGAAGGAGAGAGGAGACATAGGAAGGAGAGAAGGAAGGAGAGAGGAGAGAAGGAAGGAGAGAGGAGAGAAGGAAGGAGAGAGGAGACATAGGAAGGAGAGAGGAGAGAAGGAAGGAGAGAGGAGAGAAGGAAGGAGAGAGGAGAGAAGGAAGGAGAGAGGAGAGAAGGAAGGAGAGAGGAGAGAAGGAAGGAGAGAGGAGAGAAGGAAGGAGAGAGGAGACATAGGAAGGAGAGAGGAGACATAGGAAGGAGAGAGGAGAGAAGGAAGGAGAGAGGAGAGAAGGAAGGAGAGGAGAGAAGGAAGGAGAGAGGAGACAGGAAGGAGAGAGGAAGGAAGGAGAGAAGAGGAAGGAGGGAGAGGAGAGAAGGAAGGAGAGAGGAGACATAGGAAGGAGAGAGGAGAGAAGGAAGGAGAGAGGAGAGAAGGAAGGAGAGAGGAGAGAAGGAAGGAGAGAGGAGAGAAGGAAGGAGAGAGGAGAGAAGGAAGGAGAGAGGAGAGAAGGAAGGAGAGAGGAGACATAAGAAAAGCTGTTCATGATGATATTTTAAGTGGATTTGCAGAAAAATCTCTAATTAACTTGAGAATTTAAATTTAATGTGATCTAAATGTTAAAGAATATGTTCCATTCTTAATAAACATCATTAATCTATAGTTTCTAGAGTTAATATAAGTTTAATGTTGCCATCTTTCCCTCGAGCAGTATTTTTAGCTCCATTAACGTCCCTGTGATCTGAGCTCACTGTGTTTTTCTGGCTCTAATCTCAGGCAGGTTTTTATGTGTTTGTTTTTGCAGCAGATGTTCCCTCGGCGCCATCGGGACCCGGCCGGCCCTCGGACCCGAACACGTGGACGGGACGGATCGCACCGGGGCCGTTCGGTCTCATTTATCGCGTCTTCGTCCCGTCTGCTGCTGTTCTTCTCCGTCTACGTCCCACTCGACAAAACATCAACGAGTGACAGGGACTGGAGCGTTAAAGTCAATCAAACCCATTCACTTTTCTCTCATCTATGCGTGTTGGGTTTGAGATCCCTTCACAGACATTTCTGCTCCATTTTAATTGTTTATTTAACATCGAGAGACGTCAAATAAACTTCAGATGGCCTTCCAGACTCTGAGGGATGTTGGGATTTTCACTGTTTCAAGCAGAAGACTAGCGTAAAGCGTTCTCGGTTTAAATACTTCAGTTTTCTGTGAACTTCAATGGGATGTTTACCAAGAGGCCAGATTATGTTACTACAAAGATAAACTGGAAATACACTTACTTTTACTCATACATCTGTCACTGATGTGTGTCGTATCTGGAAAATAAACAATGCAACCTAAAAAAAATAGAAAATAAATCAAATAAAACCTGAAAATGAAACCTAAAGACAACACTGACAAAAATCACACAGAAAAGTGACGTACAGTTCCTCTCAACATGAGCGTTAGGATGTATTTGTGTTGTGTTATTGTGTATTAGGTTTTTTGCCAGTGGTTCTCACATTGGTCTCATTTCCATAAAAATACATTTGTAAACAATTTGATCACAATCTTAAATGCATTCACTCCAAAATCTTTCTCTAAAAATCCAAACCTAACTCAAATGAAGCTGTCACTTTTTAATTCATTTGTGTTTCCAGTAGCAACATTAAACTGAGATTAACTGCTTTATTAGTTCTGATGGTCTGAGTCGAGACTGGTCTTGGTCTTGGTCTTGAAAACTGAACAACTTTTTGAGATCTAAACTGATTTATCTTCTGTCATTTTTGTGTTTAATTCTCCTCCTTCACTAAACACTAACCCTTCCATGAGTTTGGACCTGGACTGTTTGGATTTTACTCATTTACTGGCCTTGGTTTAGACCAAACTCAAGGTCCAGGGGCCAAATGCAAGCCCTTTGCAGTGTTTTATGTGGCTCTTCATTACATTTGGAAGGTGATATTTTTGGCACGAGGTTTTGATTGGATTTGAACAGGTTTTAAATTGATTTTTTTGAACAAATCCAACGAAAAACCCAACTATAACCTGTTCAAATGCAATTATAGCCAGTTCAAATCCATCCAAGAACTGTTCAAATCCAACTAAAACCTGTTCAAATCCAACTAAAACCTGTTCAAATCCATCTTAAATCTGTTCAAATCCAACTAAAACCTGTTCAAATCCATCTTAAAGCTGTTCAAATCCATCTAAAACCTGTTCAGATCCATCTAAAAGCTGTTCAAATTCATCTAAAACCTTTTCAAATCCATCTAAAACCTGTTCAAATGCAATTAAAGACAGTTCAAATCCATCCAAGAACTGTTCAAATCCATCTAAAACCTGTTCAAATCTATCTAAAACCTGTTCAAATCCAATCAAAACTTGTTCAAACCAAATCAAAACTTGTTAAAATCCATCTAAAACCTGTTCAAATCTGACTAAAACCCATTTAAAAGGTGGAAATAAACGTTAAAGAACACTTTTGTAAGACTTGAATGAACAAAATGTCACCATCTTCAGCCTCTGAAAGGATTCTTCTCACTCACCTTTGTGAGTTTGACACCTCTGCTCTAAACTCATTCAAGAAAAGGTTTCAGCGAAGGTGAAGTTTCATCGACGTGTCCTGGACGAGAAGCTCCACAAACTTTCGCCTCATTGTTTGTGTCCAAAGTCTAGCTCTTGCTTCACTCTGGTCTCGGTCTGATTCAAATCTGATTAAAGCGAGACTCTCCAGTGTAAACACGGTCATTAGACAAACCCACTTCTCCAAAGGTGAGTCTGGAGGCCTGTATAAACTGACACACAGCAGCAGCAGCAGCAGACGGAGACTAAGGCACGTGAATAAATCGATTAGAAGAGGCTTGACGGATGAGGTTTTTAGGAAGCCTCGACGCTCCGCAGAATTAATTTCAGTAGAGAGCGCTCTTCTGCCAGGTTCATCCATCTTGGGTCGAGGTTTTCGGGCAATTTCCTTCAGTCTGGGGCTCAATTAACCAACGGTTTGGGGAGGAACCGGCTTCATGGAGGAATTTACCCCGTTCAGGTGTGACACATATGAGTTAATGAAAACAGATCTGAGAAAATGAAACGGAGATGGTGAAGATGTAAAGGTGAAAGGTGGAATTAAAGCAGCTGTCTTTTTTTTGTTTTTGATTTTTTATAAATTAATATTTATTATTTTTTATTTGAAAGACTACAACATTTTACACAAAGTACATTCAAATCTGATTAAAACCTGTTTAAATCTGACTAAAACCTGTTCAAATCTGACTAAAACCTGTTTAAAGCTATCAAAACCTGTTCAAATCCAATTAAAACCTGTTAAACTTGATCAAATCTGACTAAACCCTGTTAAAATCCAACTAAAACCTGTTTAAATTGTTCAAAACCTTGTTAAAATCCAACTAAAACCTGTTTAAATCTTTCAAAACCTTGTTAAAATCCAACTAAAACCTGTTTAAATTGTTCAAAACCTTGTTAAAATCCAATTAAAACCTGTTCAAATCCAACTTAAACCTGTTCAAATCCAACCAAAACATTTATTTATCATCTGAGAAAATGAAACGGAGATGGTGAAGATGTAAAGGTTAAAGGTGGAATTAAAGCGGCTGAACTACAACATTTTTTACACAAAGTACTTTCAATCGCATCGTCTTCTTTTTGAAATCACATCTCTTTTCTTCTCCCGGCGTCCCCCTCCTCGACTCCAGCTCCCGTCCCTCATCTTTAACTTCTCGGGGAATGATTTATGTCGCGGCGTTGCTCCGTGACCTCAAAATCCGCCCCATCCATACCGCACCTGTCAGCGCTCCACTGTCTGCGTGCTTACTGAAAACCAAGCCATCCGTGGCAAATGGCAATTTTCCACCCACCTAGAGAAGGAAAAAAAAAAAGAAGAGGAGCCGATCTATTTAGAAGAGAAAGTGGAGGGAATTCAGTGATATGTAGAGCAGGTGCAGAAAGGGCTCGGCGCCGCGCTAACGAGAGCACGCACCGCTGACCGCAACATCTGTCGCTCGCACGGATCCGAGGCTCGGGTTTATCTCCGGAGGAAGGGTCCGCAGCCGGAGGGACGGCCCGATGATGAAGTGCTGGAGACGGATACGGACGGTTACAGATGGCAGGGACCGGGCCAGAACGGGTCGATCGCTGTGACTCCGGAACATATGATTCATGAGAGTCTCGGGAGAAATGAGGAAGAGTTATGTGTGTGACTCTGACAGAGGAAAGGTGTAAGAACGTGTAATGTCGCCCGGCGTGAAGGCTGACGTCGTGGGGTGTTTGTGGAGCTGAAGGAAAAGTTATAGCAGGGAGTCTCGGGAGATCTCTGTTCAGGAGGGGGAAAAGAAAAGACAAAACAGGGCAATTACAAAGCTAGCAGTAGCCTAGCTCAGAACAGACTTGAGTATTGAGAATTTAATAACTTCTGACTTGAAAAAAATGTAAAAAGACTTGGAATTGGACTTGGATTTGAACCAGACTCAGACTTCACTTGGATTTGAACCAAAGACTCAGACTTCACTTGGACTTGAACCAGACTCAGACTTCACTTGGACTTGAACCAAAGACTCAGACTTCACTTGGACTTGAACCAGACTCAGACTTCACTTGGACTTGAACCAAAGACTCAGACTTCACTTGGACTTGAACCAAAGACTCAGACTTCACTTGGACTTGAACCAAAGACTCAGACTTCACTTGGACTGGAACCAAAGACTCAGACTTCACTTGGACTGGAACCAAAGACTCAGACTTCACTTGGACTTGAACCAAAGACTCAGACTTCACTTGGACTTGATGCTTCTCCCAACGATTAAAAGGAAGTTATTTAAAAAGTGTGCACGAAATAATTAATTTTCTTCAATAATTTGACAGATTACACAGAGTTAAGTGTTACTCTCATGACGCTGCCTTCAAATGCTCTCTGTAAAACTCAGCGCTACAGGACTTTACAATCCAAGGCCACACTTTGTAAATCACTGATCAATAAAGCACAGAGATAATCATTATGACAATACTTTTTTGACTTAATATTCTATAGAAATACAAGCACTTGTCAGTTCTACTTTCTTTATTATTTTTGTGAAATAAACACAGATTTAAAAGCTTACATTGTTTAATTTTAACATAATAGTGTTGTTGAAAAGACTCGAAAGAACTTGAAACCTTAAAGTATTGGACGTTGGACTCTCAAATCCATTCAAGTCCAGACCAGTCCAGGACAAAGACTCGAGACTTACTTGTTACTTGCAAAACAAAGACTTGGTGACGTCCTAGAGAGGTCCAGACTTCACTGTTTTCAGACGCTTCCAACGAAATACTGAGGTGTTCGGAGGCTTAATAGAGACAGTTCCTCCAGCGGGACGGCCTCTCAGTGGGAACACCTCCCCAGAAAGGCGTCCCAGCTGAAGAAACGTACCTCAGACCAGAACTGATTGTTGTAATCGTTCCGAACCATCGCTAAACCTTCTGTAAACGCTGTTGTGCTGTGTCTCGTTGGCAGCACTGATTCATGAAGGTCTTCGGAGAAACACCAGAGGAGCCGTGTTCGTCTGCTCGGTGTCGAAGGTGAGCCGGACCCCGACCCTCTGCGCCGTCCCGGGTGGAGGCCCCTAACGAGCTCATCGGGCCTAATGAAGCTGAACGGAGGATAATTGGCAGCGTTATGACGTCCCATCGGTCAGAGAGCTGCTCCGGCGCCAACTGAGGGACACTCTGAGCGCATTACACCGACCAGAGAATGTCACCGAGTAAACAAAGACACAGAAGGACGAGGGAACTTCTGAGATCTGCAGAGTCAAGAGTTTGGTTTGAAGTAGCACTGATATTTTCACTTGGAATTATGTTTGGAGAGAAATGAGAGCTAATATTTCTCATTTATAAAGCAAAATGAACTTACTCTTGACAACTGAACATGTTTTTGCTTTAGTCTGTGTTCTGTAGAAAAGGGTGAAGCTCTTTACAGGTGGTTATGGGGAAAGGAGAGAAAGGAGCAGAGGAAGAAAACATCTGCAGTGAAAGACCACCCTCTAGTGGCGACAAACACAATTACAGCTTTTTTTAATGATTGATTTTAAAACGTTTAGTGATCCAAACTCTTAAATGTGCTCACAATAGAGGAAATGGTCAGTTTTTGTTATATTTATAGACTTATAACAAAGAGAATTATAATAACAATGAAATAAAAGTGATTTTCAAACAGGCTTTATCTGTAAAACATTTAGTAACATGCTGTACACTACCTGGATTTCTCCATTTTTTCTTTGTTTATATAAAAGAGACATTTTTAAGTGTATAACCTTCACCCAAACATAAATCACACAAAGAAAATAAAGCAAAATGAAACAATAACAAGCTTTTTAGGTCAATCAAAAGCTGTCATTTGTAGTTGTCCAAGTGTTTTCGTGTGAAATATTCAATCATATTTAAATTGAACTTCCAAAACAGATAATTGGTAACTCACTGTTGGAACCAAAGCTGAGGGTTGTTCAAAATGAAGCGGAACTGATTGAAAATGAAAACTGATTTAAAAAAACGAGTATAAAAGAGTATACACATAAAAAAACAGCAGTCAGTGCATTTAAAGTATGATTACCAACACAGCAGCTTCACAATAAAACTGCATAGATGTTAACTCTTGGTAATCAACCCCAATAAAGTCAATCCAAGTTGTGTTATAACAGCTTTACTCACATTTTACAACAGAAAAGATGTTTTATGGGATGTACACATGTGATAAAGACAAAAAGGTCATGTGAGTGCCTGACAAATGATCCAGTTTCTACATGAAGCTTCTCTGACTCAGGAAAATATTTATATAAACAGATTGGGTTTGGCTTTAATTGGTAATCCTTTTGTATTTCCAACAAAACACAAATCTATTAAAAAAAAACAATAAAAACATTAAAATGAAAAGGACGTAAAAAGTGTTCAAATTAAAATCTCTATGATACAGTTAGATGGAGATCACTCTGGAGTTTCACACAGTGTCGTGAGGCGATTCTGAGGAGACAAAAACACAAGATTCAGTCACATTTTGTCATTATTTCCTGAAGTAAACTAAAGCCGGGGTCCTCCATCTGTCCGTCTGGTGACATTTAAAGAGAAAATCCAGTATTTTACAAAAGGTTGGGGGTTTATCAAAGACTTAGGACTTAGACTTAGATAGGTAACTAATACTCAGCACAGCCTTAGTTCGGAAAAGCAGACAGGAGCAATAACACAGGCTTTGTTTTCTGTCGAGCTGCTAATAAGGCTAATGAAAACACTTAAAACTAACAACTCAAACCTATAAAACTACCATCAGTGTAAGTGTGTGCTACATAGAAGGGATTTAAATCACTTTACTTCGACACACGACTGCTTTTTATTCTGTTCTTTCACAGAACTCAAACATATTCTGCTCTTTTTAAGTAAAAAGACAGGAGCGGTTCAACATTAAGTGATTAAAATCCATTTTCATTGGCCTCTGTTACAGCAGAACATGATTTAGACCCGTTGATGTTCCTCTAATCTGCTTCAAACTGACAACCTTCTTTACCTCAAAACGGTCAATGCAAATTCAAAATTGTACAAATCCTGTTCTTAATATGTTCCACACAAACCTTTAGGAGTCGAATACTCTTCAGTGCGTTCTCGTCGAGCAGAGACAGATCGACTGAGTCCATCTGACTGGCCAACAGCTGAATACTCTGCAACAAATACAGACAAAAGGGATTTAAATCAACAAAAAAACAGAAACAGAACAGATAAAAGTAGCTTTAATCAGTAAATATTTGCATTTTTAGCAAAACTCTCTTGGGCTGAGATCATCTGAGGTATTAAACTACCTTTTTTACTCCTTTAATTTATAATACGGCATGTTTTGTTTACAACTGAAGAGAAATATAACACTCTTGAACCAATTATAACCTGAAGAAAACAGCTAAAATGAGTCTGACAGATGTGTATATCAAACAGTTCGATTAAATGCACAGAATTGCTCGATCCCGTCTTTATAATCTCACCTCTCCGTTGCCGACGGGAACGTTTATGACGATGTCCTCGTTGCCGGCGGCGATGGGAGAGCCGTTGACCGAGATGCTGTAGACCCTCTCTTTGTGGCGGGGGATCCTCACGGCGGGGGTCTTCGGGAGTCTGGACCAAGTCAGGGGTTTATTATTTGACATCGTTTTGGGGTAAGTCTCTATGAGGAAGGAGATGGACATAAAAAGACTCACCTGGGGTCGAAGCGAGGGGTGACGAGGGGAGTAGAGCCCATCATCAAAGAAGAGTCCAACACGCTCCTCGCTGGAGTCAACAGAGGCTTCCTGTTGGACCTGGATCAAAACTTACTATCAGTGCACAAATTTATCACAGAAGAAATGCAGTAAAATCACGTTTAAATATAATATCGTACAAAGACAGTGAAATTAAGAACCTGATTTATGTTCACTGGTTTTTTCTTATAAACTCAGAATAACAAGACAGATTAACCACTCAAGCTCCTCATGTTGATGTATAACCTTTAACATAAAGATCACTGATTATTTACACCATAAAAAGGTATAAATATGCTCATTTTTCATTGAAATCAGAACCCATGGCGCTCTGGAATTATGTAAAGGTGAATGTATCTGTAAAAACCACTTCTCTAATGTTTTATTTCTTCTTTTTATTCGAGAGAGATGTGTGTGTAACAATCACAGCTCACTGAAGAAATGAAAATAAAGCTTTACCATAAGACTAGAAGAAATTCACTTAAAATTCCTGTATTTAGTGACTCTATGGTTTTTAACATACAATAACTCATTTATATTTATCATTATTATGTATTTTATAGTTAAGGGTAATGGAGTCTTTAATGCTTGGATAAAGAGGCCAGTCTCACCGTCTGATGGTGGCGTTTTGTTTGTTAACAGACAGTGCCTTTGCTCTTTTTGATGTCGTCGGAGGTTTTTTGGTCGCTCTCGTCTAAATATAGGAACAAAAATTAAAAAAAACAATATTAATAACACAAATTGTTTGTTATTTGTGCCTTGAACTACAAAGACAGCCTCTACCTTTCTCGTAGTGCTTGGAGTGTTTTCATCTCTCTCTTCGTTCTCTGAAGAGGATTTGGAGACGGCTTTTTTCTTGGAAGCTAGGGATAAACAAGATATACTTAATACACAAGTTCACAATTTATGCTGTAATATTTTAACTAAGAAATTAAAAATGTGTGGCTTCTTGAATAATTCAGTCATTCACGCCAGATAAGATTACTTCTAACTAGTGATAAAAATACTAATCTGCTCACTTTTCTTGACACTTTTCAGAAGAACAGCGTGGTCTTCAGCCACGACGCTCTCAACGATGGCAGCTTCCTCTTCTCTCTTAAATAAAAAAAGGTGATGCCAAATATTAGGTTTGAACATTTGTTAAAAACTAATATATATCATCCAGGATTTTAAAAATGTCTCACCTTTGATTGATCCACTGCAGGTGACTTTGGTTTTTCTGCTTCTACAAATAAAAGAAAAGGCAGCAAACATTTTCAATCATATTTTTGTCAATAAACTAAAGTCTGCAAAGAATCTGCAAGGGACTAAACAGACAAGAGAAATTAATAGTAAAGTAGTTTGATCTCAATAAAACACAAAGGCCTCAGTTTGAGACACAACCATTATTATAAAGAAGTTTTAGTAAAAAAGTAAAATTATTCATACATCATTCCCTTTACATTTATTAGTTGTGTTATTTGCCTCAAAATATTGTTAATTCATGGACTCGGTCGGTTTAAATGTGAAATGAGGCCTGAATTTATTCATTACAGACTTCCTAAAAATGTGATTTTTTGGAAGCAAGGTCTACTTATTACACCTTTAACTTACAGCCACTATTTGATAAAGTTAAGAAGCTGGTTTGAGGCTTGTATTAGAGCTA
Organism: Rhyacichthys aspro; assembly: GCA_036850595.1. Lineage (NCBI taxonomy): Eukaryota > Metazoa > Chordata > Actinopteri > Gobiiformes > Rhyacichthyidae > Rhyacichthys > Rhyacichthys aspro. The sequence goes on along the minus strand of CM072158.1, from coordinate 2,825,195 downwards.
AATGTGGTTGTGTAAACGTACTGCAGTGTTCCATCCAGTTCATCTGTCTGACGGCTCTGGGGAGTTTGATCAGAGCCATGTTGTAGCCGTTGTCCACATCCTTCAGCAGCTGGCTTAACTTCTCCTTCAGCTGTCCAACTCTGGTCTTCACTGTGAAAAACAAGAGTGTGAGTGTTATAATGCGAGGTTTCTCCTGGAGCGAACGCTTAATGAATCCACAACGAATAAAACAACTGAACTGAGCAGTCAAAGGTGAAAAGAAATTGTCTCCTTTCATGCAGAAAAGTAAAAAGACAGGAGTCAGTGGTAAAAGGGTGCCAATATTCAACAGCATTTCTTTGTATCAACTGTAATATGTATGTTATTGTCGTGATTTGTAAAAACCCAAGACAAATTTCCAGAACTGTTGGGTTTTCTTTGGACTCACCTTCACTGTCGAAATCCTCCAGAAACGCCTCGAGTTTTGCAGTCCTGGGGTTGTTTTTGGGCTGCTTCGTCGTTCTTTTTCTGGGAGCCATGACTAAAACAGAATATCTTATGTGATTATTACTGTAACATCGTGTTTGACAGCCTAGTTTTGACAAATAAAAAAGGCCACTGACATGCGACTGTGCAATGTTAACAAACGTGAGCTAGGTTAAATGAGCTAACGGCTAATGTTTTGTTTTTCATGCTTCGTTTCGAACTTTATTATGACCCCAAACCGCTCTATTAATATATTTACTTGTTTATTTTCCCGATGTCGTACATATCAGGGGGAAAATGTTACCTTTGTTTGTGTTTTGTCTTCTTTTCTTCTATTTTTTAAGCCGCTGTCCCGTCTTCCTTTTCTCTTCACGGAGCCGTTTTCAAATCTTGGCGCGGGGCGGGGCCAACGGACACTGGTAGCCAATAAGAGCCCACGTTTTCTTAACGTCACGTAAAAAACAGTTATTGACCAATCACAGCTCAGAGCGTCAATGTTTACGTTAAAAGGGCGGAAGTGTAGCTCCAACAACATGGCAGCATCATGGACAGCTCGCGAAATGAGACAACCACACTGAAAATAAAGGGATTTTTTTGGAAAATGTTTAACTAATCTTTAAAATGTCACAACCAGGATTAATACCTCTTCATCAAGCGCTAAGGAAGAGCTTCCAGTGTCTCGAAAACAATCAGAAGATATGGAGGACAGAGCTGGAGGAGTGTGGTCCTCTGATGGTTTCACTGGGAAACTTAGCAGAGCAACTTATAGCGCTTTCTAAAGTAAATCTGGCCAACACTCCGCTCAGAGTCTTCCCTGATTTAGACAAAAAGCTGAGGTTTAAACTGGACCATGCCACAGATGTAGTCATGGGGAAGCTTCATGAGAAAATGTGAGTAAATTACATCTTCCCATGTTACGAGTACAAGTGCAGCTGTTAGTATATTGTTTTTCTGCGTTTTTACACAAAACTAGGTATTTACTAATTCTATTACATCTTAATCTCAATTTTCTTTCTTCCCAGACATGGAGTTTTGGGGCTTTCACATCCACTATTATAACCGTGAACACAAAGAATAGATACAATTTAAAAATATTTGAAACATAAAGGGCAAATACAATCAACAGCATGATTGTCAGGTGTAATAGGGCAGTCCTAACAAGAAAAAGCTGACTTAAAACAGTGTCGGTTTGATGGTATGGTTATAATAAGGTATAAGTATTATAAATTATGACCTTGTTTCCTTTTTAACCTGAAAAAGTGTGGGGAAAAAAGTGAGCGTGTACGTTTTACCAGTATTTTCTCTCCGCTGCAGGTCGTCTCTCCAGTCGGTGCGGGACTCCATCAGTAACCAGGTGACCTCAGTCTTCCAGCTTTACGAGCAGTACGCACAGAGTCTGGACATGTCTACATTAACAGAGCGTTCAGCCACAGCACCGTCAGTCGCTGATATGATGGAGTGGCTTCAGGACGCAGACCGACACTACAGACAACAGTATCCTTCTACTACTTTTTGTGTCAATAATACATCAAGACCATATTCTACAGCAGTAGATCCAGTGTATGGCTGTAAAAGTGGTGCGGTACGGGTTTGAGTAAGTAGAAAAAACAAGAAGAAAAATTAATCAGACAGACCGACTCATATTGTACAAGTCATTGGAAACATGCCTAAACTCATGAGCGCTTGTTTAAGGAGAGCAGCGAGGGGTTATCGGTCCAAAATCAAGCCTGAAATGAGCAAATGAATTAAAGCTGATAACTACATTAGGTTTGGTCTTGTATTGAAGTCAAGACCATATGACTCACAATTTAACACTAGTTTGCTGCTGTAAAATCACAAATAAAAAGAAGACAGTCATGTCATGCTCTGAGTAGTTTTTCTCAAGCTCTTGTTCAGATTTCTAAAGAGAAAGACCTTGTTGCTGACTCTGAGACCAGACGAGCTCTCTCTTTTGGAGTCTGCTCCTGAACGATGGAAGTCCCTGGAGTCTCCTAAAGCAGACGACGTTATCACGGGTAAAGCCTAAATGGATATTTAGTGTTTATTGGTTTCACAATCGCTAGTCATTTTATTTTAATCATACATTTACTTTTATATCAACTCAGCTCAACAAGTCCAGTCTAATGTAATGCAGGCAGTACATCTAATGACTTCTGTTTTGTTTCAGATGTGCTTTGGAAAGTGTCTTTCTTCATGGAGTCCCAATGAAGAGCGTAAAATGGACTTGGCCATCATCAACAACAGCATCCATCAAGAGAAACATGATCATTACAGACTGGATTTGAGAGTTTTTAATGAAGACAAGCCTTGACACAAAGGAGAAACTGCCTTATTTGGTGAAAGACCTAAAAACATAACTATTATTACGTTTTATAGTTGAATAAAAACAGATATAAACCTTCAATATCTTTTACAGCTATGTCAAAAATGTCAAATAAAAACACCAGTTTATTTCATCAAACCTTTTTATTTCACAGATATAGAAATGCATTCAGGTTTTCATTTATTTATGAGACAAACCAATGATACAACACTGTCAAATAATACTGTGTCACTGCAATATTCACAACATGTGCCATCATTAAAGCCACAGAAAGACACTGTGGTGACTTTATTCAGGCGCAATGCAGTAAAAGTCCAAATAATACATTCATTTAATACTTATTCAATACTGAAAACAACTGAATAAATAAATACACAGATAAATATAAATAAATATTACATTTTTGCTGTAAAATATGAAAAGACCCACAGTAAAACTTCTGAAAGGCATTAACTCATGAGCTTAAGTGGTGAATATTGTCAACATTTCCATTATTTATTCAATTATCCCAGAAATATCCTATACTTACACATATGGATCTGGTGGGATTAATAAAGTGGTCTGAATCTGAATCATTTGAAAATAAATCAGAGCTTTCTCCTCAAACCTGATTTATACATTTTTCCATAAACAAACTCAGGTGATATTTTGATCTTAAATGTTAGAACTGCACAATTCAGACCAAAGTGTTGGTAATATTATTAAAAGAAGAGATCAAAAACTGTAAAAACTGTGTGTTTTCATGTGCCAGGGTTTAAAGGTATATAGAGTATTGTGTAAAAGGAGGTCTATGAGATCCTGAGATTTTACTTCCTACAGTCACGGACCGTCCTGACTCTGTGTGAAGCCAGATGGTTTTGACTTCAATACAGATGAGGGTTTGCTGTGTAAACAGCCCCTCGATTAAACCTCTCAGCTGTATTTATCACTCTGTCCAAATTTAAAATGAAGGAAAAGGGGTTTAAACTTCTGAGTCTCCAGCCTCTGCTCAGACTGATGCTGCATTCACCTCGTCTTTGTAAGTAACACAATATGACAAAAAAACATCTTACACTTGCAGAATTAAACTATATTATCCAGATTTCTGATTTCCAATTTAAATGGCTGCTGCTGTTGGGAGAGAGTGGTGGAGCTGAGACCAAAGACCAGGAAAATTGGGTTTTAGAGCGTTAAAAAAAGAGTTTAAAAACCAAATTTCATGTACAGCAGCGTATGATTTAGTCTCTGTGGTGTTGCTCCTGTCTGCTTTTCCATCATAAAACTATCCTTAGATCTCATAGCCCTTTTTTTTACAAAATACTGGACCCTCCCTTTAACAATCAACCCTTAAATTTACCGACTGCCTGCTATACATATTCCTTCAGTGGGACACTATTAGTCGTGATGGGTTTGGGCAGATCTTGGATTGTCGCCGGCGAATTCGCAAAACTCCTGCCTATGTACCCTCTCCTGTACCTGCCCCCCTTCTCTATGGCGGGGCACGTGCTGCTCAACACCGCCCCGCTGATCATGAGGATCACCGCGGCCGCCCAGCCCAAATAAATGGCCTGTCCCAGCTCGCGTTTGTGCATGACGGGAACGTTGGGGTTGTAGAAATCCTGGACGACCGTGTTGGCCGTCCACGAAACGGGAACGAGCACGCACAGCCCCGTGAGGATGAACAGGACGCCTCCGGAGAGCGCTATCCCGGCTTTGGCTCTGCGGTCGTCGCCTGCGCAGGTCGTACACTTCATCCCGCAGCAGGAGACGGTGCACGAGAGCCATCCCATGAAGATAGCCAAGCACATGAGCGCCCTGGCTGCTTGGATGTCGGGCGGCAGGGCCAACATGGAGTCGTAGGTTTTGCACTGCATGTGTCCCGTCGTTTGGTAGACGCAGTTCATCCAGATGCCTTCCCATTTGATCTCCGAGGTCAGGAGGTTGGGGCCGATGAAAGCCGAGACCTTCCACTGAGGCAGAGCCGTGACCGCGATGGCCATGATCCACCCGGTCACGGCGCAGGTAAAACTGATCAGCTGCATCCCCGTGTTCACCATGATGTCAGCCGCTGCCAGGAACCGGCTCACGGATTAAATGTCTGACCGGTTTTAAATGGCCAAGTCTGAAGAGATGAGCTGGCGTCTAAATTTAGTCACAATAAGAGAGTTTGAACTTGAAAAACAAGCTGAATCTTTTAGCACAAAGGATTCAATGTCCGGTCACCTGGTTTTCTGTGGCAAAGTCTGCAAAAACAATAACAATAGTCCTTTTTTTGCTTTAAATATTTGTTGGATAGACGAAGATTCTTGTCTTTTCTTCGACCAAAAGCAAGTTCTCCGTCAAGTTCACCAACTATCAGAGGAGAATAGATGTCTTTCTTAAATCGCTTTAGCCACAAATAAGCTGTTTGGAAGTGGACACCATCTAATTATAAATCTTCATAGGTCAGAACACTTTCCAGTTTTTTGAGTCCATAAAAGTATCAGCAGAACAGTCCTTCCCTTCAGCTAGTTCCAAAGACAAGAGTTTATCTGTCTTATTTCAGTCCGAAGAGGTTCCTAAGCATATAAAGCTAAATCTTTGAGCACAAGGGATTAAATGTCAGCTTGGTTTTGTCTCGTAAAGTCTGGTAAAGTCTGCAGAAACAGTAGCAGTAGTCCTTAACTGACCAGGTTCAGAAGGTATGGCCGTCTTTCTTGAATGGCCTTAGTCACAAAACAGCTTTTTCTACTTACTTCAGTCTTTTGCCAAGTCCAGACAAATACCATCAGACTTGTTTTGGTCCAAAAGGAAAAGGATGATTAACCTCCTTGAATCTTTTACCTCGAAGGGATTAAATATCCTCCTGGTTCTGACAAATTCTGCTGGAACAACAGCAGCGGTGCTTGATCCAGATAGTCCACTTAGTGTTTAAGCCAAAACTTTACACGCTTGCATCTTATACAGCTCCTGAAAGCAATATCCAATTACTTTGGTTGTATTTCTAATTTCTGTCACAGAAAAGTCTGTAATGTTGACTCTTCTTAGGACAAAACTCCGTCTTGTTCCTTTCCTAGTCCAAAAAACAAGCAGAATTTAGCAGTTCTCCAGTTAAAAAGAGCTATATGTTGCTATTTGCCGTGAAATCCATATCAGCTTAAATCTCAAAAAGTTTATCCTGGTTATCCTTCTGCTTTCTTCCTTACAATGTTGGAAATTAGCAAACTATTTTAGTAGTAAAAATTAGCAGACAAATTTTGTACTTTCTCTCGACAATAGTCCGAATCCTTTTCTGAGTTAAAAAAAAAAAAAAAAAAAGATAATTGTTATAAAAAGTGAAAAATACACAGTTTAAAAAGCCACCATTTTATCTGACTGCTAGCTGCTACTAATGTTAGCATCACAGTAGCTACAACATGAACTGTAACATTAAATGCTGCTAACTAGGAGCTGGTCGTTTGTCATCAAACAATAAAAGGCAGACAAAAAACAATAGTCTTAATTTAACTTTTTTTTCGTTGTATTAAAAACGTTTAAAACACTTGAAGTTGAAAGCCTTTTTTTCCCTCATAACAGTGAAAACAGGTCCCGTTGTCGTGTAACTCCAATAGAAGCCAAAGAATCCAGTTGTCCTTTTAATTTTATTCCAGTTCTTCAGTAAATGCCACTTTTTTGCTTCACAGCATCCATTTTTCCTCGTTTTTTCTTCTCAAATATTCAAACCTCGTCTCGAACCTTGTCGTCCGACGTTTTCCCAAAAGTTCGGCCTTCCTAATGTCCGTCGCACTTTCTCCAGCTTTTCATTTCACAGTTGGAGCAGATGAATTATTGAGCGTCCCGTGGCGGTGCCTTCACCTGCGGAGCCCCCCTACGCTTTTGAAAACGGACCCGGAGCCAGGTTTTTGTCGAAGTCTTTTGTCTTTCCGTTGCTCTGAATGGTTTGTCGTGGAGCGCCGATGGAGTCCTGTGTCCCGAGTCTCGAGGTTTTGGTGTCGGTTTACCTCGGACGGGTCAGAACGGAGTAAGATGAGACTCTGATTCGAGGCCAGTGATGCTGTTGTGAGTGTATCCTGTCACTGAGAGGATGGATTAAATGACAAAATAGAGTGGGCTTGCTTTGAATGAACAAAACCCAAGCCAAAATTTCCAAAAAAGAGCAAAATTTCATTCCAAAAAGAGGAAAAAAGAGTGTGCTTTGACAAAAATTGACAAAATCCAAGTAAAATTTGATACCTCACTTAGTTTACCATATTGTTTATAATAGAACTTAACTTTAGTCAAAAAAATAAAATGGCAGACCTTTGAGTGGACAAAACCCAAGTTAAATCCACTTGAAAGAACGTATTAAATATGGTGTAATTTAAAAAAAAAATTCTTCTTCAAACCAGATTAATTGGGTTTCTCAATTTTTAAATTATTCCAAAAACAAGAAAAATCTCTCTTCAAAATAAAAAAATAGAAGATTCTTTTATTAATCTTCTTCCAAAATCAGTATTGAGGCAAGTTTTTTTTATACTTCAAAATGTTCTTCAAATTAGACTTTAAAAAAAGGTATCACTGTTCATTTTAGTTATGCAAAAAACCTTCATAAAATTGTGTGTAGACCCAGAGTGAGATTGTCCTGGGTTTTCTTAAAAGTTTTCGGCGCAGAGTTTGTTTCCTCTAATCGTTTATACCCGACTTAGTTCAATTGTCTCCAAAAAATGACCGAAATCAAGTCCTGTCAAAGCAAAATGGAGCATCTTTTATTTGGAAATCACTTTTTCTGATGCAAAATCTGATCCAAATTTGCCTCGAAAAAGGTTATGAGACAAATTTATTCCAAAAATGTGATCCAACATAAATAATTTGTAGTTTTTTTTTTAGTTTAAATCCATTGCTAAAATAAAAAAGCAGAGGTTTCCGTTTAAACAAAGGAGGCGAAAAACCATCAGCTGCTGCTTCTCTTTCCAGATGAAGCATCCGTTTATTGAAGATAAACGCACAACGGGGTCCAAAGCTTGAAGAGGCCACTTGAGTCGGCTTCCCCCTCCCCCTCGACGTCTTCTCGGTCCAATCCTGTCGCAATAAAACGTCTATTCGCTCCGATATCTGCTCTTATAGGTGTCTCAGGCTCAACAGATTCAACACGACAGGGAGAAAAACGAGGGCAGGAGTGGGACGGACGGTGTTGATAATAAAGACAGCACACGGTGGGCCTCAATGGGGTTAAACAGACGAGTGTGTATTTTAAAAAGAGAAAAATGAGAGTTGTTTTGTGTCAGAGGGAGATGAATGGAAAGTGAAATGCTGAAAAGACACAGAGATGAGTGGTGCTTTTGTTAAAGGTGAGCAGAGAGGACAAAAGACTAACGTGAAATGAGACGAAAATGTTGTGATTGTCTGTCTGTCCTTCATTATTAATGTTTTTACAATATTAGTTTCAATCTTTACTGAGTTTACTGCTGTTCACGAGTCGTTCCTCTGTCCATCTCTCGTCTGAAAGAGATAGAGATACTGTCAGACCACCCAGTGTTTAGCTAAATGTATCTGTGTGTCTATATTTACCTCATATTTATAATCATATTGAATGTTTTGTCTACAATATACAGATTTTGACTGCTTTTTAGTTTGTTCTCCACCAGTAACTCTTTGTGGAGGACGCCACTTAAGGGTTTTCTGGCAATCCTCCATCACATGCTTTAAATATGTACAACATTGTTTTTTTACGTGGAAAGAAATAAAATTCGGATGTTAGACAACAGGAATAAGAGAATAGAACTGAAAAAAACATCTACAATTAAAATGTTCAATCAAAAGTTAATTAACATGAGGTTTTATGCAACTATACCACTGTAAACATATAATAATATATAATCCATCAGTCTGTGTAGAAATATGACCCAATTTTACCCCAAAAAAACAGACTTATTGATAATAAAAGTTTCCAAGTTTCATTTTGACTGAACAACACCAAACCTTCTCTAGTTTCAACTCATGGAAAAACAGATATTTTTATTATCTGTTTTATGTGCAGTGGGTTTTAAGGTGTAGCGCTGTGATTAATAATCTCTGAATAAACCTCTTTTTTGTCCAGTTTGACACGTTCCTCTCTAGAGTTTCCTCCGGTGTCTGTGTCGTTACCTTACTCTACTCTCGAAGACATTAAACTGCGCTGATCCGAGGCGTTTATGAATTAAAAATATCGCTGCAACAGGATCCACGCTCTGGGTTTCCATTCTCCCGTCGCCGCGGTAACCGTCACCGTGGCAACCGCGGTGCGCCGTCTCCGTGGCAACGGGCGTCCACCGGAAACGGCAGCGGAACGGGACGTAAACAAAGGAACCGCGGCTGGATCAACACGATACTGAGGTTTACAGACCGGTGTGGGACAATGAAATGTACACTGACTGTCTTTCACCGAATCAAGAGAAATAGTGAGAAAATAAAATTAAAAAAAAAAAGAAAAGTAATTTGTTTATAAAAGAAACACATCATAAATGGCTGTAGCCTACTTTCTGGTTCCCCTTCAGTGCAAACTTTTTTCTTTTCTAGGTTAGCATTAAAATATATAAATTAAATACAAAAATATTAATTTAACAATATTGTTGCCTAAATGATGGGAAATCATGAATGCAATGTACCGTCATTTAGATGAATAGACTACGCCATCTAGTGACAACATAGAGCAACAAAACCCTTCAAATATCTATGGACCACAATTACTTAATTACTTAATAATAATATTTTAGACATTTCAACACGTTTTGAACGTCTGTATCCTAAATTTCTACCGTTTGCATGTAAGAGGTATTTTGGGCAATGTCCACAGCAAAGCCTTTTATTAGGAATCACATTTTACAAACAGCATTAGCATTTAACCAGGATACGTGTTTGTTTACACTGTTGTAAGTAAAAAATTCAGTTATCTGATTATCTCACTCTAAATCCTTAACTATTCAATAATCTTGTATTGTAACCAAATAAAGTGAAAATGTTGCTTCATACTTTAGTTGGTATTTTGTATATAGAAAATAAATGTCCTGAATGTAATTAACCTTTAGTCAACAATAACAAACAGAGACAGGGTTATGGGCATAAAATACCAATTTATTACTTCGCACATTAACACAAGAATTCCCTGCAGGCTAAAAAAAAATGTTCGAACATGTCACATAATAGCAATAAACACATGTTAATGGCCTTCTGCAGCAAGAGGCGGGGCTAAACCATGTCCCCGCCCCTTTTCCAACGAACCAGGAAGAGCTCCGTCCCATTCACAGAGTCCGAAAGCCTCATTTTTTTATTTGAAACTTTCCGACTCGGTGATACTATTGCTATTAGACAATCACACACAGCTCAGAGACCACTAGAGCGGGAAAAAACAAAACCCCAAATATAAACAAAAGGAGAGGAAATTAAAATGCACAATACACAATGTCAAATTACAAAGATATATTATCAAAGTGAGAGGGATTTAAAAATAATTCATGCTCTCGTCCGATCGGGGCGCGGAGAGACTTGTGGGTGTTTTTTAAAAAGGTTAAAAAGAGGTAAACCCCCGTCTGAAGTGCATTTGTGAGCGGTTAGTTGCCTAAAAAGGTACAAACCGGGAGCCAAAATGGACGCCCGCCACGGTTTAACGGCGCCGAACGGGAAAGGGGCGTGGTCTTTGACGTGGTCCGAGTTTGAAGAAAGTACCTCGTTTTAATGTGAACGCGACGCAAAGAGCAAGGCCCCTTTTCCGAAAATAACGCCTGTACCTTTAAATTTACTGACATTTGTGTAGGAATTGTTAAAATACACTTTAATCGACTGGACAAATATTGCTAGGCTAAAACAGTCCCACTAAAATCGATAAACATTTATGAACTCCCTTCCCCCCCAGAAAAAAAGCATTATATTTTCTCATAATAAATATGATTTCAAAATGTTTTTTAGCTTTTTTTGTTGTTGTTGAAAGGACAATACTCTGGCATGCAGGCGAGCAAAGTCTATATCTGTTACATGAAAGAAAAGTCTCTAAAGGCTACAGAACTAGTCCACCAAATGCACATTCCCACTGATTGATACAAGCAAATAAAATAATCCAAAGAAATATTGAAAAGTAAAAAAAAAAAAATCAACTTACAGACACAATAGAGAGAATAGACCAACGATCACAATGAGAAGAATTATAGCTTTCTTTTCCACATCTGAAAACTGGGAAAATATTGCTTTGTAAATGTTAAACAGGGAGTGATAGCTTTTCTGAATGGAGAAAGGATAAGGCTGTGTCCACACTAATGCGTTTTCAATTTAAAGTCAAAACAAAAAGGGAAAACATTAGTCATTAAGAGATGCTTTCCCAAAATAACACTTCTGATTTGGTTTGTCTTGGGAAAAAAAGCTTTATGTCCGCTCTGGGCTGTTGTAGGAACAGCAAAAAAATGGCTCCATCGCTACCTGATTTGTGTCATTTATGCTAGTCTGTTAGCCAAACAACATTAGCTTCGTTATAATCACTAGAAATAGCTGTGACATATTTATTTTTGTTGTAGCTACTAGCAACTATAGACTGCACTGTTTCACAAGAACTTTTTGTAGAAACTGTAACAAAACAAATATTCGGAAAAGATCAGTTTTTACTTTACCATCTTGTTTTTTACATTAGCTTATATCTAACAGTGTAAAGTATCGATTGACCGTAGCTCTAAAAAAGTGTCAGACATTGAATTATCTGCTCTTTCTTCACAAAACGTCACCAAAAATGCCCTAAAAACGACAAACCCCACCTTTAAAATAAAAATACATTAGTGTGGACGCAGCCTAATGTTAAATCCAAAACAAATCCTTCCCTTTTGAGGTGAATGTCCTCAAACTAGTGCACATTTTGACGACTGCCCGCTTTAACACCGAGTAAAACTTATTGCATGCATTGCCTGGACGACCCCCTTTAAAAAGAAAAACCGAACCCTTCCCGAAAGCCGTGTCTTTATTTCCCGGCGCTTCTTCTCAAATCGTTTCAATGTCGCCAGCGCCCACGCCTCAATCAGGCAGGCGCCCAAACTCATTCATAGTAAACCTGCAGCTTCACGGGTGGTTTATTACAAAGTGTTTTCACTGAGCGGTCCCCCCTGAAGAGGCGTGTGCGTCGACGGGTTTTATCCACAACCTTCACCAAAATCTTAAACAGGTCGCATTCGTCCAGGGGTCCCACCCAAGGGCAGTGCTTATGCTTATTCAATTTATTCAATCCAGTGTTAAAAACGCATAAAATATGGAACAAACACAGTTAAATAGTAGAGACTTTGAAGTGATAGCTGGGGTTTAAAATAAGGCTGTATGGGAACATGTGGATAGTGCATTATCTCTAAACGATGTCAGTGAAGAAGTTTTTTACCTAAACAGATGATTAAATGTTCAATTGTCTGGTATATTGAGCAAATTTACATTATATATTTGTAAAATAGGCCAATCAGCTTTAAATAGACACCAAACACCACTTGTGTTGAATTATGCTGTGAAATAATGTTACTAAATTAAATATTATGGGTGCAATAAGTTTAATGTGATGTCAAAACAATAGCTTGACTTATAAACTGATTATTTGGCCATAATTAGTCTGAAAAATGCTTTAATATGCTGTCAACTTATTATAGCAAGAAAAAAATGTAATTTGTCTAATGTAATGTCAAAAACAAAAGGTAGTTTGGTAGATATTATTGGAGTATATTGAGTTTTATCCTTCCACCAGTCAATGTAAAAATAGCTGATACCTCGAAAAATATAGTTCCAAAAGAGTATTTGCAAGATGTGTTTGCTCAATGTTATGCACAAGGAAAAGTTCTATTGATTATAATCATTTGTTGTAACCATCCAATCGACAGCAAAGAGACAAAGGTGTAAAAATATGCCAAAATACACCTAAATTAATGGGTATAATGCAAGAAAATAAAACGTAAATTTGTTAAATGTAAGGTCAAAACAAAAGCTGCACAGACAGATATTGTTTAAGGTCAGCACTGTATCCTTCCGCCAACTTACACAAAAGCAGCTGAGGATGAATACACTGGGAAAAAATAGACCCTAAACATCGAAGAATGTGGAAAATATAACTGTTTAAAGTAAAATTATACAGTAACTTGATTTATTTTGGTGTTTAAAACGGCCTTGTGTTCGTTATTCAAATCCACAAGTGCTCCATACAACCCCACTTTAAAAACCGTCTTTAAATGGTTATATTTAATACACACAGTAATAGAAACAGTTTTAAAAAGTCTAAAAATTCAACTCATTGCCTCATCTCAAACCGATTCGTCCAGGTCCGACTCCGTTCCCTGATTGTCTCCATCGAAAACTCTTCAGAACCCGAGCAACACCAGGAGGAGTGCTAAACTTTTCATCTTAAATCTGCTTCTCTTTTACCAAAAATGCTACAAAAAGTGTGTCCAAACCCAAAAAGAACCCAAAGCTCTCTACTCTTTAACCTCGGACAAATCTATCCCGAAACCGCGCTAAGGAACTAACTGGCTTTTGCCGCCGACCGTTAAAATTTCATCACAATATCGACAACATTGACATTAACGACGAGAATAACAACAACATCCATGGTAAACTACTATTTCTAAACAAGATAAACCACAAAACGTCTTATATTATTAAACTTTTACAAATCTGCTTTTGTTGATTGGTTATGTATAAATGCATAAAGATTAAGAGAGATTGTGAGTGCCCTCTGTTGCTTTGCTGCCTAGCGTCCCGGGTCAGTGCAATGAATTGGCCAGTTTAAGCAAAAGGAGACCTCTTTGAAACTACAGCTAAATACAAAAAAAAAAAAAAGCAAAGTCCAGCAGTGTCATATATAACTTTTAACCATAATAAGGTCCAAAAGAAACAAGCCCCTACTTTAAACATAAGAAAAAGAAGGGGTTAAGACCGTTTATAAATGCCTTTAGGTCCCCACGCTGCGCCAAATCACAGCCAGACCACGGTTACTACTGCTACACACTTCAGACCCGATTCTCAGCCTCAAAATACATCAAGTTACGCTTGAATTCAGATTGATCAATTACACAGGCACATCCGCGGCTGTAAAAAAGAAGCTAATCGAGAAAAATCACGTTAGCTTTGTGCCTAGACGCAGAATTAAAAGGTAAACTGAAGTATTTTGATCGATGAAGCCAAAGTTTCAATCAAGTGATGAGGTGTGGTTCAGTTCAATATGGTGCACTTTGTTTGAAATGGTTTAATAAATGATCCAGAATAAGTGTAGAGTTAGATTACACTCTGTTGTGTCCAAAACTGTGAAATAAGTATTAATTGTGGGTTTATGAACACTAGAGCCTCTTGAGTGGTCGGCCATCTTGAATCAAAAACATAAAATTACAGCTTCTTCTGATTTTCTGTCTTAATGATACAAAAACATGTTGTCTACTTGGGTAAAAAGATAAATTGAATGTAAAACAGCCTGAAAAAGGCCTGTGTGGTAATGTTAAAGCCATGATGGAATAAAGACTATCATTTGTGCCTTCATTTTTACCAAAGCAGACATCGTTTTTCCACATATTACCAGCTTTAACACAGTCCAAGAGCCTTATTTTGCCTTAATGATGCTTTGATATGATAGTGTGTCATGTGCCACAAAGCTATAAAGCAAAACACTGAATATTTTTGGAATAAAGTCCAAGCAAACATCTGGCAGTTTCCATTTTCAGTTTCTATTAGAGTTTAGTCACTTCTTTGATTTTGTTAATGGAAATTCACCTTCATTTTAAGACTTTATTTGATATTCTATTATACTTTTTTGTCTTACTATGGGGAAAAACCTTGTATATTACTGGTATAAAGTCACAGTTTACAAATGTGACGCTGTTATTTTAAATGCAGACAATGGAAACACTTTTTAAACAGTGCCATATCAGACTGAACTGTACCAACACTTAACGGAAACATGGCTTGAAGAGATAGCTCAGTATTTTGTGAATGTGGTTCTATTAGATACTTTTGGAGCTTATGTATTCACCAACAATTGATCTGCACATTCCTAATTTAGAGAAGCAAAACACTGGACTACTTTAGCGCTGGGAAGTGGTCCAAAAACAGTTCAGAAGCAGGTTTTATAAACAGAATGCTATAAATCTATGATGTTATAAATGAAAAACAGAATAAAAAAATCAGTCATATCAAAATATATGTATTTAAATCCTTTCAGTTAAACACACGCTGCCACAGAGTAGTTTTTGAAGCGTTATTTAGCTCCATTAGCTCCTGTTTGCTTCTCCAAACCGGGACTGTGCTGATAATTACCTTCTGAAGGGACCCAAAGTATCTCATAAACCCTTTATTACAGAACACCAGACTATTAAGTGAAACGAGACGGCTACAACTCTCCGCTCCAGCCTTGTTCAAGGCCCGTTTTTACGTCATATGTCTCAAAGTCGCTCTATAGATGTAAATATATGCTTATATGTACTTGTACGCGTGAATATAAAAACACATCTGAGGCATTTACAGCAGTTATCTCTCCTCGAAATCCATTTACAATTCAGTGGCCTGCCATGAGAAAAACAAACAAAACACGCATTCACTCGGATACAGCAGTACGTGTGTGTGTATATATGTGTATATACAAAGATGGACGCACTCGCACACAAAACGATGGGCTTCGATAAAAATGGGTTAAAAGTAGTAATGGGCATGGAGACCCAGGTCACCTCGCTTGTAAAAGATCGTAAAGGAGAAAAGTTAAAACACTCATAAAAAGGAAAATATATATATCATTTTAAAAGGTCAAAAGAGATCCCTGCCCCCAGCCTCCCGCGAAAACCCAAGACCTTGTGACAGATTTTGCCCAATGGGGCGTTGAGGTAAAAGTGATAAGAGTCCTGCTTAGCTTGGGAGAGCCTCGAAAAGCTCAGTGTATCTTACAAAACACAAGAGTGCAGACATTCAAATAGGAAAAAACAAAAACAAACAGAAAGTTAATGGCTCAATTGAAATAAACGGGAGTGGTTTGTTTTTGTTTTTTCGATTTCTTTTCTGGCATCGGAAACCGTCAGGCTTCACAGTGCTGATTGCTGGTTCGAAAAAAAAAAGCGGCGGCTCGGTTCGGGGAACGCTGGTTGGAGATTGTTCGAGAGCCGCTTTCGTGCTGATTTGGAGAATTAAAAAAAAAACCAAAAAAAACCAAAGGAGTAAAAAGACAGATGGGACAGAGAAGGGGAAAAAGAGGTGGAGGAGAAAAGAATGGCAAATAAAAAGACGAATAAAGGAGGAGACAGTCCACGGAGGCTCAGGCGAAGTACATGGTGTGCTGAGTGTCGTAGTGGATCTGAACCGCTTTGGCCAAGGCCTGAGGGTCTCGGCCGTTGCTCTGGCCCGACACGTGGCTGCCCTCCGCGCTGAAAACACACACAACCCACAGGGATTAGGTTAACACGGCCAAACGTAACACACACGCTTTCACAGCAACCAAACTCTACCGGTTTGTTCCAAAAATCACATCTGTTTTCTCTAAATGCTGTGCTGTTCACCGTTTTGTGACGATGCTGCCAGAACAACAGCAGCTAATATAATGATCATAATAAAGAACACAGAGAAACTTTTATTACCTCAGTCTTGCCTTAGTTTATTTAAGTGGCAGGAAACATATATATATCAATATAATGGAGCTTCTTCAGTTTTTTAACAAAGCTATTATGATGCATAAATCATTCCGAGGTCTATGAAAGAATGTTAGGGATTTCAACACCTCTTGGACGCCTTCTGAAATGTTTTAAGTGAATAATTTTATAATTTAGCTTCAGTATAATCACCCTGAGCTCAGATTTGCTCAAACTTCCTGCTGTGAGCTTAAAAACAACACTCACTTCCATAAAAACACTAACTTATAAACTTCACAGTAAAGACTAGAGACAGAGAGAACATTTGTGACTAAACTTAGCGAACAGAGCCCTTTAGAAGAGAAAATGTGTCTCCTAAAAGTCTGTAAACTCACCTGTCGTGGTCCTTGTCCACCAGATGGTAGCGGGCTCTGAAGGCCACCAGCCGGGCGTAGTAGGCCGGGGCAGGGATGGAGACGGAGCGGGTGCAGCGGACGTAGGTGTGGCACAACTGGTAGGTGAGAAGCTGCAGCTCATCAGCCGTGAAGCAGTTGTCATCCCACAGGACGTGGTAATGAGAGGGTCGACTCGTTCCCTGAAGACGCAACACCACGACGTTAGCTACAAGTCTACCAGAAACACCAGTCTCTATCACAAGTTACGAGCCAGAAGTGATTGATAAATGTATTAACTTCCATTGATTGCAGCATAATTTAGTTTCATGCAAATATCACCTTTCCTTTGCAAGATATTTAGGCTTTTCTATCACTCATTGGGCTCTGCAGTAATTGGATATGACTATTATATAAAAGGAATTCAACTTTAATGGAATAAAGGTCTGGAAATTGAGTGCTCCATGATATGTTTTTAATGGGTAACAGAAAACTGACCCCAAAAAAAAACATTTACAGAAGAAAAATACTCCTCAAAACATCATTAGAGTCGAGGAATAACAGGGTTTAGGTGAGAATGTTTCCAAGGGTCAACAGTCTCTTCTGATTTTATTCTTATTCCACAAGAACAGGTCGGATTTGAATATGTTTTTAGTCAGATTTGAACATGTTTTAGTCAGATTTGAAAGTTTTAGTCAGATTTGAACATGTTTTAGACAGATTTGAACATGTTTTAGGCAGATTTGAAAGTTTTAGTCAGATTTGAACATGTTTTAGATTTTGAAATTTTTAGTGTGAAATTTTAGTAGATTCAACATGTAGATTTGAACATGTTTTAGGCAGATTTGAAAGTTTTAGTCAGATTTGAACATGTTTTAGACAGATTTGAACATGTTTTAGACAGATTTGAACATGTTTTAGTCGGATTTGAACATGTTTTAGATGGATTTGAACATGTTTTAGACGGATTTGAACATGTTTTAGTCAGATTTGAGCAAGTTTTAGTCAGATTTGAACATGTTTTAGACGGATTTGAACATGTTTTAGACAGATTTGAACATGTTTTAGTCACTTTGAAAGTTAGTCAATTGACATGTCAGCGATTTGACTTTTAGACAGATTTGAACATGTTTTAGTCAGATTTGAACATGTTTTAGTCGGATTTGAACATGTTTTAGACGGATTTGAACATGTTTTAGTCGGATTTGAACATGTTTTAGATGGATTTGAACATGTTTTAGACGGATTTGAACATGTTTTAGTCAGATTTGAGCAAGTTTTAGTCAGATTTGAACATGTTTTAGACGGATTTGAACATGTTTTAGACGGATTTGAACAGGTTTTAGTCAGATTTGAACATGTTTTAGTCAGATTTGAACATGTTTTAGTCAGATTTGAACAAGTTTTAGTTAGATTTTAACAGGTTTTCGACAGATTTTAACAGGTTTTCAACAGATTTGATTTATTTGTTAAACTTATGCTAATGGAAAAAAGACAGCAGCAACAGACTTCAGTTCTGTTAAAGTACAAGTATCAGGGGAATTTTGGCTCATAATAAAGAAAACATTCATGCAGCAGAAAACCTTTTCTCCACCTCCAATATCAGTGTTTTTAACTTGTTTTGCTTGTTCTGCTGCTCAAACCTAAGTCCAAGTTTGTATTTCCCACCTGAATCCCGGCGTGGCTGCAAAGGTAGAAGTCGAATTCAGACGGATGAGTGATGGTGCTGTCGACCGTGGTGCCGGCGGGAACGTTACCGCTCTTTCCGACCTGGAGGGGGTTCATAAATCGATTACAATTCACAATCTACGCAACAGAGAAGTAAGAGAAGAAGTCAGAACGGAAGAGTGAGCGATTCCCGACCCTCTCAGCTTTGTCGGAGCAGAAGAGTCGCGTGTGGTGGCGTTTTTGGACGACGATGTAAGTGATTCCCGGTCGATAGTCCTCCTCCAAACTGATGCATGCTTTTCTTATGGCGATCAGCTCCGGCCACGCGACCTGAGAACAAACAGAGGGTTAACCGAGCCCTTCAGACTCAGAAAAGGCTGCTTTTTTTGTCTTCTCACCTGTTTCATCTGTCCCTCCGACACGCCGCCTCGATAATAAATGATGCGAGTCGGTTTGAAGCGAGTGGATTTGTAAAACTGAATGAGCAGCTCCCGAACCATGTTGGTCAGATCCTGGATGACTTCTTGGCTGAACAGTTGTTCCTGGAAGATAAATGAACACAACATGAATACAAGTACTTTCCATTTAAGTACTGGAATAATAATAATTTCATGCATACTGTCTGTCATTAGTGAATAATGTTTTGACTGTGTAGCATCAAAATTGAGGAATGAAATGGTAAAATTGGGGAAATATAACACACATATACTATTTTTGCAAAAGTATTTATATTCTCTCTGTGCATCAAATGTAAACAAACATTTCTAAAAACGTTATCAACTAATTTAACCGTTTTTCACACCGTATATCTCCTTAAACGGCATAAAACAAACCATTAAACTTCAACTGAGTCTCCCAAATGTAAATGAGTGGAAGGAACTAACATCCACTGAGTTTGCACTAAAAAAAGTAATCCAGTTCCTTGCAAAGAGTATTTTTTTGTCTTTTAGGAAACAGTGAATGCATCTCAAGATCAACTAAACAATAAAATGTATTTGTTTTTAGTCTGACTTCAAATCATTTCCTGGGTTGTTTATTAAAATTCCTGGATGTAATTACAATATTGCATAAAATATGGATAATGTGACAAAAAGTAAAATGGGTTCTTCACTTTAATAATGCAGTAAGACGGATCATAAGTGTTTATCTAAAAAAGCTGCACTTCAAATGTAGAAAAGTGTAGAAAAATCCATTCAAACTCATTCATTCAGTAATTATTAAGATCCAGTACATTTGAGGTTACCCCGGAGACATCCTGCCGCGACGTCTGGACCCTCACGGTGGCGCAGTAGCGACTCGGGTGGCCGTCCATACTTCCGACCACGGCGGCGATGGATGGTTTCTTCCCGTCTCCGGCTGGAGGATGAGTGACGTCCGCCCCGAGGAAAATGACGGGCTGCTGGAAAACCGAGGGCCTGCGACAAGAACCGGAAGAAGAAGAACCAGAGGAGAGGCTCAGGGGGGTTCTTATGTCGTTTTGAGGTCCGTGTGTGCTTGAATTATTGGAAAATTAGCCTTCACTCTACATTTTGTTGTCATACCAGCTCAATTTTAACCAGCACTGGCATTTTTAAAATCATTTTTGCATGATAAAGTCTTTACCTCCTCTGCTTCCTATTCCCTCATCCCACTGTCTGCCTCCTTCACCGAACCTCTCTGTAAAAGTGGTACTGACCTCTGATGCGGCACCAGGACGTTGTTAATGCCTCCCAGTTTGGCGTTGATCTTGAGGCAGAGGTTGGACAGAGTCTGAGGCGACGTCTTCACCACGTTTTTGACCTGGACGCACTGAGTGGCCATCCCGAGGAGCGTGTCCCCCACCCGCTTCACCTCAGCTACAGGACACAGGAAGTAATCAGTACTGCTATCGAGTCATTACCGTGTTGAAGAGCGTTCCTTTTCTGACCGTAGACTGGCGTTTTTCCCGGCAGAATGACCACGATGAGCTGCAGACCCACGTAGGACATCTTCAGGTGTTTGAACATGGGCTCCACGCTGTCGGCTCCCTGGGCGTATTTACAGAAACACGGCTGGCCCTGGATCGGCATCCCAGCGTCCTTCGAGATCTTCCTCAGTTGGTCTGTAAAACTCCTTTAAAGCAGAATAAATGGAGTTTATTTACCTGTAAACCTGTATTTTATCTACGAGTGGAGCCTGGACTCACTTGAGCAGGTCCTCCCGACACTGTTTCTGTGGAGCGAAGCAGGCCACGGCCCACACCTTGATCTCGATGCCGGCGTAGAACTGTTTCCCTCTCATGTCCCACACGCCCTGGTTGGGCGTGGCCACCGTCTTATTCTGTGGAGAGAGTCCCTACGCTCTTAGTCATCCCCCCGGTTTGATCAGCCGACACAAGAAACACAACAACCTGCACCAGACGCCAGGCTTCCCACGCTTTAGGAAATCATCTTTAATAATTCAGTATGTTTTATAATTCTGACATTTTATTTGATACAGGTCGATTAGTTCAGGTAGGTTTATATCACCCAAAGGAGTCTGAGGTGTCCCCAAAAAGTGTAATGTACCACTTTGAGGACATTTTAGCCTCTGGTCCACTACAGGTAACCGCTACAGTCTGAATGTTTTTCAGATGAAACCCGTCTTTTCTGCTAACATGCTAAATGTTTTCCTCCCCAAAGAAAACGAACCAATATTAGCAACAGCGCAATCTAGTTTAAACGGCGTCTGGATCTTACAACTTTTTATTTATGAATGAAAACACTGAATTTATCGTCTACGTTCCTTTAACTCAAGCAAAACTGCCCTAAAAGTGATGCAGCCCTGAAATTAACGTTCATAAAGCTGTAAATTAACCAGAAACAGTCAAATGTTTACTGCAGCAGCTGTACCTCTCACTACACTCCAGGATTTAGTCTTTAATTAATTATTGGCAAGTTTTTGAAAGTCACACTTTTTTATGTCTCTTGAGTGAAACACAATCTTAATGAGAAACTAAACCGAGCCAAACTGAGCCGACCTGTACCTGTTTATCTAAAGCCAGTTCAATTCCCAACTAAATGTTAACTGTACTAGCTCGAAAAATGAGATTTCCAAGATAACTGACATTATTTACAAAATATGTGTACATCCATTTCCAGGTTATCTTTAAGACTGGAAAAGTATTCTCTAAATTTCCTTTTTTTTTCCAAAAGCGTGAGAATCCTGAAACATACACATTACAGACTTTGAGAATCCTACACAATATAACTTCTAAAGACATTAACTAACTTTGGTGCACTTTATGCCTCTTCATTTTGCTGACTTATAACAGTATAAAGAGATGCATCTGGTGTTCATCCCATTTTATCAAAACACACACTAACTTTCTCTCTGAACTGACTGTGTGTAGAGAGCCTGGGCTTTACGGGCTTTATGTGACAGGAATTATATTGACAATAAAAATAAAACGGGAGAGAAGTAAATGGCCGGAGTCTGGATTCAACCTAAGGGCTTTGAATGGGTTTGACATTAATATTTTAAACAGTGTAAATGTTAAATGTATTCAGTTTGACATCATTAGACAAGTGGTCCTTTAAGAAAACAGATCAATTACACGACTATTCACAGCCATTTGATTCTCTCTGACTCTTAAGTTTAGATTTCTAGAACATTAGTAGCATTCAAGACCCATTTTAAGACTTGTTTTTACAGATCTACGTCTAATCTTGGACTAATTTTCTCTTTAAAATATCTCTGACTTTCTCATCAGATTTGTACAAACACAGCTGCAAGAATAAAGACATTTTATTGCATGTTACACAGAAAAAAGACTGTTGCTTTTCCCATTTTTATGTCGGACCTACAGTGACTTCAGGCAGTGTTTATTGAGTCGTGTTTAAACTGCGTCAAATCACTTTATTTCCAACATTAAACCACTACAGAACAGTGAAGATGTGTGCTTTTCATTCATTCAAAGTGAAATGGGAAAAGCTGACAGTCTGCATTTAAAGGCATTTAAAGTGAAGGCTGATAAGACTCAAAATCCCAGCATGCAACAGACTAAACCACTTATACTGACTGTTGTGACAGGATCTGGGGTAAATTTAGATTTTAAATGTTATATTCAGCTTTTATGGTCAGTATTTTAACATTTTGCAGCATCTGTTGGTTTGGTAATGCCACAGAGGTTCAAAAAAGTGTTTCACGACAAAAGTGATCTACCATTTTTAGTTTTATCTTAGTAATGTACTTTACTAACCACAAACAACATTCTGAAAAAATACACATTATAGCTCACAATCAAATACATAATGATATAGTCCACTTGGTTTTATAAGTTAAGCCAAAAACGGTCAAAAAGATATATAAAATCTGTTGAAATCCAACTAAAACCTGCTCAAATTCGACTAAAACATGTTCAAATCCAACTAGAACCTGTTCAAATCCAACTAAAACATGTTCAAATCCAACTATAACCTGTTCAAATCCAACTAAAACATGTTCAAATCCAACTATAACCTGTTCAAATCCGACTAAAACATGTTCAAATCCGACTATAACCTGCTCAAATCCAACTAAAACCTGTTCAAATCCGACTAAGACATGTTCAAATCCGACTAGAAGCTGCTCAAATCCGACTAGAAGCTGTACAAATCCAACTAAAACATGTTCAAATCCAACTAAAACATGTTAAAATCCAACTAAAACATGTTCAAATCCGACTAGAAGCTGCTCAAATCCGACTAGAACCTGTACAAATCCAACTAAAACATGTTAAAATCCAACTAAAACATGTTGAAATCCAACTAAAACATGTTCATATCCAACTAAAACATGTTCAAATCCAACTAGAACCTGTTCATATCCAACTAAAACATGTTCAAATCTGACTACAGCCTATTTCTGTAAAAAGTCATCTGTATTTTACATGTTTTGTGCATTAACTTAAGGAGAAATAATTTAATTGGAGACTAAATTAGATTTTAAGACTTTTCTTGGAGCGTTTCCTTAGTAAAAACAACCATCTTTGGTCATGGCTCCTGCTCCAGTCTCTGTCTGACGATACCAGAAGCAGCCAAAAGTAAGATTTTTAACTCTTATTCAAATAAAGACTATTGTAAATGACAAACACAAAGCCAGACAGAAACTGCATCTATTTCTACACAGGGAACATGAATATTTTATGGTAAAGATCATCGATTGCTGCGTTTGAATGAGACATTAATCTTTTTATTTTCATATGACACAAATTCATTCTACAAAAAACCTAATAATGTATAATCTGAGGCTCGTTTTGATTTAATGCTTGAGTCTTATCATCCTTCTTTTGGCAGCACATTCATTCATTTTGATCCAGACACACTATCCTTGAATCTCAAATCAACCTTGTCACTCATAATGTAGAACACAAAGCAAAAGAACAAGCATAGATCAGAGTTTTGGTGAAGAAATTATCCCTGCATTTGCCAGCAATGATTTCAGAACAAATACTTAAACGGTTTTGTAGCTATTCCACAAATCGAGTGAAAATAATCCAAGGTTGATTTGAGATTCTGTGTAAATCTCAGCAGAAAACAGCTCCTAATGTCTTTCCATTCACTCGGACAAGAAAATAAAATGAGGGAACAGGTTCTATTATTTACTTATGAGCTACACGAGCGAAGGGAAAGAGTTTTAAAATCCACTGCTGAGATCCACTAAAGGATAATGACACAAGGTGAGACTCCAGGTGTGCTCTGCTCTTTATACAAGAGCCTAGAGAGTCTAATGAATACATTTAAACAGATTTATTACAGTGTGTGTAATGTAAAGTTTAGTAATCTGATTATTTATGTATAAGTCCATCCTAAAGGCTTAATCCACACTGACACATTCTCGTCTTAAAACATTTACGAAGAAAGCTCAGATGATTTTAGTTTATTCAAAAAAGCAAAGAGGTATAATCACATGGAAAATAAAATGACACAAATTTTAACACAAATTGAGCTGGTTTTTGACTGTCTTTTATCCATTTTATTAGTTGGATTTATTTCCATCTCTTATTGTTCTTATTTTTGATTTGTTTTTTGTTTTCTTTTACTTCTTTCCAATTGTAATTTCACTGTCCTGAGTCTGTAAAGCACTTTGAGCAGTGAAGGTTGTTTTAAATGTGCTGTAGAAATAAAATTAACATTGACAAAAAATAAAAAAAAACCCGACTAGCTTTTTTATAGCTGAGCTCAGAGAGAGTTTAGGTTCTTGCTCTGGTTCGGGTTGAGACTCTGAAATGGTGAGGATTTTTAAAGAAAATTAAAAAATACCAACACAATACAACTTTTACCAGACATTTTAAAACAATTTCAAGTTCATTCAGTTTTGTTTGAGCCTCCATGTTTTCCAGGATGTGTAGAAAAAAAAAAGGATGTCATTTTCACGCATTTTTTGGGAACGTTAAGAACAAAACTGCATTAGTGTGGACACAGCCCGGTCACGTTTAACCCCTGCACACCCGGAGCTCTCCAGTGCCCCCTCAGTCACTCACAGATGCCCCCCACCCGCAGCGTGCAGACCCAGGCCCGGTACTCACCCTGCCACAGTCCCGCCCAGTGTCTGTACTCACCCGGCCCCCATACTGCAGCATGGGCGCTGGGAGGACACGCCCCGTCACCTCGGTCATGTCGTTGTGCACCACGATCCCGAACTCCTTTAAGTAAGGGTCCGGACCCCCGACCATGCTGTTACTTTTGACCTGGGGGAAGGAATAGATAAGACAAATAATTATTTCTCTACAAATTATCTTGAATCATTTGGCTTTTACTGTTTACTTTTACATCAAAAAACAAAAAAAGTGAAGTGACAGTGGCTCTATTTCACCAAACAGTTTTTAGTATTAATGTAGAGTAAAAAAATACAATAAATAACACTATATTTAACCATTTAGAAGACTTACTCAGGTCTAAACTTAACATTAACGTGAGATTTGAAACAAAAAGCTATTTCTGTTGTCTGCTCTTGGGCAAGTTTGAATATAAATGAATATAAATAAATATGTATAACCTAATATTTAACTATTACTCTTGAATTTAAACATAAAATTCTTCTATTAAAGCATTTCACTGCATTGCTATGAATAGAGGAGACAGATAAACCTGCAGAGACCAGGGTTTTCTGAATACTTTGCCAAAAATATTATAAAGTACTGTCCTCAAGTAATAACTTTAGGTCCATACACATTTAGACTGAATGGTATTGTGCTCAGAATGTGTTTATCTTCATTAAACTGGGCTCTACTGATGAATAGAATCAGGGATAATAATTCAGGTTTAATCTTTAAACAGTGGACTCCATACTTGGTCTGGTTTTTAGTCTTTACTTGTTGAGCATGTGTTGTTCATTCACTACAGTTCTGTTGAGTCTTTGTGTTAACATATCGTCGACATGTGTGACTCACGGACAACTCACAGCTCCACAGAAAAACACAGAATTTATTCAAGGGTTTGTAAATGGGTTCGAGATGAGAGCGAGTTTCCACAGAATCTGACTCAGAAAAACTCACAAAACAGGGCCAGAAAAGCAGTATACAGTCTGATTTTGATGACTTTTTGACTTCACTGTTAAATGGTGAATAAATAAAGGATAAACAAACACAATGTCTGCAGGGATTGCTTTCTATGTCTGCGTTTTTGGTTCTTTTTGGTGCATCTTGTGCTTAATAGTCCCTTCCCAACACTAATATCCATCTATATAACAACAACTCAAGTGTTTTGTCAGTTTATGGTCAGTTTCTAGTGTCACTTTCATTTTGGAGAACCATCTTCCGTGTTTTGTTTATTTGACTCCGAACTCCCGGCAGGACTCGTCACTCACCAGTCGGCTGATCTCCTCCTGTCGGTCGGGGGCGGAGCGAGCTGTAGCTTTGATCATAGTCGAAGTTTGGTTATCTGTGAGTTTTTTGATACAACGCTGGCCTGCTACGATGTTACAGACCTGCAGCCGTGAAAAAACATTCAACTCCATCAGTAAACTGTGAAAAGTGGGGAGTATTTGAGTTATTTTAGTTTGAAAGAGGCCGCTCTCACCTCTAGGGGGAGGTAAGTGTGCTTCTGTTCCTGTCCGACTTGCAGACAGGGTAAATGTGGATATTTGAGCTGCAAATTGTACTTCTGCTTGAAATACTGAGCTACGGTGCACTCCATGGCTTGGCCGTTCTCGAGCTGTAAGGGGAACCTGCAGAGAGACGGACCAGAGACCGATCAGTGAGGCTCCCACAGAGCTTGCGTTTCAGTCAGTCTTCTCTTTGACTCTGGACACATGTGGCCAGCTTCAACGGTTGTATTTACACCTGAGTCTAATTTAGAATAGATCTCCCATTTCTGATTCATAAGTAAGACTACACAGGCTTTTTGGACAGTTAACATCTGTAACTTTTATAAACGAGAGAAGAGAGAGTCTGGTTGGGTCCGTGTTATTATCAAATGAACACAAATTGGCGAAATTACATTTTCCTGATCAGTTTTCTGGTGTACACTGTCTTTTAATGTGAGGCAGGACCATGAACACATCCAGATAAATAAATGTGACCCAGAATATCTCCAAATACGTCTCAGATCTGAACTCTCTGGACACATTTAGCTCTTTTACATCTTGCATTAAAACTGGCCACATTAGTTATATTAAATACATTGGTTTATGTGTATCTACTGTATCCATTAATGCAACATTTGTAATGTGTAATACCTGTTAAACAATCTGCAATTTACTCTTTTTACTATTTATTCACACTCATTTATTCATATCCATATATTTCAACAGGCTAAATATAGGCTTTTTTGTTTAATTAGTTTTAGTATAGTTTTAATTTACATATGTATAAGTTTATTTTAATATATCTTGTGCTAGAATAGTTTTAATTTAATTTTTGCTCTGGCCAGGTTGGCTTTTCACTTTGAAAGTATCACACTGTGGGACTAATGAAGGTTTTCTTATCTTATCTTATTTATTATTACATGTATTGTAATATAATATTGAACATTTTGCTACAGAGCTTTTGTAGACATCATTCGTTTCTATGTAAAAAAATAAATAAAAAGTCTGGTCTGGACATTTAGCACCTTTAGACACAACAAGATAGACAAATAATCAGAGAAATAAACCTCCATTGTTGATAAAACTAGAGGAAAAAACTAAGAAAAGAGCTTCATAATTCAGCCTTTTCACTTCATAAAGTAAATACTTACGTCTGACCAGGCTACAATTACCGTAACATGTAAGATCTAACTTTAAATTTATGTTTAATGCATCATTTTGTTGCAGAATTTTCCAATCTTAATGTAGCAGCACAACTTGCATCAAAATAAATCAATGCTAAGTTAAAGTAGCGGCTCATGAGAACGTTTCAGGTCACATTTTTCCGACTGTATTGTAGTTTCACGTTACTACAAGACTATTTGCTGACAGTCAGTGGTAAATAAAAAGCCGCTGACGTGGTACTTACGTTTGGTGGCTGGCCGGTCTGCGCGTGACATTACACACTCGATACTTCCTCTTCATCTGACCGCAGTGTGTGACCTCAACTTTCAAACCTGTTCACAGAGCACGCCCACGTTTACTCACGCACACTTACACTTGACATTTGAGTCTCTGCTGGTATTTCAGAGATAAATGCAGGCTGCTGGACTCGATGCATAAACAGCAGTCTCATTCAGGACAATAGAGCATGTAGATATTTCACACAAAACACATTTAACAGACAATAATACGACTCACAGACTGACACCTGGCTTTATTACGAGGTGAATCTGATACAGACCGAGACATATTCTTCTGCTGTGGTGCTTTGGGACTTAACCGTAAAGGGACTCACCTCGTATTTCCTTGGTAAATTTGACACGCTGGGAGTCGGTGAGGGGTTTGGTCTGTTCGTTTATGTTCTGAATGTCCAGCACTTCGCACATGAACTCGATCACAGGCTGGGCTCGGTAGAAAGCAGTGGCAGAAACTAACGACGAGAAGAAATACAAAGATGCTTAGCTATTAAAAGTTAAACGTGAAGAACCTGATAAACTTTTATTTGGAGAGAATATTTATTTGCCAAGAAGCTCGCAAGAGGACACAGACTTATGGGAAAAAGTGTAATTAACGTTCTTGTTTGCACATAAAGGTACGTTAAGGCCACATTGAAAGAGATATTATGAGAATAAAGAACCAGTGTTTGGAGATAAAGGTCATAGTGGTTGGTTAACCACACAGACGCCCTACATTAAAGCAAACAGGAACCAACTAAGTTATATCAAAACTAAAAAACTCATAAAAGCACCGTAGGAAATGTTTAACTGTGACAGACATTTATTTAAAAGTACAATTAACACTAATGCAACTGTCCTTCTTGCACATAAAGGTATGTTGAGGTCACATTGAAAGAAAAATCAATATATAATGAGAAATAAGAACCAGAGTTTAGATAGAAGATAGAAGTTGGTTAACCACAAAAGATAACCCGCAGATGACCCACATAAATGCAAAAAGTTATCCACCAAAAGCTGTCCAAAAACAACTTCACACATGGCTTTCTCTTTGCACGATAGTTTTCACTCTCACTGACTTCTCCAAAAGAGCCCAGCCTTATGGAGACTTACCGTCGATGTTGAGCATCATGTTCCACATGGCGGGACGGACGGACTGATGGAAACCAAACCACACCTCTCTGCCTCCTCCTAAAGGATGGTAGTATCCTTCAGGAGGAGAGAAGAACGAGCGGCCCACAGGAGTGTATCTGGAGGAACAGGCACAAAAAGTCACATTTCTTATCCATAAAGTGTTAAACAAGCTTTGCCTCAAATAAAATAAAAAGCCCATTGAGGCATCTGTTGTTGTTTTCTTTATATAAAACTGAAACGCTGAACAAGAATGCTTTGAATGCTTCTGAACGTTGGGACTAAAGGCAGTACCTCATGGAAGGCAGGTGTCGTGTGATGACGTCCAGGGCCTGAACAGAGTCTTCGGGGACTTCGTTCAGATGACCCGACAGCGCCTCCAACAACATCTGCAGACTCACGACGGACACCCACTGCAGCGACACTTTAAACGTCTGGTCCTTCCCCTCTCCGGGCAGCGTCACCTCCAGATCCACCTGAGAACAGCAGGAAACAAAAACACCACGGTGAGAACGGTTTTCAAGCGTTAATCTTACCAAACATTGAAAACTAAACAAAATTATACCATAAACACTGGCAGAAAATCTAATCAAATCACACTATTATCATTTCAGAGACAACACACACTAGGCTGAGGCTAATGCTGCATTCACCGTTCAGTCTTAGTATTCATTAGCGTCAAAAAAAGAACGAAATGAAAAGAAGAGATAACATTCCAAACAATAATAAACTACTAAACAATCACAGGACGCATCAAAAGCTACGTCTGAGTTTTATCTTTCTGAACTTTAAACTTTATTCAAGACCAAAACAATCACAGTTGGTAGAGGCAGAGTGGTATAATCTATGTATATTTAAACTTAAAAAGGTGACTATTGCAAACAAATTTACATCGTTATTACAATTACATTCAAAATAAGAATAATTTGGCGTTTATCTCCCTGGTTTCAGGTATTCTCACCCTGTCTCGTCCGATTGGCAGTGGATGTGCTGTGTACATGTTCCTCTTCCCGTCGTATCCAGGCTGCCGGTCACCAAAGATCTGCATCTTAAAGTGCCTCACCATGGTGTCCACCACCTCCCTGAGACACACAGAGAGGAAAATCAGCCACAAATATCAGGATAAATGTCCACTCAAGGAAAATATTACAGTTATGAAGAAAGATTAGCCTATTTCAAAGCCAGAGTTAACCTGGGTTTGACTTTTATTCAGTGATGAGGAAAGAAATATGGTGTTTGTTTACTAAATTCACCTGAAATCATGCATATTATACATTTAAACATTCATTCTGATGCATTTCAGTCCCGCCAGAGTCTAATAATGTAGAAATAACTCAAAGAACCACAAATATTTAATATTATACATCAGTTTTGTCCAGCAACTACAAATTTAAAATGTAAGAGTAACATATTTGATCATAATTAAAATAAAATAATTAATAAAAACTTGAACAAACTAGAAATTAGACAAAAACGTTGTAAATTATTTTGAAAAACTGACCCAAACCATTAAATAAGGTCCTTGTCGGGACAGTTCAGTGAAAGGCCGTACTCAGAGAGTTTGTTTTTACCTGTTGACCCTTCGAGGCCGTTTCTCAGGCTTGATGTCTATGTCATAGTGATAGACATCAATCTTGGGAATCTGCACCTGGAAGTGGTTGGCGAGGAGCCGAATGGGTTTCCCCACTGTGCCGAGGCCGGGACGTCTCGGAGGCTGGAACAGAGAGGTCGGGGCGGGCGGGCCTGGGACACACAACAACAACAACACGCATTCAAGAGCTGGATTCAACATTTTAAACAGATGTTCTTCATATTCAACAAGATCACATGACTTAAAAAAGAACGTTTAGATTTACTATAGAGCACAATTATGTCTTTAAGGTTATTTATAGACAGTGCTTCTTGTATCGATATTTATCCAAAAAATGATGTTCCTTGAAACAGACTGAACCTGATATTTTTCATCTAGTTAGAAAATGGTCTAAACCCCAAATAATATATTGTAAATTCCATCATTTGTGAATAAACAGTCTTAACGATACCATCTGCTGTTTATTCTAAGGGATTGTAATAGATGAGAACCTCTATTCAAGAATCACATGCTCGAAAAAGGAGCGCTCCCATTGGTCGACACTTGTCACATGACGTTCCAGGAAGTTTAATAGCTGCAGATAAAGTGTATTTTCAGCTGAATATGTCTTTTAACAGAGAAACAGCTGAAAAAAGAAAAGCATCAACAGAGAAAAGGGAGGCAACGTAAAACACAGATAAATACTGTCAATTCAATCACGTCATGTTTAACGAGGAGGAGATAATTGTCGTCCTGACGCTGAAGTCACAGCTAAGCTAACGCTAAACTCTAAACTTCAGTTTGGTCAAATGGATTAGTGTTTTGTGGTTTTATTTTTTAATAAAAGAGAAGCAGGAGAGGTCTCTAGGCTGCTTTTGGAGGAGAGTGGAGTCTGAGACAGAGACAAAAAAAGAAAACCAGGGAGAGGAGCTTTAATATTCATTGAGAACGATGACATTTGTAAAACCACGCCACGCTCGTTGTCCTCGCTCTCCTCAATGACACCTGCTTGAATGCACAAACCCTATGGCACATAAAGCCCGTACAAGCGGCGGTCCGTCTCTCCGGCCCCTGACCTACACGGGTCAACGAGGGACGGCAGCACAATGACCCCCAATTATCCTCGGCTCCGCCCCTGCTCCACCCGACGCACCACGGAGCAGACAAAGAGGGAGGAGGCCTCAGACGGACAGCATCAGGGCCATATGGAGCGAGGGATTACCGTTACACACTCGACACGCAACAACAACAACACACACTAACGTCAGAGATACGTGTAAGAACGAGTGTCGGAGCGCCACAGAACGGACTTAAGAACGCGTTTTAGAGATAACACTAACCCCTTCATGAGTGAGGACTGGATCTAAGACTGGACTTGACTGTTCCCTGGGATCTTATTGATATTGACAAATGCTTTGGACATTTGGCTTTGATCAGACCGCTAATAAAGTTTCCATATATATTATTGAAACTGCAATATTTTGATTCAGAGAAACCTAAAAATCAGGTTTGAAAACTTAATATTGACAAAAGCAACAAACATATGACATAAATTCAATAATGGGGTAGTATTTTGTCAGTGAGGCTTTAATTTTATTGCATTTTTTGTCTATAGTGTACTATTTATTAACTGTAATTAAAGTCTGTGTGTTTACTGTCCTACTCCATGTGTCTTAAATTGCTCCTAGGGGTAAATAAAGTTATTTAGATAGAAGTGCCAGTTTGAAGAAGCAGACAGGAGCAATGCAACAGAGACTAAACCATGAAAGGCTGTAAATGGAGCTAGTGGAAAGTTTTTTTTAAATATAAGGCTCCATTGAGGACATTTCCACAATATATGTTGCTGTGAAATGGTCCAAATGTTGGTTTAGGGATTGTATAAATAAGTAAAAGAATAAAAAACAGGCATATGTCAAAGTAAAGTCACACACACTGTCACTAAGAGCAGTTTTTGAAGTTGTAGAGCCTTGTTTTCTGTCATAAAAGTGTGTTTTGGCTTCATTAGTGAGAAACAGAACATAAATCATAGGTTATTGCTCCTGTCTGCTTCTCCAAACTGGGGATGTGCAGACAATTACCAACTGTAGGAAACAAGTTACAATCATTAAGGATCTCATGGACCCACTTTACAAAATGCTGGACTCTGGAAAACTTGTGAAAAGGTTGCCACAAAAGCCATTTTAAAAACTTACACTGACTTTACATGCAACATAAACATATTAAATTATAAAAATCGCTTCTGTGCAATTGTAGGGAGTGTTTTTGAGTCTTATATTTAATTGTTTATCCATAACAAAGTCAGTAGGACAAAGCTTCGAATTATTTTAAGACAAACCAACAGCAGATGTACAGCTATGTCTTTTATTTTGAAAAGCCTGGAGTGAATTCTCAGTCGACTAATGGTTTGTTTGTGCGGGGGGTGTAACAGGAGACATTTGGGGGCCCGGGTTGCATCAGGACTTGGATCAGGGGGGTGTGTGTTGTCAGGAAAACGAAGGGGAGGGTCCCGATTGTCCGTGCTCTCGCGCTTGAGTTGGTAACTGGAGCGTGAGGGGCACAGAGTTCACCGGGACACCCCCCAGACTCTGAGAGACGACAAAGACATAATACAGACTCCCTCCGACACTGTCATCCATGACGTATTTAATCTGGACATTTTCTATTGTCTCTTTTACATTCAGGCTGAATGTATGTCTGGGTACATCATAAAAAAACTAAAACATAATGCTGCCTGTTGGAGTGTAATTGTCACACATTACAATTAGTTTAGCATAAAAGTGGCTAGTGCTAGCCTTATAGTGTTGCTACGGGTGCCCAGAGAGGACAAACTGGGGAAAAGCACACTTATATTTCTATTTAAACACATTGTTTCTGAAGGATTAAACTTTAACTGATTATTTTTAAGTGAAATCAACTTCAGAACTGTTTTCATGTCAAAGATTAAATTAGGTTGATGCTATAAAGAAGAGGCCAAAGGGATGGTGTAAAGAGCAATTAAATGGCTAATCCTGATTATTCAGTGTTATTTTCGCCGAAATTTGAGCATAAACATAAATTTCCAAGCACAGAGAGTCAAAAACTTGTTTAAATGCAAACAAACAGCATCAGGTCACTACAGTTCGATATCACACTGGACACAGAGCCTCATCAATGACACTTCGTCTATAATTTCAGCCTCTGCTCCGAGTGACTCTC
The DNA here is from genome assembly GCA_036850595.1 of Rhyacichthys aspro. Taxonomy (NCBI): domain Eukaryota; kingdom Metazoa; phylum Chordata; class Actinopteri; order Gobiiformes; family Rhyacichthyidae; genus Rhyacichthys; species Rhyacichthys aspro. The sequence goes on along the minus strand of CM072158.1, from coordinate 2,791,491 downwards.
CAGCTCTGAGTCACAGAGGACGTGAAATTAGCTCTGACGGATTCACTGCAGGGAAAAGGAGTCGCCATTTAAACACGCTCCATCCTTCATCCTTCATCCAACAAGACCACAACGCTTTAGCTTTAATGGACTCAATGGATTCAAAACGTCACAATATGAAAACCACTGATACTACGGAAAACCGACGAGGATTTTTCATATTCATCAGCTTCTGAGGCAATAGACAAAGCAATTATCCTGTCCTCCAAGCATCCACCTACACTGAGAACTACAGAAGCCTCGAGGCACACAACTTTTGGGTCCGACATGTCCGTTCCAGCTTTATTCATGAACGTTTTTGTACAAAGCGTTCAGATTCTAAGAAGGAGTCTTCGTGGGATCCATGAAGGGTTCTCAAACTGCGTGATTCATCTCATCTGTTACTAATATAGCATTAATAAAATAAATTAACACAGTATTAACACAAGAAACACCCTGCAGATGCCTGTATATGGACATAAGACCGGAGCTTACTGAAAGTTTGTTAAAGGAGCGACAAAACCAAACCAGGATCAGCTTCAGGAGCTTTTTTAGTGGTTAGAATATGCTTTAACTTAAGCTTAATATAAGTTTCATGTGATTGTTTTAAAAAGTGATATTTTTTACAGAGAAATAATTTGTAAAATGATGTAGTTTACAATCATACTTTAATTAAAATATTTTATTGCAATGTAACTCTGATAAAATTATAAAAAGGTGTTATTTCAGAGCTGAGGTGTGTGTTAGAGTGCCTCTCCCTGTTCTTCAGATTTGTTCTTCCATGTATTGCTTCCCTGCACCTTCCCCATCCAATTATTGTCACTCTTTTGTTGAATTGCTTGAACCGCACAGAACTCAATAAAAAAAAAAGAACTATGCCCAAAAATCTTTATAAAAAGGGCTTAAGTCGAATTTTCTACGCAATAACCTTCATCAGTGAGGTCCATTTTTCCCATTTCTGGAAACTATTTTGGAAACTTGATTGAAACTCTTGATGGTTTCTCTGTTTGAAGTTATAAGGAACCATTAGTCTTCATTTTTATTTAAGCTTCTTCAAAATACTTCTAATTGTCAAGTAAACTATGGAGTTTGCCAAAAAATACAGACATTTGATAAAAGATGCTAACTTATTCAAAAGGTTTCAAGCGTCCTTGTGAGCCCTGATTAAATCTTTTTCAGACGTTAAAAGCCTTCTGAGCGCGTGCAGACCGCTCCCGTTCGCTGACTGGCGCTCGCTGTTGTCTAACACTACGACAAGCAGTGAGTGAGAGACATAAGCGACACGAGAGGAGGACGCCGGCTGCTGATGAGTCAGAGATGAGCGGCGCTGCGACGGGAACAGCCCACGCATCACCTGCGAGTCACCTGGACAAAGCCGAGGACAGAGGGCAAGGATAATACCCCCTGTAAGGCACATTATCTCAGAGTAGAGGCTTTTGAGGAGTCTAGTACAAACTAAAATTAAGTCAGGAGTCCTGTTTCCACAAAATGCAATCTTTTATAAAGCCACCAAAAGTAAATAAAAGCATTTGCATTGATTTTATTGCAGGCAATGCCACAAAATTAACTATATAGTTGTAGTGAATGGGGCATAATGGGCATTAAACTACATTAAAGAGCCTATATCAAGTTTAAATGCTGATTAAATATGCATAAATAAATATCAGCAACACAAAAGGCTATGTTTACAGTGAGTCATAGGTGAGACAAAAGCTCTGTATAAGATACAGACGTGTAGATAAAGGAATAAATCATGTAATCGCTGTTAGGAGTTAAGAAGAAAAGCAGCAGGAAAGCAGGTTGTCAATAACAGTCACAGTCATGAGCCAAGACTCGTCTGGAAGGTTATTCAAATGACTTTATAAATAAACACAATGAGATGAGAGTTATAATCGTGAAAAATGTCTGACTGAGTATGTTAGAACTTTTAATAGACCTCACTAAGTGTTCAAACTTCAACAGCCACTAACACTTTCCAGTTTTATAGGTTTGTTTATTCTTCTATTTTATGATGCTCGATTAACAGGCTTCCAATTTAACCAGGTTTTTGCCCCATGTCATGGAGAATATCTAGATAAACTCTAAAATACCCCCATTCTGACCAGCTTCTGCCCATTCTGAGTGTGCCATTTTTAACCAAACGTAAAAACAAAGCAAAGCATCTTTTTGCAGAAGTCAGTCACACTGTTGCCATGGCTATGACTATTTTAACCAATTAAAAAAGATTTAAAACACGCTCTGAAAGTATTTATTTATAACATAACACCAATTGGTTTGTTTATGGCACTTAAGATGCTATTGCTAACAAAGCTAGTCTTTCCTTTCCTCATGAATGGTTGATGAGAACAGTGTATTTTGCAAGGAGTAAGTTTTTCCATTTGCACAAATATTCCTTTTTTTTTTCATCCTGTGTTAAAACTTTTATGGGTCATTCTTTTCCAGACACCTTTTACATGCTCTTTTGGTGATATTGTCATTTTTTAACCTATCAACAAACAAAAACAAAAAAGTAAATTAAATAGCTTTGAAGTTTGAATGACTGAAAATATGGTCACCCTCCAGATGAATCTAATCAAAAAAAGTTTACACCCAATTACTGATTTTTAAGTCCAAGACTACAACTTTGCTTTGGGGACATTGTTATTCCAAAGTATATTTTCATCAAGAACTATTCAAGGTGAAGTTATTGGCAAACTTCAAATGACTATAATCAATGGTAGACTGAGTGTGTTTGCATTTAACAACAAAATAATCGACAAAACAGCTTTTTACACTCTTCAGAATCATTTAAAACTGAAAAACACTTGTGAAAACGTTTACTTTTAGCCTGTGTCACTTTATTCTGTCAACTCTCGACCCTGTTATTTTGCAAAAGTCCATTTAGTAATAATCATAACCCACTCCAGCTGCCCCTCTGACCCCTCGCTCCATCAGTGCCTCGTCGTTGGGGCCCGGTCCAAAGCTGCTCTGAGGCGAAAGGGCAGAGAGGGCATGTTCCTTCAGAAATCCTTGACAGCTAAACCAAAGGAGGCCCTATTGTGGAGCCACGGGACGTCCGACCGCGGCGCAGCCTTTTCACCGGCATTATCTCAGAGAACAATACCATCTCCAAGTCCAAGAGAGGTAACACGTGCCTTTGACAACGACCGAAAATCCCTTTAAACTTTAATATACTGATGATTAATATGAATCAAACTGCTCATGTTTTTAGAGTTAAACAATAGCTGTGTGTAAATTCTGATAATACATAAACAAAATGGAAAAAGACGACAAAAATTGCAAGTTTGTTTGGTTTTAGTGAATTTTGTGAAATGTGTGGGCTGTCAGTGAATTGGTTGAGAACATTTTGACCTTCCTTTACTCTTTAGCTTTTGGTTAAGCGAGATACCTTGACTTTTATTCTATTTTCATTCCCACACTCCATTTGTCTCTTTCTGTAATTCTACCTCTACTCTAACATATGTCCTGTTTTACTCTCTTACTTTACTTTTCTTTAGTTTATTTCTCCAACGTGTACAGCATTTTGGTCAACTCAGGTAAATGTGCAACAGAAATAAAGTTTGGCTTGACTTTTTTCAGATACAGCAGCTAAAGGCTACAAGCTACAAGTGAGTAGATACTTAGGGATATGTTACACTAGAGTTGAATGCATTACTAAAGCTGCAAAACCTACATGAAAAGTAAAATAAAATGCTATCCTTATAAAACGTAGACCTTATACAAAATCATTAATCGAAGAAACACAGAAGCCAACGTATCTGAGTAGAAACGTAGCCCATAAAACTTACTACTGCAGAACAATTAACTGCACAAGAGGAACTCAGAGTAACCAAAAAGCAATCATTTTCCAAATGGAGCCGATTTACGGTTTAAAAGTGACAGGTTTTCTGCTACAAACTGAGTTCGGTGAGTTTGATTTGATTTAGTTCTCTGCTTGTTCAAGGCTAAATGTCATTTGTGTTTTAAAAGGAAAATGACACACGATTTATTTAAAACAAAAAGCTTTGGAGTAATCAGCCTTTCATCAGACACTTAGCTCTTTTAGAATCATATCTGTCATAAATAAAAGCAGTAAAAGCAAAGTCTTTGTCCCCTTTTTGTGCTGCGTCCTGGTTTCTTTAACAAAATGATTACGTGCTTTACACAATGGGACGAAAGCAATAAACGATTCAAAAAAAGGCACTAAATGAAGTTGAATCCATACATTTATATTGCACCATAATCTTTTTTAAATTGGTTTGTAGCAGAGGCAGGTAGCTTTACACTGTGTCTAATGGTGCAGAAGTAAAATCTGAGGGTTTTAGGTCCATAAAATTACTGCTAATCTCAATATCAACAAGACATATGCAAACATAATCCTAAAAAACTGCTTGATATGCAATAATCTTAATCTATAATCCAGGCATTCGCTGTTTGTTTATGAATATATTTGTCCAAACAGATGAAGCAAACCCGAAGCAGTGAGAAATTAATATGTTTTTCAATTTAATTTAACCCCAAGGAAATGTTCAATAACAGTAAATCATGTTATGGCAATATTGAATGTTATTGCATGTGTCCTGATATAAACACTGCATATTTGACACGGTTTATATAAAAAATTATTGTATGTATGCATTTTTAAAGAAGACAATCCACTTTAGCAGTAAATATTAACTTGAAATGCTCATTAATATTGAAAGTACATTCTACATACATCAGTTTAACGAGTACTCAGCTGTAACTGCAATGCATCTTTCCAAAATAGGCAACATTATACAAATTGGGACCAAAAAAGCTGCATTTAGAGGGAGTCATGGGTGAGACAAAGGGTCTGCCAGAGCTACACACCTGTGGATGGGAGAATAAACCATGCTACTTTACATATTTACGTAGAAAAACAGCAAAAATGTGTCTTTTTCTTGTTGATATGCAAAAACAAACGTGCAAAAAGGCAGTTTATGGTAAAGAAATGTTATAATTCATTTCCCCAAAAGGTGCAAATCAAAGCCCTTTGTCCCATTTCGCAGGTTACAACGTAAACGTGGGTGACGTACAGGTGTGTAGGTGCTCTTCCCGGATCGCCTGTAGCATTAGCTCACTGCCAACGCTGCAAATAAACGCCAGTGTGATCATATACGAAATGCAATGTGTAGGACGAGCCTGCAGTGTGTGATTGTAATCGATAAAAAGCGCCATCCATCCATTTACCCAACGCTCAAAACAAACGCGTGGCTGCTGCCCAGAAAAGAGAGGGCGCGTAAAGCACTGACAGAAAGCCCTCAATACAAACAAGCAACAAAATACACCCTAATCGCACATTAAAGACCAGTAGCATGCGTTTTATTGGCATTCATTTTGTTCTTCGCTGTCATCGTGGACGCAGGCTGCCTTTAGAGACGAGACGCTGTGTTCCCAATGGCGAAGGTTCAAATTCAAAGCAAAAAAGGAAGATCGATATTCGGATATTTAGGTTCATTTTGACACTGTAGCTTCACGTTGTGGGTGGAAAACACGGTTGTGGTTGTGTAGAAATGAGGAAACACGCCGTGAATAAACAGTATCGTAAACAGAACACGACGCGGAAGGAAGGAAGCAGGGAAGGTCCTAGTTAAATCCCCACACACACACAATGCCAGTCCGGACTCGACGAGCAGTGCGTGCTTGGATAAATAAACGCCAAGACGTCACCGTGTAGCTAACATAAACGCTACTACTTCCCCTATAGCGACTCAACGGGGCTTGTATTAGTTGTAAATCATGTCAGGCACGTACATTTCGAGCTAACACACGGATAAGGCCTGGGTTTGTTTTCCCGTCACCGCGTTAAGGCCTCGCTGCAGCCGCGGCATTTGCGCACCACCGCGCGTACCGCTCGCTCTTTTCCGCCGCTCGCTCCCTTTAACCGTCGCGTTTCTTACCGGGTCCGAGGGCTTCCATGGCCGAGGCCTCTCTCTCCGTCTCTGTCCCGGCCTGGCGGCTCCGTACCGACGCTGAAATTGGGGGCGGTATCGCGAAGCTTAAAGTGGCTAATTTAAGAAAACGGAATAAAGATAGACGCCAGGCTGACTGCTGCCTGCACTGAACTGTACTGAGCTGCCGCTGCTGCTCGAGCTGGGGATTTGTAACTGCGCATGCGTCAGGGGCAAGCCGTTGCTCTGCACTGCGCATGCGTAATGTGCTTTACTGCTCTGAACCATCAAACTTTAATGTTATCAGTCTGTTAGCCACTGTTAAAATGCAGTAATAAGGAATAAACTAGAAAATAACGCTGTACACACGTAATTTGATTAAAAAAAATAATGTAAGAAAAAGGCAAATACAAACGAGTTAAATGTAAAATAGTTAGCACAAAATGTACTTTTTGTACATTTTCATGTGTTTTGTATAAATGAAGAAACATAAAAACAAGCTAACCTTAGACATACCAGTGTGCAGGGAGAAACAACTATTTTATTACATAAAATAAAATATTATTTAAAAATTATGACAAAATAGTGATGTGTATGTAATAGTGAGTAATGTTAAATGTGTATATGTACCAATATGCAACCACAAATGGCTTAAATGGGAAAATAGTGGTTGAAAAATGTACTTTTCACAAGATTTGGATTTATAAAACAGATTATATGACTAAACCTTGGGGTAAACAGCATTAAAACAACAATAACATAACAAAAAACAACAGAAACCATTAAAAATATAAATGTCATTCAACATTTAAGTGTGTTTCTTTATTTCATATGTAAGATATTTATTAAAACTTAATTTCAAGCCTATATCTTGTCATTTCTTCCATTATAAACGTGAGCACCGCCCGCTTGGATGGATCCGGTGCACAAAGTGTTCAACTTCCTGTAACGTCATCAAAATAGGGGCGGGCAAAGTAAATCTAACTGGCCAATAGAAGAGCGAGGAGAGACTCATTGACCAATGAGAAGGCGAGAAAGCGATTATTGACACCTCAGTGGAGAAAATCTACTACCAGCTGTCACGGCGCGCGAAATCTCAAACCCTGCATTTTGTTTGTGGAAGAGGCGGGAGGACGCGCAATAACCCGGCTAAAAACCGCCTTAATGCGCTTTAGAAGATTAATATAACATTTGCCTCACGGACTTTTAATTTTCAACACCTGTTTTGGATGTAAAGAGTCGGTGAAACGCTGTTGAAGTGCGTTTCTTTGACAAAAACCGGAGAGAATCCGGCGGACAAAGATGAGCCTGGTGCTTTCTCAACAACAGGTGAGGAACGGGTTTGGCGATAGATTTCAACTTTAAACAGCAAAATAAGCTACAGACAGATATGTCAACGTTACTGCTCATTCTCTTATCTGTGACTCTTTTCTAAAACAAAAAAACGGAGGTTATATTGCTTTGTTTGAGCCGAGCGAATAATGTTAACGTTAGCCCTAGCACTGCCATTAGCTGCTCTTACTGTAGCCTCCTGCAACTGAAGTTTTTGCCTTTTTCTTACATTTTTACTCAGTAACACTTACAATTGTCAACTAAACGCTTGTTTTATATCATTTTAGGTACCAATTGCTCATTTTGTTTGTATTTTCTGGTGTTTGTAGCCCCTAAAATATCACTAAAGAAAAACAGTTGCCATTGGAGCTCATTGTTTAGCTGCGTTTTTTACAGAAAGCCGCGAATAAAACCAACAAAAACTCTGGATTAAAGGACAAATTCCCTTTTAACATTACATTACTTTGAGAGAAGAAGCTGACACAAATGTGTGATTAACATTCATTGGATTAATTAAAGCTATGAAAACTAACTGCTAAGATTTCTAAATTGCTCACTGGAATTGGTAAATTAATTATAAACTTATTATAAACTTACTTAAACTTAACTCAGATATAGTTAATATAGTAGTTAATGAGCATTATTGACAGTTGTATATCATGTAACTCAAATATTAATCTCAAAAGATGACACATTAATATTGTGTCATTTTGGTAAAATTAAATGTCACAGTTTTTACTCTAATCCCGAGTTGCAGAGTAAATATTTAACTTCCAAAGCATTAATTTCCATATGCTTTTGAAGTTGAAAATTCACTCTGCAACTGTGGCTGTACAAAGAAAAAAAAAAGGGTTTCTTTGTTTTTGTACATCCACAACAAAGAAAAGTAACCGAGAAAAGGAACATTTTATGAGAAGATCAAAAACCTTTTTCAGAAACGCTGCATTTTGACGTTAGATTTGACTCATAGTGTATTATATTGTCCTTTTCTTTATTTGTCACATTGTATTTTTCATTGTGGACAGTTTTCTTTTTTACCACAACATTATTCTTAAACATAAATGCTGATCAGACTTTTAAAACCCTTTTAATATATTCTTTAGAAGTCTAATTTTTACTGTAACGTACTGTGTGTTTTGAACTGTTTGATAAATAAATGTGTCTCTTGTTGATATTTTAGGCGGAGAGTCTCCCTGCGTTGGTCCAGACTGTAACAGAGAGCGACTCAGACAGCGGTATGGGGTCTCCAGCCGAAGAGATGGTCCCAGAGATGAACGACAAAAGAGAAGAGCAGCCAGGTGTGTGACATGACACTAGAGTCAGATCTGATGTGAAATAGGAATCCATTCAATATAGATTTAACAGACTGTTCAAGACAACACTCTATGTCAGGGAGAACTAAAAAGAAAAATCAGTGCAATGCTCTTTTGGTATTAAAACAGAATTTTTTACTTTTACAGTTATTTCTCACTCACTTTTTTTTGTAAAAGCTAACATTTCAGCTCGTCTTCCCCTATTTTACATGTAAAAGACACAGATTTGGGGAATTACTGATTGTTTTTTTACTTCTCGACAGATTCTGAGGAGGAGGACATCACCGCTCACAGAAAGCCTCGTCGTAACGCCATCAGAGACAGCGACAGCGAAGAGGACGCGGCGGCCGATAGCAGCGCGCAGATGGCCGAGGCTCTGATGCTGTCCGCCTCCAGCGAAGACGACCAGGACAGAGGAGACGGCGAGAGGAGAGAGAAAAGTCTCCAGAAAAGAAGGATCAGCCGCGCTCCGGTCGACAGTGAAGACAGCGAGCCTGAACGAGAGACGCTGGAGGAGAAGCAGACCGAGACGGAGGAGGTCAAAAACGGAGCCAAACCCAAGAAGGAAAAGAAAAAGAGGGATAAAAGTCAGAGGCATCGGGAGAAAAAGGAGAAACACAGTAAAGCAGTGGAGAAACTTAAGAAGAAAGGGAGGGTTTCTGAACTGAATGAGGTGAGTGTTCTTATTTTTATTATTAGAGAATGAAATAAACATTATCTGAAGTTAGTGTTGTTTTAAAATTACACAATAAATAAAAATGCAAAAAAAAAGAAATGCATTGTAGAGAATAGCCATTATAATTCATGTATGAGTGTTAACACTATCTCAGTTTTAAGTTTGATAAAAAGATGGTAAAACGCTTGTATAAAGAAAATTAACTACAATAACTACTGCTTTAAGAGAGCTATGGCCCATGTAAAATAAATAATGGTAAAATAAAGATGTTGCTGTTATTTTGAACAAGTGAGCAACATTTTAAGCAATTAAAGTCAGAGCTGATTTCAAACATACAACCTATATTTACTGAATTTACTAAAGTTAAAACTCGATGCTCTGCGACATCTTTGGAGGCTGACTTAAACAAAGATGTGTCCTAATAAACCCCTCTTCGTCCACAGGACCCTCCTCAGCCTCGAGTCCTGAACGACAGCGGCTGTCAGCTCGGAGACAACGAACTGTTCGACACTGGGCTCGACGAAGAAGAGGAGGAAGAGTCTCTGGACGCCATCAGAGCTGCAGTGAAGCACAAGATGAAAAAACACAAGGTTGGAACAAAACAGATTTAGTCTTTTGGTGCAACTTCAGGAAGAATTGTTCAGAATTATGTTGGTGCCTTGAATAAAATGTACAGCTTTTGCAAGAACCTCCATAAAGCTGTTTCTGTTTCTACGATTGTGACTCAAAAGGCATCAAAAATAGGCACTGAAAACAAGGATTCATAAACTTTAGTCTTATTTAACCCTTGCTATGTATTTATTATATATTTGTGTCACTGTAGGAGCCTTTGTTTGATGACGAAGAAGGAGAAGAAGAAGAGGAATCAGCAGAGAAACCCCACCGTGCTGTAAGAGAAAAGAATTGGGATGAAGCTTTAATTTTAATTAAAGTGAGTCTAATATGTGTTACTGTTTTATCAGGAGAGAAAAGCAGCTCGAGCGAGTAAAGAGGCCATGAAGCAGCTCCACAGTGAGTCTCAGCGGCTCGTCAGAGGTCAGTCTTTGTCTTTAATGTCTGGCTCTTTTAGTCTTTGAGCCGTATTTAATCATTGTCAAAAATTATGTAGTGTAGAGGTATGGAAAACTGATTTTGAAATAAGAGAAATTTAAATAAAACAGTCTTGTGTTAATGTTTCCTTCATTTCTAAAACCTAAAGTAGCATTTTAGTCTTTAATAGTGCCTTTTATAGTGTTTTTGGGCTCTGATTTGGCAGATGTTTATGTCTTTAGAACGACACAACCCAGACATTGTTTTGTCTAGGGGAAAAAAATCATTTTCTAAAAATGTGCTGTTAATATTGGTCTCCTTGCTTAAAAAATCCTGCTCATCTGTGGGTTTCTTTCTTGTCTATGTGATTATTTTTGTAAATTTGCCACTTTTATGATGTTTTTTTATTTAAATCTACTTTGAATTTGAACTTAAATCTTAAAAATGTAGAATTATGTTATTTTAAACTTGTAAACGTGGCCCCTTTACCTTTTTTATTTACCCTTATGCACCTGTGTCTTTTCTCAGAGTCGACCCTCGGTCTGCCGTACCACGTCCCCGAGCCCAAGACCATCGACCAGTTTTTTAGGAAGAGAGCCCGGCCTGACGGTCCAGCCATGGCTTTGTTAAAGTAAAGACTCCCAACACATCATAACCATTCATTTTCACATTTATCGAATCCATGTTCTGTGCCAAATTCGTAATACATTCATTTTTACACACAAAACTAATGTACATTCAACAAAATACAAACCAGAAATGACAAACTGAACAGCTTAATTAAAGAATTATAGGTGTATTTCCCTGCTGCTTGTTTGAATTTTAAGTAATGGTAAAATTAATACAGCCTCTGCTTTAAATTCTCCTTTTTTATTCTAAATTGTCTTGTGAAATTGGATTTTTTAAACCCTGTGTAAAATAACACTATTTTCCGTTCTTTCTTAGATCAACAAAGTATTCAGCCATGATGTTAGTGAGTCCCAACCCTTCGACCGAGCCCCAACAGGACCCCGCTCCGGCTCTGGACCTGGTCTCCTCACAGACTCTACCTCAGCCCAGCGCCACCTCGTCTCCTCAAAAAGACTCCACCGCAACAAAAACCAGCCTCGACGCGGAGCAAGAGTCCGAACCTATGCTTTTCCTTTCAGAGAGTTTACAGGAAACGTCCGAAACGGAGATTAAACCCGCCTCGGAGGAAGAGTTAGAGGCGAATGAAGCCCCTGACGTTCAGGAAGAAGAGTCTGTAATGAAAGAGGAGGCTTCAGCGGAACAAGCGGCTAAATCTAAAAAAGATAAACTAACCCGACTTAAAGAGCTGGGGCTGCATCCTCCGCCTGTGGCTAAGTTGTGTGCAGACGACGGAGCGTTTGTCCAGCTCGATCCTCCTCAGACAAACACAGGTGAGGCACATTAAAACCTGAAAAACTGCTCCATTATGAACAAAATCATCGCAATAATTTCGGTTCGATTACTCATTGACTTGAAATATGTTGGATTTATTGAACAAAACCGTGAATTCTCCTTAAAATAAATAATATATTCAAACATGTAAGTAAATAGCTTAAAAAATAAACAGAAATAATAATTAAGATAAATAAATAAGGTCAACAATGTCCACAATCTCGTGGAAAACAAGTAATAAATAATTGTTTTTTTCACGTTTTGTTGGGAGCTGAAATTTAAGTTGAAAATTGAATTAAATGTTTGACAATGCTGCAAAAGCCTTTCAAAGTAAAAGCATAAAGGCGCTGTAGTAAGTTGGGTTTTAAGTTTAAAGCAACATTATGGAACATTTTACCCTAAAATATAAACCCTCAAAGTCATTCGGATGGTTTCTTTTACATGAAACAGGCACAATATCAGAAATAAACATGTGTAATGACTAATATATGAATGCGTGACGTAGTTAAACTTCAATTAAATTAAGATAAACAGAGAAATACGGGGCTATATAAATCTAAACTAAACAAAGACTGAACCAGGACAAAGCCAGCAACCTAAATGTGTCTAAATTTAAGACTGAACTAAGACTAAATCAAGTTTAATCCAGGACTTTCCTTTTTTATTTGGTTGTCTTCAGGTCTGGAGGCTTTGAAGCAGCGTTACCTTCGTCACGTCAAGGCTCCCGTCCATCCTCAAAAAGAGCGTTCGATGCAGGTCAACATCGTCCGAAAAGACACGACGGCTTCAGGAAAAGAGGAGCTGCACTCGGAGTCGGTCACGGTTACGATTAAAGACGACGCCAAAGAAGCTGTGGTCACTAAACCTGGTACGAACACACTCTGACGGAGACTGAGCTGTAGAAACAGGGGTCTTATGTAGTTTAGACAAGTGTAAAGGAATTGATATTAATACAAAAGAAAATGAAATAAAGTAGGATTTAGGTTTTTGCCTTAAATCGAATCTTTAGCCCCACATTTTTTCATCTAAGGACAAAAAAGAAAATATTTCCTTGCTTTTAAACATAAATAAATGCTAAAACTATCCATAAAACTCACCATTTCTAAAAATTATCTGTTTATATTAGTCTTCTTACTTAAAAAAATAGGTAAATATTGGCCACTTTTCAATTTTTTTCCTTGTTAATCAAATTTTGTTGCTTATGTCGGTTTCTTTGTTCTTTATTATGAATATATCTGCCTAGGCATTTTCATGTTGTGTTTTTGTTTTGTTGCTAAATTTGCTAAGCCTACTTACATTTTGAGCTTTTATTTTGAAAATTCAGAACTGTTTCTTTTCACATTCTTTAAATTTAGCCCCATTAACTTCACTGTATTTATTTACACTGAATCTAATACACTTCATAGCAGTCAAATGTCACATAATATGAACAAAATCTGGTTTATTTGATTAATTTGAGGTCATTAAAAGACATTTTAGTCGGAAAATATAAAAAGAAAGAAAGGTTTTGAAATATATTTTAGCCCCTTTGATTTATCTGTGATGTAAACAATGTATTATTATGTGTATGGGCTTTTGAATACCTGAAGATAATTCAAAGTTTGAGTTTTGAGGCTGCTGTCATTTGAAGATTGGAGTTTAACCCAATAATTCAAGATGATGGTGTAAATCTCTGTCTTATATCGTTGTAGGAGCGAAGCTTTTGTCTCTAAAGGAGCGTCTGCAGCTCGCTATGGCCCAGAGAAGGAGAGAGGAACGGGCTCGAAAAGCAGAGCTGAACCGCCTCGACAACGAAGAGGACGATGAGGAAGAGGAGGAGGAGATGACGGACTCTGAGGGAGAAGAGGTAAGACGAGAGGCTTTGTGTTTTTGGACGAAAGAAGCAGACGAACGCTTACCCTCGTACCGTTCTCTCTCAGGGCGTAGACGAGCTTCTGGGAGGTGATGATGGTGAACCTGAGGAAGAGGAGGGCAGTGCGGCCCCCGGCGTCAGGAGCCCCTCTCCGGCAGGTCTCTCCAGAGCCCCTCCGACCCCTGACCTCATGAACACCGACGGGACGCTCCTGCTGTTCCCCGGAAACTCCAGTTCACGCACTGGGTCGGTACCACTGCCGTAACACCCAGTAAACGATTAGACATCTCAAAAAATAACTGTCAAGCTGAATAAATGCATAAAATCACTAAAATATACACAAAAATAGCATCTTTGAATTGAAAAATTAAAGCATTGAGCGTTAAAATACATCATTTTTATGGTTTTTTCATGTGAATAAACAAAAAGACAGTGATTTATTGTCTTTTCACTCTTGTATTTCTATCAAAAATGTTAAATTTAAGTGCTTTTTTACAGTGATGGTCTCAGAAGGCCTGGTACCTCTGGACAAGACAGCAGCAGTAAAATAGGTAAGTGGAAAAATAACTTGTAATAAATAAAATATGTCTTTATTGGACATTTAAATACTGTCTGTAATTGTTTAACGCGCTACGACTGGTTTTAATGTTTTATGTGACGCTGCAGAAGAAGACGACTCGTTGTCTCTGATGAAGGACAACAGTCACAACAGCAGTTTTGAGCTGCCCGGCTCCATGCTCACCTCGTACCAACCCGTGAACCTGCAGCGCTCCACGGGACGAGGCCTGTCCAGCTCCGCCATATTCCGCTCTCCTTCGCCCTGTCTCTTCAGGCCCAGCTTCCTCGGATCGGCCTCCAAAGTGAGCGGACTGACTTTGATTAAATTGTCGCAGTGTGGTTTTTCTCAAATTTAGCTGATGTTCGGTGTGTTTCCTGCAGCTGTTTGGACTTTATAACTGTGTATTGATCGTTTTTATTGGGTCATATAACAACAAACTGCTCACAAAAAGTAAAAGTTAGAAAGAAAATCAGGATTAAACCTCTTTTAAAGCACATCTGTGTCATCAGGAAGGCATTTGACTAACAAAACTGTACAATACTCAAGGTTTTTGTTAATAGACTTCCTTATTTTTATCTTATTTAACCATATAATAAAATGTATTAAGAAAAAAAGCAGCTCAAATCCTTTTATTTTGATGCAAAACACAGAATAGCAAAGCAGCAGTGAGCATTACCCTTCACACTAAAAAAAAACAGCATTTTAGGATTGTCTTTGATATAACTCAAACCGAAGCGTTACAGAGGGTAATATGACTGCTTTCTCTGGTGATTCTTTGTGTCTTTAGCGTCTGCAGAGTCGTTATTGAGCTGCTCTGGGCTTTAGCAGCAGCTTTAGTCTCACACTTTTAGATTTATTTTCAAAATAGAGCTATTTTTCTGCATCGTATGAAATTAAAACCCAAATTAAACCCAGCCCTGGATGTCAATTTTCTCGTAAATGTTTATATTTTTCTTCTAAGTCTGTCCTGGAAGTTCTCTTGACATTATTTTTTGTTGTGTTTTATTTTATGGTGTAATTAGGACCTTCATTGTTTGACAGTCCTTTCTTTGTGTCCCATCAGAGTTCAGGTAAACTCTCGGAGCCCTCGTTGTGTCTCCCGGTCGAGGACTCCCAGGACCTGTACGCCCCTCCGTCCCCTGACACCGACTCGGGGCCCCTGGGAGGAGAGGCGTCCGGCCCCGGAGAGTCCCAGGGGCCCTTCTCTCAGCTGCTGGACGCCGACGGTTTCCTGAACGTGGGCCCTCGTCCCGGGGCTCCTCGCTCCCACAAACGGCAGCTGATCCTGGGCAGTCTGGACGAAAACGCCATGGACGCCAACATGGGCGAGCTCCTGGGGCTGTGCTCGGGAGGCTTCGGGACGGCCAAGAGCGACTCCAACGAAAGAGGAGGAGGAGGTTTGGGAGCTACTCAAGATGAAGAGCTGCTGGGGCTGTGCTCTGGGGCCTTTCCACAAACTCAAGCTGAAGATGAACAGAAGGAAACTGGGAGGACATCGAAGGAAATGCAGGACGATGACAGCGACTGTGGCATGGATCAGCTCCTGGGGCTGTGCTCGGGCAAATTCCCAAGTCAGAGTGAGTAGAGTTTAAACCTCGCTAAATTAGACCCAAGCTGTGTCCAGAACCCCTCTCTAGTGCCTAAAACCCCTCCCTAGTGCCTAAAACCCCTCTCTAGTGCCTAAAACCCCTCTCTAGCGCCTAAAACCCCTCTCTAGTGTCCAGAACCCCTCTCTAGTGTCCAGAACCCCTCTCTAGTGTCCAGAACCCCTCTCTAGTGCCTAAAACCCCTCTCTAGTGCCTAAAACCCCTCTCTAGTGCCTAAAACCCCTCTCTAGTGCCTAAAACCCCTCTCTAGTGCCTAAAGTCCAACTCTCGGTGTCGTTGTAGCTTTAAAAACAACCTACTGCATTACTCCTACATTAATAATGAGTATTAAGGCATCTGCATTGTTTTTAAAGCCACACAACTACCCCTCGACAGTAGGAATGGGACAATAACTGGATATTTTATTAGAACTGAAGCATTAAGTGTCAAAAAAGACAGTTACGAAAGAGCTTCTTTAACACAAATTAAACAAATATGGCTCAAAGTCCTTTCTAACATCTATCAATTGATGAACAGAGCAGTAACACCAGCTTAATGAGACAAAAAGTGAGTTTAAAAACCTGTTTTAAGGAAATTCACTCATTTATTTGCAATGGTGCTATTTGTATTTGTCTTTTATAATAACAGCAACATTTGCCAGTGTCATATTTACCAGAAATTAAAAGTATTTAACACACACAACTGTCTTTGGGTCCAGAGTGTTGGTAAATGATCTCATGTCTAAGAACCATTAAATAAGAGTGAGAACAGAGATTTTGGGGCTAAAAGTTACGCAGCTTTAATGCTTTAGTCTTGAAAAATAAAAATGCATAGAAACTCTGAACTCTGAGCAGTGAACAGAGCAGAGATCGGACTCCAGCTCCTTTTTTATTCACGGAAAATGAAGCAAAAAACTCCTATCTCATTTGTAAATATTTGTAAACATTGGTCTTCTTTCCTTTTTTCAGGTCCTTCTCAGACGACGTCATCAGAGAAAAACAGGTACAGACATTTTTTAAGCTGCTTACGCTGTTCTTTATTGTCAGATATTAAATGCTAATAATTCCCTTTGATTGTTTCTTGTAAATTTAGTAAAGATAAAGCAGAGGAAGAGGAGCAGTATGAGTTTAAGTTTCTGTCTGATGAAGAGAGTCAAACTGGGAAGGTGAGTTTATCCAAACTATTTTTCACTTGAGCCATATTTCAAAAGGTCAAAAGAATCATCATCCATCTTCCTTTTGTTTGTGTTTTAATATTTTACTCCAACTTAAACCTATTTATGTCATTTATATCATAGTTTTGTTCCCTTATAGTCTCATTTTGATGATTTATAGCACAGTCTCATTCATTTTTACTTTCATTTTCTTGCTTTTGGCCTAAAAGCAGACATTTTCTCTTCATTAAACACTTAAAAAGTACCACTCAATGTTTGTGAATCACTGTTTTAAAGTGTATAATGTATAACACTTCTGAATTAAGAAAGTCAGACACACAATACCATTTTTTTTGCCATTTAATGATTTGAAAATTGGTTTAATTTAAATTGTTATACGTCATTATGTTGTAAAACTGCTAATTTTACATTGTACTTTCTGTTAAAATAAGAAAAACTGTAGAAACAGTCTAGTTATCCTTTAATTTAATGTAAAAAGACTTGAGTTTTGACCCTCTGAGGCCCCTGTAGTTTTTAGATTTGATGAAGCAGAGAGGAATAAAGGAATTCCTGATAGATTTCTTTTACTGTGTTTTGTAGGATGAAGAGGAGGATGATAATGATGAAGACGGTGAAAACAGTGAAGAGGAAAATGAAGAAGAGGAGGAGGAGGAGGATGACCATGAAGTGGAGGAAGAGGAGATGGAGGCTGTGTTTGCTCCTGAAAAATCCAAAAAGAAGAAGAAGAAGAAAATGTGAGTGAAACCACAGAGGCCTGAAAACCGAACCGTCAAATCCAAGCTCTCGGGTTTGATTTGTGCGTTTTCGGGGGATTCTTTCAGGCGATTGGCCGATTACCTGGAGTCGGAGGCGGAGCTTTCCGGGAGCGACGACGGCAGCGACGACGATGACGACGACAGAGGCAGCGAGTACGAGGAAGAGGAGCTGCTGGAGGAGCTGCCGTCGGACGAAGAGCTGCAAGACCAGGTCAACAAGATCCACATGTGAGTAACGACCGAGGAGCTGACAACTTTTTAGATTTTTAGGGATCAAGACCTCACACTGGGACATAAAGCAAAGCATATTTGACTCATCTCAGTCCTGAAGCATTTCTGGAGTTTGTTTTAAGCCAGATTTTGTCGCTGATTTTGGCTGTTTTCTTCAACAAAAGCAGCAATAATAGCTTGAGTCATTAGTCTTAACTGAACTAATAGTGTTGGGGACTTTTATCTCATCCTTAGATTTAAAAAGACTAAAACTAAACACTAAACAAACAGGCTGGAGACTTATTTATGAAACAGATGAAGTTTGTTTACTATCAATACAGACTTAGAGAGAGTAAAGATTCAACACAGAGTAACAGCACTGACTGTTCACTCTGAGAAAAGGTTATAAAGCCACATGAACTTCAGTAAAAGCCATAGCAAAGATGTTTACCCAATTGTGGCAAGGTTTGGAACAGCTTTAGTTTCAGAGGAGCAGACCAGACCAGTCTTGTGAGGATCCACTTTATTTAGTTCAATCCAGAAACAAAAAGTCCACTAAGTGTTCACAGCTGACATTTTAAACCACAACAAAGATGCCTTTTTTAAGAAACACACTGACGCTGCTGTTAGCCAAATGCTAATAAAGCATTCTAGCATTGCGTTTTTCCTTCTCAATGCTTTATGTTTGCTTTCTGATCATTTTTTTGTTGTTTTGGTTCGTATTTTTTACGCTGCATGATGTTTTCGTCGCCAATTTATGACTTTCTTCCTGTTTGGACTCGTCTATGGTTCACTTTAGGTTCACACTTTAATCGAACCGTCCCAGAGTTCAGTTGGAAGCGCTCGGAGACTGTTTTGAAGGAGTTTTGAAGCATTTTTGGTGTCACTGAGGTTCATATGTTGCATTCACATTTATCCAAGTGAACCAGAACAAACCCTTAGTAAGAATTTAATTAAAGAAGAGCCAAAACTCTCTAACATGCCAGTTTTTAATGTCAAAAAGCATCACATACAAACAAAACAGAGCTTTACAACGACAAAACCTGGTCAACTACAAGAGGTTATGAGTCTAGCTTGAGTACAACCGTAATTCCAGAACTAATGTGAGTAAAAATGACTTTGACGAGACGTGGAAACTCATCTGAAATAATAATAATATTTGTTTTTACAGGAAACAGATCCTGGACGATGATAAGCGGCGTCTGAGGCTGTACCAGGAGCGATATTTGGCCGACGGCGACCTGCACTCGGAAGGTCCCGGACGAGCTCGACGCTTCAGATGGAAAAACATAGGTACAACTACATCAACTTTAAACTGAACTTTACTTTTATATCTTTATAAATAAGTCTGAGTGCACTATTCCTGTGTTTTTATTTGCAGATGATGGTTTTGCGACGGACAGAGGAGCAGCAGACGGTGAAGAAGACGAGGAGGACGAGGAAGACCTGGACCAGACCGAAGTCCAAAGGAGACGAGAGAGACTGGAGCGAGAGCAGTGGCTCCGGGAACAGGTCTGGAGCTAATAATGTCATCTCATCTGTATTTTTGGTTATTATTTTAGACAAAACTCTCTGATTTGCTGCCGTTATTTGTTTTAATTTTTGGTCTTTGTTTTTTATCTCAGTCGGAGCAGAAAACAAAGAAAGGGGGCGACTTTGAGGCAGAGGACGAGAAGATCGGAGACGAAGACAGTCGATTTATGAAACTGGCCAAAAAACTGACGGAGAAGAAGTTAGAAAAGAAGAAAGGTGGGTTTCAAAACAAAGCAAAGTACTTTTTTATCTTGATGTTTACAAAATCAAAATATCGTCAGAAATAAACTCAACTTTATAAATACATTTTCTTGAACCTGAGTGATTTTGTTTTAGATTTTTAGATTCTAAGCTGGCTTTTTTACAGTATTTTATCAACAATTATCATATATTTAAATCTTTTTTCTTTTCCAGAGCCTCCAGAGACAATCCAAACAGAAACAAAGGCACCTCCTGCTCTCAATCCGTTTCAGAGACCCTCACAGTCTTTACAGGTAAAAATCCCTCTGCTGTTTGTTTATTTTAAAGTTTAATGTGTAATTAATTATTGCAAAATAGGGTTGAGCAGTTAACTGAGTAGAATTGTTAATTACAAAGAAGATATTCCATGTTTTAGTTCTAAAAGGGGTTCCCTTGTGTCGTAGAAAATCTGGAAATTTAGACGAGTTGAAGGCAACTTGAATTAAATGTTGTGGAAATAATGTGTATTTTCGTGAAATTTATTTAATTGTGTGTTAGCTCCTTAGCATTTTTTATGTTAAACCTAAATTTGACCCTCTAAGGCCTCTTTAGTTTGTGAAGAAGAGTTAAAATTGGTAAAATAAGTTAAAATGAATAGTTCCAGATAAATACCAGGTGATGTTTTAGCTTGTGTCCATTTGTTTTCTGTCATTTCCCATCATTCCCTTCTTCCTGTCGTCGGTCTTTACCAATAAAGCCTTAAATTTGTCCCAGAATGAATTGCAGATGTTTTTTGTGCAGGTGAAGAGGGGTTCCCTGCTCTGTCAGCCTCAGTCCGTTCTCCAGAAGCTGGCCTCGATCTCAGACGGAAACCCTCTGGCTCCGAGAAACTCCCGCGGTTTTCTGTTTCAGACTTTATCTCCCGAGAAGGACGGAGCTGCCTCGGCCGTCGCACAGAAACAGGTTCGAGGAGAAATTACAGGAAAAAAAGCACTTGAATATTTATCTGAAGCACTTTCAAGACAAAGATAAGATGTCTTTATTTAAATATTCTTTTAAATGGTCAGAACACAGCTGAAGATAGTGAAATTGTTTTGTTTTTTTTGCTCTACTATATTATCCCAGACTTGCTAATCTTAATTTCTGACACTAGAGGGAGCCAAAGCCCACTCCACTGTCATTGCTCTGCCTTTAGATCCCATTTAACACATTGAATCTGCCTCTACGAATATAGAAAGTAACTTGGAAAACCTAAAGAGTAATTGTAAAGTTATAGGAAGACCAGGAAATAATTAAAAAGACAAACCCTAAAGAAGTAAAAAATGCATGAAAATGTCGTCTGTAGAGAATTACTGGAACGTTATTGAGTTGTTCTGATTTGTCAAGGCCTGAAAATGTCCTGGAAATAAAGATTAGATCGAGTCATCACAAAATACACAGATTTAAATAAATAGAAACTGCTGCATTTGCAAACTAATTCTCTTCTACATAATGTTCTTGTCCTTTTTGTGATGCTTTATATGTAAAGAAGAAGGGAAAAAGATGTAGAAACGTACAAATTTAATGTTTAATTTATGTTTAATTTTCCAGATAAAGAAGCGAGGACCGTCTGAGACTCTGAACCCAACGTCTAAAAGAGTTTGTCGAGAAAACAAGCCTCCGACGACGGCCCGAGGCCCTCAGAGGAGCATCTTTAACTTCCTGGATCACTGACGACGAGAACACTAACGACGAGGCCTGCGCTCGTTCATCGGACGCAAATGTGGAAGTCGAATATAAAAATGTCCGTGTATCTTTTACTTGAACTGTGCTGCAGAAACCTGCGAGCGGTGCTGAATGTGTTTGTGCTGTTTGTCCAAATAACAGTGTTTTATCGTGTAAATAAACTGATTTGTTTTTATGGTTAGAGAGTTTTGTATGATTTTAATTGTTTAAATCGGTTTTTAACTGTAAATAAAAGTGTATTTTAAGACAACTCTGATTCTGTTTGTTTTAATACAAGAGAGTTAGCCTCCCTTCACTGGCTTGTCTCTGAATTCAGAATTAAGTTCAAAATCCTATCATTTTTCACTGAACGTTTAGCTGCGACCCACAATAAAACTGTTTAAGCTACAAAAATTAAATAAAAGCATTTTAAAACTTGAACTTGAAAGCTTGATATTAAGCTGTTTTGTTTTTAATCAGGGCAACTAACTGATGAATTAGCTTATGTTGTAGCTGCTATGCTAAATAATACATTTTAATGCTCATTTATCCTTTGTTTTTAGTTTTGTTGCATTGAGCTTCTTTCTCACCAACATTATGGAAAACAACCAGTCAGTTTGTCATCTAGGAACTATTTATTTAGCGTTTGTAGTTCACTAACACTTTAAAATCAATGGGACAGTCCTGTACTAACGTCACAAAAATGCAGCTTTTGATGGTGTCACTTCAAAAAGCATCGACGTGGCTCATCATTTTAACAATATTTTTCCATATTTTTCTTTTTTTTATAACTACAAACTCTGTGACCCACTAAGAACATGCCCGCGACTCTCTTTTGGGCCGCGATCCACTGGTTTTGAACCCCTTCTCTACGTGACACTTGAGCCGTAATTACACTGTTTGAGCTAAATTGTAATTTTACATTTGATATTTTGAGTTTTTATATATATTTTTATGTTTTCTGTTTGTATTATGTGTCAGAAACTACTCAAGATGATCATTTAAGTCTCTTGTTTCTCTCATTTTCCTAAACTTTCTGTTCTGTTTCACTTTTCTCATAATGATGCTTCAGAGACTAATGGTTTGATAAGTGTCTATTAATATCTCAGCATTAAAGGAGTCTCCAAACGTGGCCCTTTTCATCTCATTAGTGTCTGTAGCGATAATCAGCGGGTCCCGGGGTTAAAACAGTCGCAGGGGGGTCCCATTACACTTCATTAGGGGCCGACTCTGAGTGAACCCTGCAGTGAGAGCAGCCTCGAGGTGGGACGGATTATTTCTGCCACTTACTCTCTTCTAATTCACCTTTTTAATGATTGTTTTTTTGTTGTTAAAGCTGAAAACTCTTTGTAAAATCGAACTGAACTGCTTTAGGCCGACGGATAATTAGGATTTGGGCGAAAAGCTGCACGTGTCATTGAACCGATCATTGTTTTTGAGACAATTAATACAAATAATATGGAGTTAATTGATGTAAAAGTGTTCTTCGGGACCTGAGGGAGTGTTGGAGGGTCAAGAAATCAATTTGAATTTAATAGTTTTAATGTCTGAGAGGAGGAATTGCCGTAATATTAGCTGTTGGTGGTCAATAGATGTTTTTTTGTTGGTTTTTTTTTATGTTTGAGATCAAGTCCTAATCCTTCAGTGACTTGTAGCTCGTAGCCTTTAGCTGCTGTCACCTAAAAGATTAGATAAATATGAAAACAATTCTATTATACAAACAAAACAATTCTTATTCTATAGAACAAGATTTTTAATTAATTATAAAATGATGAGTTCTGCATCAAATGAAAACTATACAATGATGTGTTACTTGTAACTCGGTGCTAAAATGAAAACTAATAAAGCAAACACAAACAAAAGGAGTATTTCACGTTAAGTTATTGATAAATGTGTTTGAGAATAAAAGGAAATGTGTAACTTTACGGCTGTTGTTTGTTTAAAGTATTACGTGATGTTTTCCACAGACAGATTATAAAAAGCAGCGTGACGTTCCTTGTGCATAATACAGCTTTGTTTGAAGAGTACACCGCCCGGAGGCCCCTGACCCACTTCCCTCAGTTCAACTCGGCCCCGGCCCCAGCTCTGACAGGGGCCAGAGGCGGAGGACCGGACCCCGAGGGCCGCGGAGTCCTGTCAGATCCAGCTCCAGACTCTGACCGCCAACAGAGACCGGACCCGCAGCCAGAGGTTTTAAAACAGAGGCTAATGGTGTCGGACTGAGACTGAAGGGACAAGAGAGAGGTTAAAGGTCAGGGTTATTGGGGATTGGCTAGTTTTCTATGGTTTTTTATCGTCTCTGGGAAAAATAGGCTCCTGAAGTAGACGCTGGCTAATTATACTCATTTATTACACACAAATCAAAGGGATCTGTGTTTATTTAGATGCTCTCAGCTGTTGGGAAGGCTGTAGTATGTCTGTCAGGCCAGTAGGGGGCACTAATGACACTAAAACAGACGTGTTTAAAGTCTGGTCCAGGAACAAACCGTGGTAAAAACAGTGATAAAATGTACTATTTATGGCCCAAACAGCTGTAGCTTTATACAAACAGGTTCAAATATGACTAAAATCAGTTCAAATTCAACTAAAATCAGTTCAAATTCAACTAAAACCTGTTCAAATCCAACTTAAATCAGTTCAAATTCAACTAAAATCAGTTCAAATTCAACTAAAACCTGTTCAAATCCAACTTAAATCAGTTCAAATCCAACTGAAATCGGTTCAAATTCAACTAAAACCTGTTCAAATTCAACTAAAACCTGTTCAAATCCAACTTAAATCGGTTTAAATTCAACTAAAACCTGTTCAAATCCAACTAAAACCTGTTCAAATCCATCCAAAACCTGTTCAAATCCAACTAAAATCGGTTCAAATCTATCTAAAACCTGTTCAAATCTAACTAAAACCGTTTAAATCCAACAAAAATCTATTCAAATCCAAGTAAAACCTGTTCAAATCAAACTAAAACCATTTCAAATTTATCTAAAATCTGTTCAAATCCAAGTAAATTTATATTAGGAAATGTATATTTTGCTAAGTAAAGCCATTACACACAAGAAGATAGTCTTTATTACCGGCAAAATTCAGTATTTTTTTGTAGGGCTTTTTATATTCAACCCTTAAACAGAAACAAAACAACGACAGCGTGTGTTTTAGTGACTCTCAAACCTCCATCTTCTTCTTCTGTTCCGAGGCTGTCTGTTGTAACTGGGTTTGTTCTCCTCGTCTTGTTTTGGAGCTGGAGACGGAGGCAGGGTTGATTTTTCGTGTGACGAGGCCTTGGGCTGGAGGCTGCGGCTGCGTTTGATGTATATTTCATTGGCTCGGGCGACGCTGGTGAGCGACGGAGGGAGGGAGGCAGGAAGGAGCCCCGGGGTGATGTTCTCCGATGGGGATGGTGTCGGAGACGAGAGGCAGGGGGGTCTGAGCTGCGAGCGACGATGTGTCAGGACTGAGAGCTTTTATACAACACCTCAGTCAAAAGATGAGAAAAAAACACAACTGGGCACAGGATTTTAAAAACTCAGAGTCCAGAATCAATCCTTGTTGGGGCTTAGACTCTGATCTGACCTGATTTTTGTTATTTTTTTGTCACATTTTCCTCCAACAGCAGCACAGAAACCTTTCCTGCTTCTTTTATTTAAAAAAAAGGTAAAACTAGACCAATTTTTCGCCACAAAATACAAATACATTACATTAAATCAAAGTTTAGAGCTGATCTGAAACTTTTATCTTTGGAGATTATTGTTGTGGACTGTAGTGATGCTGTGTTTTTGAGCTGTTTCTCTGTAAAATAAGACGTATTTCCAACAGAATAACCCATTTCCTTGGTTTATTTCCTTGTTCCTTCGTTGTTGACATCAGTGTCGACCAATGGGAGCGCTCCTTTTTACCTGAAGTGAGCTGTGATTGGACAAAATCCAACTCATTTCTATTAAAATCCTTCATTATAAAGACTAGATCACGTCTTAAGGTCTCATTTTTTCAGATGATTCCTGTTACAATAAACTAGGAGATTACACTGAAAAACTAAATACAACAGGAAAAAAAATTCAGATTATGGACTTTTAAGTCAATGTGCAAAGACAGAATGGATAATAATCAATGCACAAGTCAATACTGAGACTAAGAAGTAAAACAAAAGAGTGAGGTCAGCCATTTTCATACTTTTCGTCGATACAAAGAATTGCTCTGGTCTCTGTGGAGTTGAGTTGGGTTTGTTGGAGGCAGCACCATCAAGTTACAGCATAAAATATCTGCACCCTGCAATAAAACTGAGAAAAAGTCAAATTAAATAATATTAAAAGTGACTATATGCCTTTATTTTGTGTGTTTTTTGTCATTTAAGCTCCTGAACTTAACACTAGACCTGCACAATTTATCACAAACATATCATTATCTAAACATTTTTATATTGTAACATTTTCTCACGACTATTATTGAGGTATTTTTATGAAGATTTGGGGGTTTTCCCAACATTGTGCAGCTCTAATTAATCCATTGGACAAAAATAATGTTGTTCAAAAGAATAAGCTTTAAAAAAAATGTTTTCCACTTAGGTATGAGTGAGAAAAGCCCCTAAATGTGTAAATATGGAATAATAAATGTCATGAATGTAAAACCTTTTTCTACAGAGTTCATTCTGGACAACAGCGTGTCCCTGCAGGGCTTCCGTAGCTTCTGTCCTTAGAAAAGCTCCAATAAAAAGGATCCTGGAGCCACTATTCTCAACATAAACATCAGAAATAGCCCTCGTTAGAAGGTACCACCCTGATGATGATGATGATGATGATGATGATGATGCCTCTGAGGAAACATTACAGGCCTCTTTCTGTTCTATTTTCAGCTCATGTGTCCATTCCCTGCACTTCCCAGAATGCTTTGTGGCAGCGTCCGGAGGATATCCACGACCCTGCTTTTGAAGTATGTTTAAATGACGCCTCTGTTCATCACGAGTTTATCCTAACGTCGTAATATTCTTTAATAAAAGGCATAAAGCTGTGTTATTTTCAGTCAAATATATAAATAAAGAAGAAGTACATTGAACTTAGGTCATGTAAAGGTTATTGTTGAATGTGACGTCTATAAATAGAGACAGTGTTGACATTAAATCTGGAGAAAAAAGGCTCTTTGTCTCATGATTCTCTTCTTGAACTGTTTATGTAAAGTTAAGATAATATTTTGTAAAAGCAATAATTTGTGGGGAAAAAACAGTCTTTATGATCCATCTAGTGTTTATTCTGAGGGATTGTAATAGATGAGAACCTCTATTCAGGAACAGAAAACCTCGGAGCGCTCCCATTGGTCGACACGTGTCACATGACGTTCCAGGAAGTTTAATAGCTGCAGATAAAGTGTATTTTCAGCTGAATATGTCTTTTAACAGAGAAACAGCTGAAAAAAGAAAAGCATCAACAGAGAAAAGGGAGACAACGTAAAACACAGATAAATACTGTCAATTCAATCACGTAATGTTTAACGAGGAGGAGATAATTGTCGTCCTGACGCTGAAGTCACAGCTAAGCTAACGCTAAACTCTAAACTTCAGTTTGGTCAAATGGATTAGTATTTTGGAGGAAAAACTGGTCTGGTTTTATTTGTTTTAATAAAAGAGAAGCAGGAGAGGTCCCTAGGCTGATTTTGGAGGAGATTAAACAAAAAAAAGCCAAGTAGTGGAGCTTTAAGTGTTTTTAAACATTGTTATTGTCTGTTTTATTAAGGCAGACATTTTGTTATTGAATCATTAAATGCCCTTTACAGAGTCTGTGTATTTATCGTGAGGGTTTTTGCAGGATACATTCAAGTATTAGTGTTTTATTTGATCCTCTACATCTTCATTCACAGCCATTGTCCCTCTCACATTGTTTACAGCTTCCCTTTTCCTTTTCTGCCTCGGCCCAGTTCAGGAAGCGCCATTAGTCAGCGCCTTTTCCTGAAACAGTCCGAGGATGGGAGGGGGCTCTGAGACACCAGAGGAGGGTCTACAGCAGCTCTGAGGAGGAGCTGGGACGAGGAAAACAACACGGGATTCATCAGCTCATCCTTAAAAAAGGTAAGAATGACCACATGCAAATATTCACATGAAGGAGGAAAAAAAAACTTATGCAATCGAGGAAAAAAGGAGCGAGAGAAAGATAGGACTGGGCTGTTTTAGCTGAAAGAGAGAGGAGACGGTACTAAGATGGGGTGAGCCTTTACATAACACACCTAGGACACGCAAAAACAAGATTTATGGAGCGTTTTCTCGCTTATTTCTGGTTTAAGCGCAGATATTATCCGCTTTTTGACGTTAATGCGTAAAAATGTGATGCTACGGCGCGTAAATTTGAAGCTAATATGGAGTCATTGAGTAACATAGGTCGCCTTTTGTACGTTTTTTGTCGCAGCTGCAAAACCAGGCGACGTTTTGTAACCACCAGAAGCCTCCACGAAGGATCCAGACTGATTTGGTAGCGCATTTTTCATCATTTTCCTTCATTTCTTACGCGTTTTGGTGAAAATAAACGCCACAAACAGCCATTTTGAAGCAGGATTGTCACGTATCTCAGTTTAATGTCTATATCTGGTCATTATGTGTTTGGAGTGAGTGAAAAATGTCTGCTTTTCACGGTTAATCGCGTTTTCTCGTGATGGTGGAGCAGCAGCGGCGCGTCCGTCTGTCCGTGCGCGCTCCCGGGGCCACGGTCGCTGTCCTTCAGCACCACGTGAACGCGGATGCAGAGGAAGAGGAGGGGCTTTGATTGACAGCAGCCCCCAGTCAGGATTAAAGGAGTTTGGATTAGATTTGAGGTTGATTCAAACAGAGAGCAGCCCGTAGAAGAAGAAATGTGGTGGGTCACTGTGACTTTAATCAAATGATGGATTTTTTTTTACTTCAGGACAGTTTTGGATGGATTTGTTGTTGTTAGAGTTGGATATAAACTGCATTAAGGCTTCTTTATGGTGAAGTTAGAGCCTGATGTTGTTGTTGAGGCTTGTGTTGGTCCAGAGTCTAGTCTTTAAACCACTTTTTAAAGATCTCAGTCTTGTCTCGGTCTTGAACTGTTTATTTGTCGTCATTATTCGGAAATTTAAATAAAAAATCAATCTAATTCCTTGCTGCGTCCTTCAAAAAGCTCTACACTTTTGTGTTTGGACTCGGCCTCGGACTCAACTCCAGATTTTTGAGTCTAAACCCCCGTGTTGTCATCAAGAAGGATTTTCTTGAGGTAGGGCTGAACAATCCAACAATATATTATCCATATTGCAGCTTCAATTGGAATAATATTATGGTTTTGTTTGTGATCGAGCTTCATCCTTTATCTATTACAATAAACCAGTGGAAGTTTAGTTTGTGGACATGACTTTATTGCAATATTTATCATCGTTATTGCAGAAAATATGTCAAATTTATGTAATATTCTCACTTAATACTCACAATAAGTAAACCCACTTAAACTTTCCAAACTATCCTATGATATATTTGGTCTAAGGACTGAAGAAAACACATGGCACTGTCAGCTTTTTATGAATTCCCTTTAAATATTAAATATGTTTTGGAAATTTTCCGTCATTCTTTCCAAAACTCACAGTTACACAGTTTCTTGTTGTGAAGGGTTTTCTGGTCACGTATCGTTGCTTTAACTTCATCCTGAGGCCGGACTCTGAAGTCTTCACGTGTTTCTTTAAAGTCTTGATCTGATCTTGTTCCTGATACACTCTGTTCTCGGTCTTAGTCTCGGTTTGTGTGCGTCTTGTGATCTCAGCTGTTTTTATGCCACATTGAGTTTGTTGACGTTAAATACTCTGTTTGTTTGTTTGGCTGGTGTCAGGAATATTTTAAAAAGGAAAACAAAAGAGTGGTTTTGAGAATCTAAAGCACAAAATAATTATGATGAATCTGAAATGTTTTTACATGTTTTTTCTAAATCACGCAGCAGTAAAAGAAGAAAGAGCAGTGTCTAATCCTCTTGTTGCTAATCATCAGCAACAGACAGAAAACATGACAGCTAAAGAAGAGCTTTTGACACTTTCTTGTATTTATATCGCTATTTATTGTTGTATTAAGCCAATAGTTGCTTGTTTTATTCTTTGCAATAATGGAAAGTACTTTGGTTTGTTTCTGGCTGCGGTAACGTGCTAAAAAGTTAGATTAATTGATTGAAGAGGAAGTAAAAAGTGGAAGATGTCATAAAGAAAATCCTTTGCAGTCACTGAGGACATTTTATTTTACTTAATATCAGGCCCAGCTGCTCCTGTATTGTTCAGGTTGTTACTGAAGCCTAGACTTATTTGTGCTGCAGAAAAAAAAGGAACTACAGCCTGAGACGATTTTACAAAAGCTGTTTCTGTTTCTTGTTTCAAACAGATAAACATTGACTGTGGTGTGTTTCTGAAAACATAAAGAGACTGGAGCACCTTTTAACATCTATATTTATTATATGTTATATATTTATTGTGATTGTGTTTGATTTGTTTTCTTTTATCTTTGATTCTTAGAGCTTTTTTTCTAATTCCCATGTACCTTTACAGTTCGTGTTTGTACAAATAGTAATTAGTGCCTGTTATTGTTGTTGAAGCTTGTGTCGGTCCAGAGTCTGGTCCTAAAACCACTTTTTTAAAGGTCTCAGTCTTGACTTACAGATCTCAGGATTTTAAATGAAGACTAATCAAAGCCACCTCATGTTTAACATTATTCTAAATGGATGGAAAACGACATTATTTTATTGAAATTTAAATAAAAATCAATCTAATTCCCTGCTTCAAGCCTCAAAAACTCAAGGAAACGTTTAATGTGTTTAGACTTTGCCTTGAACTCAACTCACGAGGACTTAAGGATCAAGATTAAGAAGTGTTTCCACCATTTTGGACTTGAACCTTCAGTGCTTCTAAAGTGGCTTCAACTTGTTCAATCCTAGAAATCATTTGTAAATACCACTGCTTTTGTATCTTTGACCGTTTCTTTTCGTTTGTTCCAGTGAGGCTCAGTCGCGGTCAGTGATGCTCCAACATCAGGACCCAGCTCTGGACTCCACCTTCGGCGTCCGAGGAGGAGGCACCAACGACTCCTCCTCCTCCTCCTCCTCTCTTCGAAACAGGAAGTGCGACAAAGACGGCAACTTCAACTTCCTGCCCGGCAAAGACGACGAAAACCGCAACCAGGTCCGTCCCAGAAACCTGGGTCCTCTGGGACGCGACCCCCCGACCTCCGGCCCGTCTCCGGGCTTCGCTAACGTCCTGTCGCCCCGCTCCCGTCTGCCCTGCTGGACCACCCTCGAACCTCTCCCCGAAATCGAGTCCGGGGATGACGGCTACGGTCGGGTCCCGCCGGACGGAGCCGAGGAGGGGCGCGTCACGGAGGAGGAGGCCCGGATCATCATGATGCACTGCGAAGAAAAGCAAAGGGAGAAACTGGAGGCGGCGCAGCAGAGGAGGAAGAGCAGTTTGGGTTTGAGAGGACGGGACGACGAGGAGGACAAGCGGCAGCTGGAGGACGACGACGAGTGGGGCGACACCGAGTCCGACTCGGAGTACAGCGACCGCTCCGGCAGCACGTCCTCCCTCAACCTGGAGACCGGAGGCTGTGACCGGGTCGGAGTCGGAGAAACCAAACCCAACCAAGACCTGGTCCACAGAGAGGCCCGGAAGTCTCTGGGTCAGTTCGGGAGTCTGGTGGACGAAGGTAAAGACACATTAAGAACAGGGTTTTTAGTAGAAATGTAGTCCTGATAACATTAAACAGGGATCGAGGATGAGACCGCTGCACGAAATAAGAAAAACACAAGTTAACAGTAACTATATGACTTTACGAGGTGTTTTCTAGCACCAAGTTTTAGATGGATTTGAAGAAGTTTTAGATGGATTTGACTTTTGCTACAAAGTAAATGAAATCTGTTGAAATCCACCCAAAACCTGTTTGAATCCAATTAAGACCTATTGAAATCTGACTAAAACCAGTCGAATTCTGACTAAAACTTGTTCAAATCCATCTAAAACCTGTTGAAATCCATGTAAAACTTGTTCAAATCCATCTAAAACCAATTCAAATCCATCTAAAATCAGTTCAAATCCATCTAAAATCAGTTCAAATTAATCTAAAACCAGTTCAAATCCATCTAAAACCAGTTCAAATCCATCTAAAACCTGTTTAAATCCATCTAAAATCAGTTCAAATCCATCTAAAATCAGTTCAAATTAATCTAAAACCAGTTCAAATCCATCTAAAACCAGTTCAAATCCATCTAAAATCAGTTCAAATCCATCTAAAATCAGTTCAAATCCATCTAAAACCTGTTTAAATCCATCTAAAACCAGTTCAAATTAATCTAAAACCTGTTCAGATCCAACTAAAACTGGTTTCCATAAAGAAAATGAATGTTAAAGATAACTTGTAAAACTCAAATGAAGATCTCATGTTCAAAATTTTATAAAAACCTTCCAAATGTCTCCAGCCCCTGAATTAATGCGATAAATTACGCAGCCCTATCATCAAACTATTATTAGACCAGGATCCTGAATAAACCATGGTGTAACTGGGAGCGACTACAGCCACAGATCTCTGTGCCGGTCCCAAGCCCGGGTAAACAAAGAGGAAAAACATTGCCAAGGCTCTCAAACGGATTACTGCAAAAAACTGAAAGACACTTACTTTATTGAGCATTAGTTACGTTTTACAACATCTAATACATTAATAACCACCATTAACATTGTTATTCATGTTTTAGTCTGATATAAACTCATGTATATTCATTTAAACAAGTGATAGCATCGATAAATACGTTTATTCATCATTAATTACAAATATTCTACTGTGTGTGTGAATATTGTGTGTGTTGCCAAAAAGATTTATTCTCGTCCCATAAAGATGCTCATATTTTATTCATTTTAACAGAGAGCACACAATAAAACATTAATTAAAGGAGATTTTCAGGTAAAATTTATAGTATATTATAACAAAAAATGCATGGAAATGAGGCAATCCCTTTAATTAATCATTTTGCTTGTTTTTATTTTTTCTTTTATGAACTTGTGAGCGGTCTAACAAAGTCTAACAAAGTCTAGCAAAGTGTAACAAAGTCCGATGTCTCTCTGTAGACGAAGACCAGTCCTCAGATTCGGACGGCGAGCCTTCAGAGTTGATGGACGCCGTGTGGACGCTGCGAGACCGCGAGCGTTTCAAAGCCCAGGAGATGGAGAAGCACCAGGTCCAGCTGACCATGTACCGCCGCCTGGCTCTGATCCGCTGGGTCCGGACTCTCCAGAGCCGGGTCCAGGAGCAGCAGAACCGGCTTCAGTCCAGCTTCGACGTCATCCTCACTCACAGGAAGGAGCTGCTGAGGATGGGAGCGGCTAACGTGGCTAACGCCGCGCCTCCTGCTGCCGTGGGACAGTCCTGAAGACACAAGGCTCAAGGAGGAAATGTACCGCGTTAGATTTGGTCTCTTCTGTCATTTCAAATCCTTCAAAATAAGACAATCTCTTCACGACACTGGCTGTAACTGAAGCTGTTTAATAGAGAGAGCTCCCACACTTTAGGTTTTGGAAAAAAGGTTAATTCAATGGAAGCCACTGAAAAAGAAAAAAATACAAACTGATTTTTTTCCACTTTGTTGGAGCTTTTCAAAATTACGAGATCCTGTCAAAATCATGATTATAAGAAAACAATGCTCAAACAAAGGGAAAAAAAACATCTATCTGCCATCAATAAACAGATTTAATTCGCATTTTAAGTATTCTTTTTCCCACTTCTTTTTGAGCAAAAAAAACTTTCATTGTAAAAAAAAATCAAATTAAATAATAAAAATGAAAAAAAAATCATGAAATATTTTGTTATTATAAGAAAGTGTTTACGTTGTTGTTATATACAGATTTATTTTATTAATGTACATTTTACTCGCTCAAAATGAATAAAATAAATATTATAAATGGAGTTTATGGAGTTACTCTCTTATTAAACGGCTCAGGCTTTTACAAAATTAATATCCAGCATTTTTCCAGTTCCTTTCGGAGTCTTCATTCATTCATCTTTATTTGCACAAAAACAAGTGTGTGTTGGATGTATTCTGACAAAGCAATGAGACGCTGTAAACTTTTATTGTGAAATTCAGATGTTTATATCAAAAAGAGTCATATATGTGTGATGTATCTGTGTCTTGTTCTGTGAAAACTGCTAAAAAGTAAAACCATTTTATCTGTTATTGATGGTTTATACCTGAAATATTAATGTATATAGAGAGTTAAAATAATATAATGAATAAAAATAGCTTATATCTGGAATAAGTGTTGTCATTTGTTGGTTCTGTTTGGATTTCTATAAACGCAAGACCTACTTTGTATTATTTCTTTAAATAACTGATGATTTTATTCTAATTTTAAGCCTTTATGACTCTTCATGAGGCACATCTCAGTAAGTTTTAGAGCAAAACAAAAGCGCTGTTGAGATTTAGTGAACTAATTACTGCCCACAGATGCTGAAAAATCATCTTTTGGTGTGTTTTTTATGGTAAAATCCTCTTAAATAATCAAATGTGAACAAGTCGTCTGTGAAGTAAACAGAAAATATGAATATATGAATGTATCTATAATACCAGACGTTATATAAACCAGAGGATTTTTAGCTTCACTGTGTTTAGGGATGATATTTTTGCCGTTCTGTTGCTCTTCTGTTGGAGAAAAAGAGTCTATTCCAGCGGTGCATAGATCTGCTTGGACAGAAACAGCAAAAAAAAAAAAGAAAAACAGAAATACGTGTGTCTTTAGCTGCTCCTATAAACTAATAAATATAACTAAGAGTCTAAATAAACCTGCAGACTTCTCAACAATCAGTGCTTTTGGCTAAAACCCTGTCACTCTCAACACAGGACTCCTCCAGATGTGATCTCTCAGGACACTTTCACTCTCTCCAGATTTTAATTCCAGGTCTGAAGGGTCCCTGGGTCTCTCGACGCAGATAAAGCAGCTGGAGTTCTTATCTCGTGGAGCCGTTCTCAGGCCGAGGCCCCGAGGCTGCGACCTTTCAGCCTCAATGAGCTCTTTGTGCCACGAACCACGGCGGCTTTTATCGGCTCATCACACGAGGACGAGGTGATCTTCATGTGAGGCTCGATCTGTTCGGGACAAGCTGCGGCCGCGGGACACAACTCCACTTCAGCCCTGCTCTTGTTTTCTCTCAGACGCACGCTGACCTCTAATACATTTATTCGTTTTTTGCACATTTTTCACAATTAACTATTTCAGATCAAACACATTTACATATTAGACAAAGATAATTCGAATAAAGACAAAATGTAAAGTTTTAAGTAATGATTTTGTTTATTAAGTGAACTAAATGGCCCTATGGCACTAAAGTCCAACTGAAGGTCCAGGGGCCAAATGCGGCCCTTTGCATTTTTTCACGTGGCCCTTCAATAGATTTAGATGGTGATTTTTCTGGCACTAGGTTTTAACTAAAACACATTTTAGTTAGATTTGAATAGGTTTTAGTTTGATTTGAATGGGTTTTATTTGGATTTCAACAGGTTTTAATTGGGTTTTAACAGGTTTTATTGGGATTTCAACAGGTTTTAATTGGGTTTTTAACAGGTTTTAGATGGATTTGTTTTTTCCTACAAAGATAAATGTTCAAATCTATCTAAAACCTGTTGAAATCCAATTAAAACCTATTGAAATCTAACTAAAACCTATTGAAATCCAACTAAAACCTATTGAAATCCAAATAAAACCCAGTCAAATCAATCTAAAACCAATTCAAATCTAACTAAAACGTGTTTAAATGCAACTAAAACCAGTTTCCATAAAAGGAGGAAATTAATGTTAAAGATAACTTCTGTAAAACTCAAATGAAGATGAAATTTCACATTCAAAATTTAACAAAAGCTCCCAAATTTCACCTTCTTTGGCCCCTGAAATGATTCTTAACAGCGATTAAACACATTTTTTTGGAAAAGCTGAGTGAGTGAGGGGCACAATCACATTTCATTTTCACATTTTTGTCTCATATTTAAATTTGTTTGATGATCTGAAACAGTTTAGTGTGACAAATGTGCAAAAAAAAAAAAAAAGAAATCAGGAAGGGGGCAAACACTTTTACACAGCAGTATACTCTAAAAAAATAAATTAAATAAAATAACTTTATGAATTTGGGCTTGGTCATTATGAAAAACCACAAATAAAAAAGCAAAAACAAAGAAAAACAAAGAAAACACAATCAAAACATCTATTTGACGTGGGTTTTTTTACAGTGTTCTCTCTAATCTCCGTCCTGCTCCCGTCAGTGGCTCCGAGCGAAGCTGCTGTCAGTCTCTGCCCCGGGGCCTCAGTCCTCTCCTGGTTTTGGTTCAAAAAGAGCCAAAGCCCGAGGCAAACTTTGGGATAATCCTCGTCCTGACCCTGCTTTATGTGTTCGGAGATTACGGCCTGTTTCTGGAGTCGAGTCTGTGACATTAACATAACCGACGTCTGTTTTTATCTGAACCCAGTCTGACGCAGAAAAACCAGGATCACAAAGAGGAACAAACGTGGCTTTATGGTGATTTAGTAAAAAAACAAGGGTTGTATTATTCCAAACATAATGTATTTAGGCCCATTTTACTCAAAAAGAACCTGCTCGTTTTGCCTCAGGAGAACATTTCCACGATCCTGTCGCCCGCTGGGTTTTAATGTTATAAAAGCTGCTGAAGCAAGAACAAAGAAGCAAAAATGGTTGAAGGCGAACATGGGTTTACAGTAAAAACAGCCTTTTGCCAAATCAATATACATTTTCTTTCATAATAAGACACATAATCTAGGTTTATATCAATGTGGGACTGACCTTTTTATCTTTTTAGGTTTTAATTTTCAGCCATTTTGCAAATTCAGAATCGTAAATACAAATAATGCATAAAGAAATTGATCAAAACAGTATGGACTTTATTAAACTGTTATTATTATTATTATTATTATTGTTTACATTATGTCAGTGGTTTTAGTGAAATTTACTGATATAATACTCGAGACCGGACTTTAGACTATTTTGTGAATTGTCAAACTTATTTTTACTCTTTTCTTGGACCTTCAGTTTAATGAAAACCTCAATCATTAAATAATCAGTTAAAATGTTGTTCTAACTGTGTCTAATTCACCAAACACTGACCTCCATGAGTCTGGACCTGGACTAAGACTGGACTTGGACTGTGTAGATTTTGTAGTATCTATTACAGTCTATCGTGCACCGGACTTGGTCTTGACCTGGTCTTTCCTGGAAATAGAGTTGGTCTGGACTTGGGCTTTTTAGATAAAAGTCTTGATTAGTTATTATTTTAGTTTATTTTATCGATAAAAATAATCTTTAATGGACTGTAAACGTCTGAGATAAAGATAATTATCATTTTATGGCTTTAATTCCTATACAGCTCTATATGAATGATCTACTTCTAGTCTCGTAGTCAAGACTAACCAAGACCGAGTCCAAGACCAGAGTAAGACACATTAGAAGAGTTCTGTTTCCATCAAAAGCTGAGCTCAATGTGAGGAAACACATACTAAACTTCACCTCACTCTCTGTGTGTTCTCAGAAAAAAGATCCCTCCATCCAGCTCAAAAAAAGACCACTGAAAATGTCGCTTTTCATTCTTTTTCCACCATTTTCCTCTGAGAGTGTCCACTAGGGGGAGACACTTGACTAAGAAACACTCCCCAACATATAATCCATGTTTAGCTTTTAAAATAAACATATACTGTCATGATAAAATGGATTTTTAGAGTCATTTTTATTTAATTATATGCATCAAATGTGAATTATAGGGAAAATAATGTATAGAAATAGACAAATGTTCTACACACACACTCAGTTTCCTACAGTGGACACCAGGGGGCGCCGGTGAGCACAGAAGAGTCCCGAGACCACCCTGGAACAATAACAGGGGTCACACTCAGAAGAACAGACTGTAGGCTATGATACTGTGGTTTAAATGGAGCTTGTGACGTCCATATAAGGTCACAGGAAGAGGTCACATGACAGGCTTCAATGGCGTTTAGAGCCTTTGAAATCTCAGTTGAATTATTTTTATTTTGAGGTAGACTTCTGTTATGTTTGAATGTTTTTGTTGCAGTAAAGAACAAATGCATCAAATAAAATTAATAAATATATATAAATGAAGACTCAATGGATTAAATAAGATAAATAAGGATTATTTAAAAAGGTCAGAGGGTCAAAGCCCATCACTGCAGCAGGTTTACTCATATTCTCTGAGTCTTAGTTACATTAAGAAAATGCCCAAACTGTGAATTTCAGGAAAAACTACATTATCTGTTCACAAAAAATCTTTAATATTGTCTTATTTTGAGTTCTTTTTTTGTCCACTCTCCTCCAAACGCAGCCTAGGGACCTCTCCTGCTTCTGTTTTATTAAAAAAAATCAAACCAGACCAATTTTTCCTTCAAAAAATATTAATCCATTTCACCAAATTCATTCCCTTTTCACAATGCTTCCCTTTTCGCAGTTTTTTTTTCTTCTTACATAAGACATATCCAGCACTGAATATACACTATGTCTGTTTTATCGGCAGCCATTACTTCCTTATTGACATCAGCGTCGACCAATGGGAGCCCTCCTTTTTCCTGAAGTGAGCTGTGATTGGACAAAGCTCCCGTTCAGAACTAAATATTCATTCTCATCTATTAAAATCCTTCATAATAATGCTTAGATCACGTCTTAAGTCTTGTTTTTTTCCAGATGATTCCTGTTACAACATGCTTTTAAGACTTTGGACACATTTTTTAATTCCTATTTGTCTTATTATCTTAACTTTTATTTGTTTTTACGCTCTGATTTCTGTTTATTGTCGCGCTGATTAAAAGAATACGTTGGCCTTGAGCACATTCAAATTTAAATAACAGTGCCCTTGCTTTGTACTCCGCTGTAAGTACAATGACAGTCTTATCACATCCGAGCTCCAAAATCCTCCTGAATTTGTCCTTGACGTGTAAAAACCCGCTGTATCCCGGTTTCCATCTGCATTCGTAGCGTCTGAAAACAGAGAACAGAGCGAGGCACAAACCCGATCGTAAGAGTCTGTCCCCGTCTCGCTCCGACTGATGCAGTGTGACAGTGGAGTCGCCCCGAGCCCTCCGTTGGCGTGGAAACAATCAGCTCTGACAGGACGGGGAGGGGGCGAGGAGGAGGAAGAGGAGGAAGAGGAGGGAGTGGAGGGTGAGGAGGGTGAGGCCCGGGGCTGGAGGGTGGGTGATGAAGTGGAGAGAAAGACCTGCTGTAGAACCAGAGACAAGTCAAAACACAGCGGGAGGAGACAGTTAGCGCTTAGCTTCACAGTGTGGTCCCGCAGAAAGCAACAGCAGCAAATACACTTCGTTTACGTTGATTTTTAACAGTATTTGTGTATTATCAGTTTAATTTCTATCCATGTGCTGTCATTCAAATAAGGTGGGCTCCACATTCAATACAAACTTATGAGCAAACTACGAGAGAAATGGCATTACAGTATAAGCAGGTCATTAGCATCACTAGCTACATAAGCCTTGTTTGTATTGGATTAGGTAGGAAGGGGTAAGAAACATCCCAAAAAAAAGCTTCCAGTTACAAAAGGGAGACAGTCACTTACTTAGACTGCACCTGGAAAAATGGTCCAAAAAGGAGCGCTCCCATTGGTCGACACTTGTCACATGACGTTCCAGGAAGTTTAATAGCTGCAGATAAAGTGTATTTTCAGCTGAATATGTCTTTTAACAGAGAAACAGCTGAAAAAAGAAAAGCATCAACAGAGAAAAGGGAGGCAGCGTAAAACACAGATAAATACTGTCAATTCAATCACGTAATGTTTAACGAGGAGGAGATAATTGTCGTCCTGACGCTGAAGTCACAGCTAAGCTAACGCTAAACTCTACACTTCAGTTTGGTCAAATGGATTAGTATTTTGGAGGAAAAATTGGTCTGGAACAGGAACAAAAAAAGAAAATCAGGAAGTAGAGCTTTGAGATGCAGCTCGATTTATCTAGATTCAAGTTCAATTCAAATATGACTTTTTTTTTTTATATAGAAAGACAGCTCTCTTTATGATCATCAAGCTTCTCAAACGTTAACTCTTTCCAGATATGACCATCACTTCTGTCTCTTTAAACGTCCCATTTCAACAGTTTTTCCAGTTCATTCACTGATGTCTATTGGTAAACTCCTCTGTTCTATGTTTAGCAGCAGGCTACAGGCTAAAATTCACATAATCGCTCTTGATGCTAAATTAACTTAATGCGACTTGACTTGACTTCAAATATAATTGACACAGGACGCAGCAGAAACAGGTCAAACGCAGCTTCGGGACGTGAAATATTACTGCGACCTGTTGACTTCGACGGCGGCTCGTTCGGCCCGAGTTAGTCTCCCACTTGACTCTGTTGACATTTAAACCCATTCGGTCCATTATCGGGGGGTATTTTCGGGGGTATTTTCTCCGTCAGCTGCCTCGTCTGCTTTAACCAGCTAATAAATATGAAAACAGCGGGTTAAACTTTTATTCCACTCGAGCGCTGAAAGGATTATACCCTTCTATAGAGTCCCGTGAATAATCCCCCGGACCTCATAATGCGCCATGTTGTCCCATAAAACAGTGTCGGACAAAAGGGAGCAGAATGGGAGCTTTTTCACGCATAAGGGGTTTTCTCAAGGAAGCTTTGAGGGGAGTCTCCGTCGGGATACGCCCCTGGATTTGTGGCGGAGAGAGAGGGGCAGGTGCCGGGGTAGGATGGAGGAAGAGGAGGAGGAGGGTGAGGAGGATGCATAGCAGCTGCCGGGAGGAATGTATGCAGAGCGTCACATCAATTTCACTTGTTCTTTTGAGTTCTCTCTACAGGCCGTATCCCAAAACTGCAGGTGGGCTCAGTTTTAGAGACCCCCCTTCTTTAAAGTTCAGAGTCTGATGCAGCTGCTTTAGACGGGACGGTCCCAGAAATGGAACGTATGAGTCTAAACTAGTCGTCAGTTGCGTCAAATAACACTTTTATTTATAGATATCTTATAAAATGACATTTATCTTAAACTCTGGTGCATTTTATGACGATATTGTTTCATTTATCTGGAAAAAAGCATAAATACATAATAAACAATGGAAGACTGGAGAATAAAGATACATATAAACATAAAAAAGAGCTGATTATTGAATTGAATAAACTTTATTGTCTTCTGTTCTTAACATAAGGCAGAAATGTGTCTTTTCATTCACACACAATCCATAAAAACATTAAATAAATAAGATGTACAGTATATTTCTGGACTTTTTTGTTTGTTTTTTGTGTTTGTTGAGGGTTAAAAGTCTGTGACAAGCCTCTAGAGTTCAGTCAAAAGTCAAAATGAACGTGCCTTTTCTCCCTGATGAGCACTAAAAGAGAATAGAAAAGATAGGACCAGGTTTCTTCACTTTAACTTTCAAAAATCTTGCATGAAAACTTGGGTTTGGTTTCTACTTTTTTAATGTAAAGTCAGTCTTTGTATGTTTTTTATTTATGGGGCATTCATTATTTATCCCATAGGTCTGTATTAGTTTGATTTGTCAAAAATGCTCCAGTGGAAGGAGCCATTTTAGTTTTATTACTTCTTGTTTCTCAAAGAGTTCATAAAGGCAGTTTTTCCGTGAAGCCGTATGGTACATTTTGGGTGAATCTGCATGTTTCTTTTTGCAAACAAAGCTCAATAATCAGAACACAGGTTGGAGCTGTCTTTTATATTGTTACAACTCAATTTCCTACATTTCAAACAGCTCTAATGTGTGTTTATTAATGTGCTTTGTGCCGTTTGTTCAGTGTGTATCAGATAAAGATATTATTTTCAAAATCCACTCATGTCTCTCAAGGCCGTGCTCCATAAACTCCAGGTGGGCCTTCGTTCAGAGCCGTTTTTGAAGCTTAAACTCAGACTAAACGCTGGCGTCCTGCTCGGGTCAGGGTCACGTCTCGCCTCGACGCCGTGAAATTCAGGATTAATGCGATAAACAACGATGGAGACGAAGATCTGGGGCTTTCAGACAGGTTTTTGTAGGTTTAAATCCTTAACGTGTAGGTCTACGGCTGAGACTGGGAGGGTTTGTCCCTGCAGGGCTACCGTAGGGGCTCACAGGCTGCAGGAAGGAAGGGAAACAGGTTTGAGTATAAAATTTAGAAACATTACATTGATCAGTGTTCAGTCAAATCATTTTATACACAATTTATCTTTGATAATATGAAGAAAATCAACAGAAAGTCTGCATTGATAAAAATAAAGCAAATGTGCACACAAGATCAAAAAACAACCCTATATTCCTTAAAATAATCATTCTAAATGACTTGGAGCAAACTTTGACACTGAATTAACTTTAATAAAATTAAGCATGAACAGAATAACCAAATAAAACAAAAGAATAACACATTTTTTTCACCCTTTTTCTGTCTGTATTTTGGTTTTCTTGCCAAAAAATCTGTTTCTAAGTCACCGGGATCTGTTCTTATCGCTCTTTTTCTTCACAAAGGGGTTAAATCCTGTGCTTTATTATTAACTCGATGCATTTAAACACATCCTCGACTCAGTGCTGTGTCTTTTTCCCCGATACCTTTCCTCTAATCTCCGTCGTCCAAACCAAACTGTCCCTTTTATTTTACAAACTGTGGCCCGAGGCGACGTGTGGGACCTCAGCCTTTTCCAAAAAAAACCCCAAAACTGCTGCTCCTCTGGGATTTGGCCAAAGTGCTGGATGTCAGAGCAGCTTTTTCACACCGTCTTCTCACAGAAAGAGGATTAATGTCCGCGTTGTTATGAATAACAATCAGCCGTCTGTTTATCCTGAACAGTTAAGAGAAGGAAAGAGTGTCCGTATGCTTTTGGAGCTGAGATAAATAACAGACTGGTTAAACGTATGAGGCTTAATGCCACTGAATTCATTATGTGTTGAATTAAAGTGACACTGAGTTAATAAAGCACTGCAGTGAAACAATAAACGGATAATAGCTCTTGACTAAGGCACAAATGTATTATTATTGCAATATTAACAAACACAATGACTGCAAGTTTTAAAAGACAGTCGCTGACAGAGATTTATATTGTGCCAAAGTTAAAAAAGTCCAGGTTATATCGTTATTTAGTCCTGGTTTGGTCTTGGTTTAGTCTTAATTTAGTCCCAGTTTTGACCAGCTGTAGTTATTTTACTCTAGAGCGTTGTATTTCTTCATAAATTTGAATTTAGTTAAACTTTTACTGTGTCTAAAGCACTTTCCAGATGTCACAGGTCAAGTCTATGTTGCAGGATTCAACATAATTATCTTGTTTTATCTTGTAATGCATGTTTTCTCTCTACTTTTGAATCCATCAAGTCGTACAGTCCGGCTCAGTTTGGTTGAGTTTCTCCTGAAAAGAAACAAATAAAATCACACCAATATTTCCTCCAAAATACTAATCCATTTGACCAAACTGAAGTTTAGAGTTTAGCGTTAGCTTAGCTGTGACTTCAGCGTCAGGACGACAATTATCTCCTCCTCGTTAAACATTACGTGATTGAATTGACAGTATTTATCTGTGTTTTACGTTGTCTCCCTTTTCTCTGTTGATGCTTTTCTTTTTTCAGCTGTTTCTCTGTTAAAAGACATATTCAGCTGAAAATACACTTTATCTGCAGCTATTAAACTTCCTGGAACGTCATGTGACAAGTGTCGACCAATGGGAGCGCTCCTTTTTGTTTTCTGTTCCTGAATAGAGGTTCTCATCTATTACAATCCCTCAGAATAAACAGTAGATGGATCAGAAAGACTGAAAGTATGCTAACAGCTCTGTGTCTAATATATTTTTTATTTGCTCTGATGGGGACTCTTTTCTTCCCAGGTGGCCCTTTATCAATTTATCATATATTTAACGTTGACATCACTGCTGTAGATGGTATCCTTCGTCTTGTTGCCCCATGTTTTAAAGACGATCCTCTGAAGCTGCCAAAAAAAGACAGAGAGAGTGCAGCTCGAACGAGGATCCACAGATAAAATATGAAACAGTTGTGGAGATAAACCGGTGGATAATCATCTTTTCATTAAACTTTAATCGTCAGAGATTTTAATATTCAAGAGCCC
Source organism: Rhyacichthys aspro (assembly GCA_036850595.1). Taxonomy (NCBI): domain Eukaryota; kingdom Metazoa; phylum Chordata; class Actinopteri; order Gobiiformes; family Rhyacichthyidae; genus Rhyacichthys; species Rhyacichthys aspro. Next base: position 2,748,231 of record CM072158.1, on the reverse strand, counting down.
AATTACAGAGCTGCTATCTGCTCTCTGTGGTTTTAATAAGACTCAGGAGAAGGATCTGAGCTGGGTTTTTATTGTGAGAGGTGGGTCGTTATTGGACGGAGAGAACGGGTCGGAGTCGATTGTTAAAAGGCGTCTGAAGCTACTTTAGGGACACTTCGGCTCCTGGTCCGAGTGTGTGGTCTGTTTGAGATGAGAAGATGGAGCTAAACACTGCAGTCTGTAGATTTAATGATTGATAATTCTTACATAGATGAAAATGAGAAGCAAAAAGAAAAAGAAAATGGAATTGAAATTGTCATAAATCCAAAAAAAAGCCACTGTTTATTATTGACAACTGTTTCTGATTTTAAACAGAGTCAGTGTTGTACGGATTTCATTTTGAGAATTAAAACATTGGAGTTATTTGTCCCGCCTCCTGGAAATCAAACTGATGTAGAGACTAATTCTTTGTAATAGACAGAATTAAAATGACTGACCATGAAAATAGCCGAATACACTGGACCTTTACAGAGTCGTATTTGTACAAAATCAACTAAAATGACTGTTTCAGGAGACATGTTCTTTCCTCCAAAGTTGCCGTCTTATACGTCTCTACTTGTAAATAAAGATGGCCGCCGCTGGTGCAGTCACACAGAAAGGGATCAGCGCCCTCTACTGGTTAAGTTAAGCATGGTGGCTTTAATAGATGCTGCTGTAAATCCTTTTTTATTTGACCGACTTTATAATTCATCAAGAACTAATAGATTTTTGAAGGGACTTTTGACATTTTTTGAAGGTTTTAATCAGATTAACACAATGAATCATGTTTTCTCTGTACTGAGTGAAGTGTAGTTCAGAGTTCTGCTGCTGGGGAATAAATAAACACATTCTTAAATAATACTGTTGCATCAGGATAGTTTTAAACAAACAAAACATACAACACACATTTACACGTTCATTCATTTATCGTCTACCACTTTGTCGCTAAATGTATTGTGTATTTACAATTTACATTTAAATATATTTGTACATTTGCTTTGATAAAACAAACATCAAACATCTCAATGTGACGGATATAGACGCGAGGGTGGAACATAATGTAAGAAAAAAAGGATAAAGGAAGGAAAAATACGTAAAAAAGGCAATTGGGATAAATACACATTTATCTAAACTGAGACATGACCCACACAGATCATTAAATATGTTTGAAATATAAATGATTATTATGTCAGACGGAGGTTTAGTGCCTGACACGAACGCTGAAGTGTGCGGAGACGGACGGAGGGATGACAGCGAACAGAAAGACAGACAAGTGTGGGTTTTAAATGATGAAAAGACGTGAGGCTGGAGCGAAGAGCCGCAGACAGTCTCTGAGCTGTGAGAGTATTAACAGTCAGAGCAGCGAGGCCCAGCGGCGATTCCTGTGTGCGCTCGCGATAAAAGGAGGCAAAAGACAGGAACTGGAGCGAGGGAGGGGGCCGAGGGGTGAGGAGGGTGAGGAGGGTGAGGCGAGGAAGAAGACAGCCACAGATCACAATTTGAACAATAGTTGGAGCTGAGAAAACCCAAACAGAGTCATTTTATATCATTCATGTGGAAAAGTAGTATTCATTTCAATCCAGTTTTATATTATTTTATACTGTCATGTTTTCAGTTCAGTAAATAACAGCAAAAAATGAAATAATAGTACATTTAGGTCACATTGAAGGAAAAAAAATCACTAAAAATCAGAGTTATTTTCTTTACATTTACCAATTAATGTTTAGTTTTGCTTTTAAAGGAAGGAATTTGAACAAATGTTTGTGCAAAGAGTTATTTTCATTATGTCAAGCTCTAGTTTACATAATTTGTCATGAACTTCCTCCAGTCAGGGCTTCATGATGTACAGAAAAACATCAGGACTCAAATATTAAGCTCAGTGCATGTGTGTGAATAAACATGAAAGAACTATTGCAGTAAATGACAAGCGGAAGAGAGTAGTTTTTATTCCAATCCTTTTTGAGCATTGCATTGTGGTTGCTTCTGTCTTTAGTATTTAGAAAACCTCCACAACAGGTCAAAATAAATCCAGTGCAGCCACCTCAGTCAAGATCAAATCATCAAATCAAGAATAATGTCGACAAATAAACCATTTTGCTCTAGTCCTATTTATATTTTAAATCTTCTAGGTCCAAAACTGAGTAAAAATGAGTCACAATCTGTAAAAAGTGGCATTAAAACCGATCTCAAAACAACATTATGCTTTACTTTTGTGTATCCTGCAAAAATAGTAACACGTTTTCACACAGAATGGGCTCAAAATGGCCGACTGTAGCTTTAATCTCAAGGGAAGAAGTTCCTGTGAGCCGCCTAAGCCTCCAGTTCATGTCCCCGCTGCTGTTTTTTTTTCCTCACATGTTTGAATCACAGTTTTTTGCTTTATTTTTGCTCCAAACCAACCCCTCTCCCCCTCTCTCCCCTCTCTCCCTCCTCTCATGTCTTGGCAGGGTAATTAAGAATGGCCTCCAAACATTGCAGGGGTATGGCAGCAGCCGGAGCGCTCTTCAGATGAAAGTAAATGATTAAAATAATTACAGGCTGGGAGCTGACGAGCCGGAGTTGTGGGGTGGCCGCCGGACATTTGTCGGTAATTAGATAATTAATCTGAATGCAAATGATGAGCCCTAACGAAGCAGTCAAGCTGAACCGCGCAGAGACGAGCGCCGTGAGTGAAATAGGGGAAGGGAGATGAAATGAAATGAGTGAGCCTCTGAAAATATGCAAAAACACAAGTATTAGGAGCAGTTTTTAGCAGTGACAGCTTATAGTCAGAGCTAAGGTTGGAGCAGGTAGCTGTAAATAGACTCTAGTGCAATACTAACGGTGAAATGTGGCTGATCTAATGGAATTATATGTGTTTGTTAGACTTGATTTAAGCTTGTTCATGCAGAAATCACAGTAAATACAGGGACTTCTCACAGAGACAGTGTCCGTTTAATGATTTGAAGGCAAGAAAATGTCCTAAACAGGGACAATACAAGGTTACGATTAGCCACGATGCTAAAGATTTCTTTCACAGACCAGGGCGGGTCTAAATCTCTTAACATGAATCAGATAACATGCACATAATATACCATTTTTTAATAATAATTTACTTACTAGAGACTTCATAATCTCATTTTAGATGCTTTTATGGATAATATGTTCATTAAACTTTTGGAACCAGGCGAGAAGCTGTTTTTGTTTTGTTTTCAGCTCTTTCAGTTCTCAGTGAAAATGATGACGTGAAAGCCCAATCTCAGAAATCTATTGGCTGCTGGCAACACACAGCAAGTAGAACAACAGTGGAGAAATTCAGTGTTTATGTGCTCCAAAAACTCCAAAGTCCAAAGTCCTCTTCTTCAAGGTTTCAAGTCCTTTCGAATCAACAAAAAATTTGTAAATCTAAATCTGTATTTATGTAATTAAAAAATAATAAAGTTCAACTGACAAGTACTTGTATTTCTATTGAATATTCAGTCAAAAAAGTATAGTCCTAATGATTTTTTCAATGTTTTGGTGAGTTTTTTCAGGTCAGAGGCTCAAGTCCAAGTGAAGTCTTGAGTCTTTGGTTAAAGTCCAAGTCTAGTAACAAGTCTTTTTATATTTTCTTTTAACAATTATGTGAGTTTATCAGCAGTGCTCCAGAAAACACAAGGATTAAAAAGTGTCAGATACTGTATTTTGAAGCCTTTCACTACACTTTTGTGTTTTTGTGCTCTTCAGTGACTCTAAAAATGGGTTCCATGACACCACGACCAAACAACAGCAGAGTCCAAGCCATTTTTTTTTCCACACAAGTTGCTTATTATTGAAAAGACAAAGAAGTAACCCAAACTGCAGCGACCACATTAGCCAATTTAGACTCACCATTTCACCTATACATCCTGTAAAAACTTGGATCCTTTCGCTGTGAGGCACAACCACTCTGCCACTTCTTGTTAAAAATACACAAAAGTCACTCCACGTGCAGTATCTCTCCGAGGGGAAGCTGAGATGCCAAAGAAACGAACCTAAAATGGCACCTGAGGAGGTAAAACAGAGCATGAACAAATTGTGGATTTACCGTCTCGATGCCACTCTCTCAAACAGACTCTCATTAAGGCGCTGTTTCTCTGCGACGGCTCCCAGCAGAAGTAAACACCCAGACTCATCGCTTATTCATTCAGAGATGTTTTATTATTCAAGGTTAACGTCTCAAAATACACTTGTCAGCAGCAACAATACAGATCCTTTACACTGAAGAGGCTGAGCGGGTCGTTATTTCTGACGATGGAGAGAAGAGTGACGTCTGATCTTACAGATACAACACAGTCACATGAGTTAAATCGAATAAAACACACCTCACTAAGAAATAATAGTTCATGTGGAAAGTAATAACACTGAAATGGAGCAAATGAAGCATTGGAACGGCAAAACACAACACAAAATGAGCTAACTTTTTCTTGTTTACCATAGCTCAATTTATTTAACTTCATGAAGGTCCTGGTCTCTTTTTTTAATTTAGTATCTTCTATTTTCACAGAAGCCAAGTCAGAAGTAGAGTAGTTACCCACTTTAAATATGAAAGTCCTTTCAGAGCTGTGATTGGTCATGTGAGAGACCCATTACACCAACGGCGAGTGTGCTTTAATCAGAAATAGATGAAAGAATTAGAAACTTTGATCAAAAATTATAAATTTATTTATTTATGAAGTTAATGAACCTGAGTTCTTAGTCTAAATGCCTCTCAGAGCTCATTAGACTCATTACTTTTTGCTTTACTCTACAGGCAACAATGCTGCCATTTTAATGCGCTTTACAATGTCCTACATAACATTACATATAAATATACCTTAACATGTCATATTCATCTCTTTAGTTTATTCTTAGGCTCTGTATGTATTTCTGTTGCAAAAATCAACACACTTTTCCTTACAATTGATACAACTTTTACAAATTTTATTAATTTTGGTTCTGTTCATTCTAAAATTTAAGAGTCATTTTACTATTTGTTGAGAAAGACAAGTTGCATTTTTAAGCAGAGTTTAATAACCTGAAAAAAACCCAGTATTTTCTCCTTTAAAAAAACAATGCTGAGACTTAATTATATAAGAAATGCTAATTAAGTAGATCATACCTCTATTCTATGTTTCTATTATCATTATATTTATCCTACAACTCGCAACTCTTTATTGTACATCTTAAGAGGAACAAAAAAAAAAAAAACCTGAACCGATAAAGTAAATAAAGCATTTATTTACATTAAAAATTGTAGCTGTTTTTTAAACATTTAAGAAAAGACAGGAATAAACAAACAGCACTTGTCGTAAATATGTACATTTAACTTTTTTGTTCTAATTCAAACCAGTTTCTCTTTTTGTAAACTAAAACGGAGCCGGGAACGTGGGTCTGACTACTTTTATTTTTATTGGGCAAGAATAACGCTTAAAAATATACATGAATTTAAATGTCTAAAATTTCAAAGCCACTGAATTTTTTTTTTCAAGCCAAAGCTCATAATCTGAACATAAACTACTGAACCAGCAAATGAGTTGAATAAAGATTTAAACATTACAATATAAAATGTGACTAAAAGATATTTTATACAAAGTTATATGATGCAATGAGCTTCAAGAGTCACTTATTTTTAAGGCAATAACGCTGCCATAAAAATGTGTATTGGATATTTCAGTCCCAAAGATCACTCCACGAACAGCTCGAACTCCTCTGCCTCCTCAAACTCGGCGTTCATCTTTGCCGCCAGTGCATCTAACTCGCCGCTGTCGATCTGCTGCACTTTCTTCCTCCGTCGTTTCTCTTTGACCACAGCGACTCCGGGGATGTTCAGGTCCGGTTCAGGGTTACAGTCCTCGGCCTCCAGCAACGACGTGAACGAAGCCAAAGTGGAAAAGGACCCGGACGCCTCCAGGCCGGCCCTGCTCTGCCCTTCTTTTCGGATCACCTCTGGGGTCTGGAGCTTCTCGAACCCAAACAGAGTCTCGCGGGAGTCGGGGCTGTTGAAGGATTTGTCGCTGAGGCGGCTGTAAGAGCGGCGGACTTTCTGGGACCACACTGCGGCGTCTGGGTCTGTTGCTGGAGGCTGGGACTGGACTTGGACTGAGGTCTGGGCAGTGAGCGCTGGAGGAGGAGGAGAGGGGAGGATGGGCGACGGCATAGTGGCCTTCTTCTTCTTCTTCTTCCCCGAGGAGCTCTTTCGATCCGGGACATTGTTTGGAGTCAATACCTTTGATTGTAAAAACAAAAACAAAACAAAAACAATAAGAAGTGATATAGACAAATGAAAAAGAGTACAGTAAACTAATAATAAACAGTGAGGGGGAAGTAACTCATCGTTGATCAAATATTAGTTAAATTGCTCTATTTGTTTGTCCATCTGGAGAATCCAAATGTCTGGTATCCTATCCCATGTTATCCAATCAGAAGAGAGAACCCATTAACTTGTCTGTGTGCTGTTGGGTCAAGTACAGGAGCAGGAGGAACTTGAAGTACTTGAGATACTTCTATTACAGCTGCTTAATAATTCCCAATTGTTCTTATAACGTCAGCAATCACAATATCAATATTAAATAGATAGCTTCACTAGCAGTATTTTTTTATGTGACTCTTTCCATGTTGACATAATCTACCAATCAGAGCCTTAAATCAAACTGTACTTTGACCACATACAAAAGTTATATTCAACATAGTTATGCTATATTTCCCTGATATCCATTACTACATTTGCAATTATCACTGCAAAACTGACAGAAGTTAAGTCTGTATATTACAAATTAGCATGTATAATACTATCAAGGCTCTGAGCAGCACTGAGGTCTGGTCCACACTATTGTTTTCTAACTGGACATTAACAAAAGTCAAATTAGAGACATTGTTATTAAAGTATATAAGCATTTTTAATGATATTAGCGTCCCAGAGGAGTTGGTCATAAGGTCTTATTGGAAAGCTCCTACACATCTTTCACCCATTACCTGCTGCTATCAACTATTTTCAATATAACTGTATTATATCTTTAATGTTTTATACCTTAATATAGTCCTGCACACATCTTTCTATCAAACCTACCTTCCTAATAACTTATATACTTTATGTTACATGTGTAGGTATGGTCGGTCTAAAAGAAGTGGTGTGAAGTATTGGAAAAGAAGAGAATACCTTTTGTTTTTTCTGCGGGACTTCTTCTAAAACAGCTTTTCTTGGTGTGTTTTCTTTGTTGTGCTCTGAAGGTGCCAAAGTTGTTTTTCTGGGCGCTATTTTTCTTACAGTAATACGGCGTTTCACAAAAGCAGGCGGCGCCATTTTGTTGTCACTTGTTATATTCGCCTGTGGAGGACTCAACCGCGCTGACCGTCTTCTTTGTGGCTCGTTTAAGTTATTAGACTCCTGCATTATGTTTTGAGGCATCCCTTCGTGCATATCAGTCGTCTTTGGATCGCTAAACACTCAAAAAATAGCTTATAATTTGAACCGCTATCCTGCAAACTCCGTGTCACAACAACAGCGGTGAACTCAAATTGCCCGCCTGAGTCGCTTTCAAAATACGTCATCTTCATTTCCGGTGACGTTAACATCGCGCGTCAGTCACATCAAACTTTTGCTGTGTAATCTCAGTCGGAGCGAACGGGCACCTGCTAATTTAAGCTTTTTATAGATAATTATTTCAACTTACATTTGTAAAATAGTATGGAGTATTTAATCGGAATTCAGGGACCTGATTTTGTCCTCGTCGCTGCGGATAATGTTGCAGCCAGCAGCATCATTCAGATGAAACATGGTAATGACAACGCATTAGCTTAGCATTAGCATCCAGCCGGTTTATTTAAAAAGTAAACACAGAGACAGGGCTTTGAGCTTTTGTTAAATATGCTTTGTTAATGAACGTAGATGAAAGTGTATATATACCATTTAAATGTGTTTTCATGTGCAGTTTGTAGGCTTACACCCGTGGCTCCTTCTTAACATAATTCTGAATGAGCTAACGAAGCTAACTTATTCTGTTTATAAATGAGTATTGTATTTATATGGCACATTTGATGATGTTAAGCCAAACTATATTCTACATTTTATAATTTAACTTAATAATAATGCCTGTGTTACTAAATCAGGCTAATTACGAGTAGTTTTGTTTATTATAAAGGAGTTAAATGTGAAAGTGAAAGTAAGAGTTTACCATTTAATCCTTTTTCCTGTGGGTTTTTTTTCCAGACTATGACAAAATGTTCAAACTGAGTGAGAAGATTTTACTGCTGTGTGTCGGAGAAGCAGGAGACACAGTTCAGTTTGCAGAATACATCCAGAAAAATGTCCAGCTCTACAAAATGAGAAATGGTAAAAAGAAATGAGTACACCACAACCATAAGCACTTATTATTACAGTTGACAGAGTATACTTATTGTTAAAACGACTGCTGTTTAATTTAATGTAATAACTTCTTTGGTTTTGAGCAGCTAAAACACTTAAATATTTTAGAAGTTGGCCTAGTGTTGGTAGTTTTATCCAGTCAGTAAAATATATTTATATTTGACAGTGATTTTCAATACCCACTTTAGTGACTTGCTCTTTCCTCGTAGGTTATGAACTCAGTCCGTCAGCCGCAGCCAACTTCACAAGAAAGAACCTCGCAGATTATCTTCGGAGTAGGGTAAGTAATGTAATACAGTGCACATTCAGACTTTAAAACGTTTATTATTGCTGGAAATGTTTATTTTTTCTGGAAATTACTTATATGATCCCAGAAACCATCATTTTAACCCCTTCACCCCTTAAGCTTTGGTGCATATTTATTTTGAAACACAGTTGGCTGTAGATAAATGATGCAATATCAGGAGCATGGCCTTCTGCAAAGTGTTTTAAGTTTTAGTTTTGACTTTCTGAGGCTGCTGTAGCTTATCAAGTGGAGTTTAAACCAAACAGCGAGGATCAGTCACAATATGGCCACAAATAAACACTGCATAATTAATAACACAGCAGTAAAACTCGGTCTGTGGTAACATATTTGACCATTAATGAGAAAATACTATGATTCGTGATGAGAAATTCCTGAAAATATGTTTTTAAAGAGTTTGAACCTTGTAATAAAAGCCTAGATTTGGTGTAAAACTCTTAATTCTACGAATACTTTACTCGTTTCTTGGAATGTGTCATGATTTTTTGGTCTTTATATTATTTCAGAGGGGACCCAAGGGATTTTTCCTAGTCTTTCTTTTTATATAATTAGTTTTTCAGTTAACCTTGTGGCAAACAACATTGTCAAGTTCAATATCAGGTCATTCTGCCTGTGATTTTCATTACACTACACTAAACTCTAAACCTCCGGTGCATTCACAGTCTCTTGTTTTAGTTGTCTGTGTTGGATTCAAGTGGGAGATTGGTCCCTGTTGAGCTTGTGGCTGTGTTTGTGTCGTTATCTGGAGACGTCAGAGCTCTGTCTCCAGATTCATTTTGACAGATGAAGGCACTTTTTGTCGGCTTGTTGTGAACGGTGAGGGGTCTGTGTCCCTTTGAGACGACATGACAACACCTGAGCCTCGGCTGCTCAGTTCCTCTGAGGAAAACCACAGTGGGTTTGACCGACACAGGTTCAACAGAGACAGTGTGGAATCTGTTGTCTTCTGAAGGCCACACCTTTACTGTTCGTTTCATTGTTAACTGTCCACATAAACCATCATCTACAACGTTTATAACATTAACAGAGCTGTTTTGTTATCAAACCTTTGTGTTTTATTACATGTTTGCCCAGACTTTCTGTCTGATTTTAGGGTTCAAGTCACAGCAGTCTCTCTGAGAAATTCTTTGTGTTTTACTGGTCTTAAGCAGCTGAAAATCTTAATAAATTGTATGCATTTTTTTCTCAAACTTTTTGTTTAAGATAAAAATGAAAAACTGGAAATCCTCTCCGGTCAGTGAGAAGGCCCAGTCAGTCCCAGACAGCGTTGTCCCTGTTGGCAACACACAAAAAGTAGAACAAAATAAAGTTTTCATATTTCTAAAACTTATTAGATGTATAGAGCTGTACTGAAACTTAAATGTCGATCAGTGCTGCTCAGAAAAAGATACACTTCCGAAGTTGTATGTTTTACATTTTTTAATTTTTAATACAATGTCAATCAGTTCTTTGCTATGTGAACTAAAAACTTAAACAATTTCCCTTGTTTTAAATTGTGCAAACACAAAACTATAGCAAAGCAGCCGTTCTTACTGGAAGTCAGTCTGTATCTCCCTCTTGGAGTAAAATTGAGGACATTTAGGTTGGATGCCTTTCAGTTATGAGGCCGGATTGACAACTTGTTGCACACTCTTGAGTCCATTGGCTTCTAGCAATACCCTCATGCTTTGATTATGTATTATTAGTATTAGATGTATAGATCCATACTGAGACTTTCTACGCTGCTGCAGAAACGGGTTTAAAAAGCTGTTTTATGGATTTTTTTTCCATAAAATTTGATGCAATTTAAATGTTTTTTTTTGTCTTTCCTATATGACCTCAAAACGACAGATAATTCTAAAGTAGTTTTATTTTTTAAACCGTTCTCAATAATAAACAATAATAGCAAAACAGTAGCATACGATGTCATTGTGTATCACCTTCTCGTTGTGAAAATAATTCAGTTTAAGTTTTGGGGCAGGGACTGGACTCTTGAGCCCCTGTTTTTCCATATTTGGGTAATTTTACACCAGTATCCCCTCTTAGTTTAGTTTAATTTAAATGCTAACATAAACAGTCATGCTAAAAATGCTAAAAGTGATCTTTTAAATCAAAGTGCATGGCTAATTTGCATAGTTATCATAAAGACACTGTTTTGTTCATGTTTATGACCTGTTACTTTGCAGAACTATTACAGAAGTCACATGACAGTCTTTTTTGGTAGTAATTAGTCATCTTAAGCATTATATAAGTTTCTCTGGGAGTTAGCATTAGCTTTACAAAATGGGCAGCACCAGAAAGAAGGAAACTAAGTAATAATTCAATTTAAAAATGTAGTATGTATGATTTCTGAGTCTATACTGTTTAACTCTGACTCTCTGATCGTCCTGTTTAGTGCTTTTATTTGCAGAAAGCCTCATTATTAACCTCCATTTGTTTGTTTCTCAGTTATATTTCTCGCTGATATTAAACTGTTCAAGGCCTCGGCTTGTTTTTCCTTCAGTGGACATTACATATTCTCCACACTTGGGATGTTTTGGGGGGAAACGCTGCAGAAATATGTTTACAAGACCTCATTTGCAAACGTCCGTGTATCTGGAGGATGATGATTGTGAGAAAATCATGGCTGGAGGAAGTGTAGGATGCTAGCGCTACACTTCGGGAAGACTCCAGAGAACGCCGTATTAGTAAATGTTGTAAAAAACCAAATTCATGACCACGAGGCACGAAAATAACGATACAGCAGCTGCTCACGGCAAAGAAAACATGAATATAAATGTTATCCTCCAACGTGTACAACCTTGACGAGAGAAAATGATGCTATAGGTCTCAGTGCGTTTACAACAACAGAGTCAGAGTGGAGATATCTAACACCAGGAAGAAAAACATGAAGCTGCAACAATATCTTTACTGGCTTTTAAATAGGAAATAACGTGTGGTTAAGTAACAATAATGGAGAGCAATTACCTCAAACTAGTGCGTCAAGTAGAATAAGCCAATAAAGTTAAACTATTGTCATCTAAGAGCTAGTTTACATTTTCTTTGAAGCTGACAAAAGTGCAGCAAACTACACGAGGCTTAAAGCTCCACTTCCTGATTTTCTTTTTTTGTTTCTGTCACAGAATCTCCTCCAAAATCAGCCTAGGGACCTCTCCTGCTTCTCTTTTATTAAAAATAAAACATTTCCTCCACAAAATACTGATCCATTTGACCAAACTGAAGTTTAGAGTTTAGCGTTAGCTTAGCTGTGACTTCAGCGTCAGGACGACAATTATCTCCTCCTCGTTAAACATTACGTGATTGAATTGACAGTATTTATCTGTGTTTTACGTTGTCTCCCTTTTCTCTGTTGATGCTTTTCTTTTTTCAGCTGTTTCTCTGTTAAAAGACATATTCAGCTGAAAATACACTTTATCTGCAGCTATTAAACTTCCTGGAACGTCATGTGACAAGTGTCGACCAATGGGAGCGCTCCAAGGTTTTCTGTTCCTGAATAGAGGTTCTCATCTATTACAATCCCTTACAATAAACAGTAGATGGATCAGAAAGACTGTTTTTTTCATAAATGATTTTACAATAAACTATTTGGTGTTTAAACCATTTTCACAACTAGAAGAAAAAAACATCAGGTACAGTCTGTGTTATTCTGTCTTTTGGCCTGTATTTCTTTCAGATATTATGTTCTACTCATACAGAGTCGTCTTGGGCCTGTTATCCTCCTCTGGGACCCCTCTCCTCATCCTTCTCTCTACTCGCTGTAGCTCTGCTCCAATCCCAGCTCGGCGTTGCACTAATTGTTTTTTGTAATTATTTTCACCCTTCTGCTATTGTGACAGGCGGCCGCTGCACTGCTCTTAACAAATTAGCGAAAAGGCGTCGAGGTGAACGTGTTACAGCGACGTGTGTAATCCCAACACAAGCTGTAAACTGCAAATTAACATAAAGACACACCCCTTTTTTGAGAAAACACATATGGTCACATTGGAAGAGTGTTGTTTTTTAGAAAGGGGCAGGGGTTTATGTACTTATACAACTAAACGACAACAACTAAAATAAAATAAGTATCTGGAAAGAAATGGACATGTTTCTACGGTCGTTAGTCCTGCTCTGGATCAGTGGATAATAAAGTGGGTTAGAAATTTATTTACTTAAAGCTCCACTTCTGATTTTCTTTTTTTATCCCTGTCTCAGACTCTCCTCCAAAAGCAGCCTAGAGACCTCTCCTGCTTCTCTTTTATTAAAAAATAAAACCGGACCAGTTTTTCCTCCAAAATACTAATCCATTTGACCAAACTGAAGTTTAGAGTTTAGCGTTAGCTTAGCTGTGACTTCAGCGTCAGGACGACAATTATCTCCTCCTCGTTAAACATTACGTGATTGAATTGACAGTATTTATCTGTGTTTTACGTTGCCTCCCTTTTCTCTGTTGATGCTTTTCTTTTTTCAGCTGTTTCTCTGTTAAAAGACATATTCAGCTGAAAATACACTTTATCTGCAGCTATTAAACTTCCTGGAGCCTCTCTGATAAAACCTTCTTAAAATGATCGACTAAAGTTTTACTGTTAATCCTAATGGCCTTTTCCTTCAGTTATAAGTTACTGATGCGTTTATTTTAATCTGTGAGAAGTCTCCAGACGTAAAGGACCAGTCTCCACAGAAAAAACCCCCAGCTCCGCTCACTTTTGTGCTGCACCACTCTGCGTTTCCCGTCCACAAAAACAAGTGGGCCCTGAGTAACCCTCGAGAGGATCTCCATCTTCAGCGAAAAAAACTTCACCTGAGGCTTTAGCTGCCGTATGCATATCAGTAACGAAATTCAGCATCGAACAAACATAACCCGAGGAGCTTTAGCGCATAAAAAACATCATGTTCTCTGCTTTTGTTTACTTTGGAGCCTGGTAGGATTATTCCGATTGAGGAGAAATTCAGATTAAAACGATTGAGAGTGAATCGACAGGTGAGATTAGTCCGAAAAGTGTTGCAGGGGTTTGTGGGAGTGAGAGGCCGAGACGTGAGGTCATGTCGATGCAGGACGACTCCAGGGAAGGTTATAAATATCACAGCAGCAGAGTTTTATAGATTTATGTCGAGGCCTAGAGTCATCACTGCAGACCAACGTTTGAGAAAAAAGTTAAGTGAACACTAAAGTTTGAGAGATGGGCCCAAGTCTTACTCTGAAATCACTTAAGATTCTTCTCAGCGTTTTGTACAGAGTGTAAGTTTATACTAAATAAGGCCCAGTCTACTTAATTTACTCGGTTTACACGTCAAGGTTTAGGGCCTTTTTTGCAGTGAATTGAAGTTGAACAGGTTTTAGCTGCATTTAAACAGATTTAAGAAGGATTTAAACAGGTTTACACTGATTTGAGTAGGGGTTTTTTTGTTTGAATTGACAATTGAATTGGTTTTGTTGAGATTTAAATGTGTTTTAGATGGATTTGAGCAGGTTTCTTTGGATTTGAGAAGCTTTTCATTGGATTTAAACAGGATTTAATTAGGTTTGAGCAGATTTTGTTCAAACTGACTGGGTTTTGGTGGGATTTGAATGTGTTACACATGCATTTGAACAGGTTTTAGAAGGATTTGAACAGGTTTACTTTGGATTTAAGCAGGCTTTTGTTTAAACTGACTGGGTTTTGGCAGGATTTAAATGTGATTTAGAAAGGATTTAACAAGTTTTCATTAGATTTGAGCAAAACTTTGTTGGACTTACTGGGTTTTTGTTGGATTTTTAATGTGTTTTAGATGGATTTAAACAGGATTTAATTGAATTTGAGTAGTTTTCTTGCTCAAACTGGATTTTGGTGGGGTTTAAATGTGTTTTTAGATGGATTTGAACAGACTTCCCAAAACTAACTCTCTCATCCAAGTCCATTGTTCATTTTTACAAGTCTTTCTCTCAGGAACCACGAACCACACCTGCCCTCTCGGCTCCAGTCCTGCTCCGAGCTGCGACTCTGCGTTTTCCTCTGGGGCCGTGACAAACCCCCGCGGAGCCTGCTTTAATTCGGGTTAACGACACACGTGAGAGAAAAGACAGTAATGTTTGTGCGAGCGGCGTAAATCTCAGGATGAAGTCCCCCGGCGAGCGTCACCCCCTCCTCCAGCACCTGCCTCTCCGTCGATACATGTAACAATAATAATACGCGCTCGGCGTCAAAATAAGCTTCCCATGTCACCTCCGAGGGAAGCCTTGTTAACGCAGCCACCTGAACTCACACCCGGCGAACGTACAAACAATACACATCAGCGCTCGCCTCCCGCTGTGGACGCCGCGCGATAAACAAATGTAAATGAACCGAGATGCACCTGTAAACTGCTAAAACTCACTCTGCTCTGGCTGGTTTAACTCGAGAGCAGTCAAAAATAGCTGAATTTAAAGGCGAAGAGAGCGAGATGTAGGGTTGTGGAGCTGAAGGGAAAAAAATAGAGAGAAAGTTGAGTTTTATGGATCGCAGTCAAGACTAAGACCAGTGGAATGGTAGTTTGGAGGAGATCCCAGGGTTAGAAGACTTACTTTTTGGTTCAAATCAAATCTTCAGCTGACCAAGATTCAGACCAAACAGCTGCTCTTAGATTCAAGAAAACAAGGAGGTCTTGGTCTGGACCAAACTCAACCAAAGTCCAGTTCTAGTGAAAGCATGTTTAATGATTGTTCAGACTTTCAGATCAAAATTCAGAAGTCTAATAAAGTAAAACTGCAGAAGAAGAACATGGAGTTGAAGTAGAATGTTCTAACATGAGTCTGACAAATAAAAGTGTTGAAAGCATTTGTAAGAAGTCAGGTACTTTAAATGAACTGGTTTGTGATTGGATTTATCACCTCAGTCTTATCCAATCAGAAATACAATGTTGTTTATGTTAAGTTAAAACAGTTGCTACATCTTCAAACCTAAAACACGCCCAGAACTGTCAGTGCTGCCACATCATTGGACACAGCAAGTTTATCCAGAGTTTGGAGCAGTTCAAGATGGATTTTCGAAAGTTTCTCAAGAAAATTCAGTTGTAGTTCAAGATTAAGATTAGCCTAAAAACTTAGAAACTTAATTTAGGATAAATTTGACCAAAGATTGTTCACTGTTTAATATTTGTGTTTATTTTATCTACATTTAAATAATAATGAGCCAAGGAAGTACATGAGGAAACAATAAAATGAAATGAATCGAAAGGAATAAAACAAAACATTTGGTGAGTTCTTGTGAAAGTCCAAACTCATGGAGGGGTTGTTTTTGGTAAAGCGTCAATTAAACAGTTATTTGACCCTTTAATAGTTACGAATTAGCATTTATAAAGTCATTATGGTGTAAAATGTGTGATTACCTAACCTTGTATTGACATATATTCAAGGTTGTATGCAGGAATTTAATGAGTTCCAAAAAAGTGTGTGCAAACAAAACAAAAAGTTCAGTTCACAAAATCCTAAAGCCTTATGTGATCGAGGGAATAGGATCATTATTGGTTTGGTTCATGACAACTGTAATCATCATAACGGCAAAAACTGACAAAAAGTTAGTCACTCACTTCTTCCTTTTAAGTCACGACTCTAAAAATAATCCAAAAACTTATTCCCGAACCCGCGTCACGTTCCGACACTTGTGTTTTCGCTCTCGGCCCCGGGGCCTGTTCCTTTAATGGCGTTCCTCCTCAATCTGCTGTATTAATTGTTCATCTGTGCAGAGGCAGGGGACCCAGAGCAATATGGCACCAGTGATTATTTGTGCTCACGATTAAAAATAAAGAAGAGTTTACAAAGCCATATGGGGCCACAGCATCAAGGATAACTGTTGAAAGAATTTAAGGCTCCAACAAGTCGCTACTGCCTCAAACAGACTGGAGCTGATAGTTTTTTCTTCTAGTCTTTATGATGCATCTAGTGTTTATTCTAAGGGATTGTAACAAATGAGAACCTCTATTCAGGAACAGAAAACCTTGGAGCGCTCCCATTGGTCGACACTTGTCACATGACGTTCCAGGAAGTTTAATAGCTGCAGATAAAGTGTATTTTCAGCTGAATATGTCTTTTAACAGAGAAACAGCTGAAAAAAGAAAAGCATCAACAGAGAAAAGGGAGGCAACGTAAAACACAGATAAATACAGGTTTTACTTGGCTTTGAACAGGTTTTAGTTGGCTTTGAACAGTTTTTAGTTGGCTTTGAACAGGTTTTAGTTGGCTTTGAACAGTTTTTAGTTGGCTTTGAACAGGTTTTAGATGTATTTGAACAGGTTTTAGTTGTATTAAACAAAGCTTCAGTTGGATTTAAATAGGTTCTCTCTCAATTCAGTCACAGCTAAGCTAACGCTAAACTCTAAACTTCAGTTTGGTCAAATGGATTAGTATTTTGGAGGAAAAACTGGTCTGGTTTTATTTTTTTAATAAAAGAGAATCAAGAGAGGTCCCTAGACTGCTTTTGGAGGAGAGTGGAGTCTGAGACAGGGACAAAAAAAGAAAATAAGAAAGTGGAGCTTTATTATAGACCACATTGTTTTTAGAAACAGTAAAACATTGCAGCCACATTGCAGCTCCAAACTTAGTGTAGAACAGTTGAGACTCTGACGTATTTTCACTTGAAAAGTACAACTTCTTTTTCTCGACTCTTTACAAATTGCTTGCTCCTAATTATCGAGTTTGATTTTTCGACTTAGCACAGCGACATTAACGCGGCGTAAACTCGGAGCGCGGCGGCGGAGCTGAGGTGAAAGGGCAGGAGGTGTCGACGGCAGTGTGACATCTGTGGGACTCGGCGCCCTGTCGCTCCGCCCCGAGCCACGAGGCCTGGAAAAGAGCCAGAGATCGTTAAAAACTCAACTCTCACCCATCTCTCACTTCTCTTTTCATATTTCATTTTGTTATATTTATTTGAGGTTACAGCTCCAGGTTTCTCAGAAAAACTTTTTAGGACACCAATCTTCCAGTATTAACAAAAATAAAGATTGTTATTTAAACTCTACCAAAGACTACAGGAGCCTCTGAGGGTCAAAACACAAATCCCTTGTGGGTTTTCGAAGCATAATTTATCTAAAGTGATCTGTGTTTGAAACTAAATGTTCACTGATTTTACAGACACAGCATTCTGGGAAAATGTAATGGGCAAAAATACAAGGAAAATAAACAATATGCCGGACATTTTATCATTTTAATCAAGTAATTTCCTCAACTGGGAAAATGCTCTCTAAACGTCCAGGTTTTCCAGGAAGTGTGTAAACCCTAAATAATTAAAATAGTTTGAAGTGGCTCAATGAAAAAACAAAAAACAGTGTAGTCTGACAAATAATAATTTACTTGTATTTATTTATTTTATTCATTTTGTCCTGTTTATTTAATTATAATCTAAAATAAATACATTAAAATTAAATTAAAATAAATTTGATTTAAAATGTATTTTATAAAAAATGTTTATAAAACATATTTTATAAAATACATTTTAAAGTTTGAGCTTGTAGTTTGTTGCCTTTTTACAGCATGTGCACAGGTACGGTAGCCTTTTAGGGACATGTCTATGAGTGTGCTTCTTCTCCAGCAGTGCTCAGTTTGTCCTCTCTGGGCACCTGTAGAAACTATAACAGGAAGGAATCAGAGTTTTTAAACATCTATGTTTCCATTTTAGACAAATGCAAAGAGTGTTATTTTGAGGTGATTAAACACAATTGAAAACATACAAAAAAAAAACGAAGAAGGAATACTCCTGTGCTTCGTTTTTAACACAAGTCCCTGTTTTCTGAGTGAATGTTGCGTTGCTCTGTGCAGACTCCGTACCACGTGAACCTGCTGCTGGCCGGTTACGACGACTCAGACGGCCCGGGACTCTTCTACATGGACTACCTGTCGTCTTTGGCCAAAGCCCCCTTCGCCGCTCACGGCTACGGAGCCTTCCTCACGCTGTCCATCCTCGACCGTCACTACAGACCAGGTCGGACACCGAGATATTCTCAGAAATGAACGTTTATATCGTTCTTTCAGAAACTGGGACGATCCGAGCGCAGCAAACTTGGTTCAAACGCTTTTTACTCTTAGCCTTTATTGTCTCAGCCTTTTATTTTTGTTTATTGCTGCAGCATCTAATTAATTTCTCTGTTAATTAAGACTGTTTTTCATACGATTCCTATCCCTTTTTTTATCTAATTAAATTCTTCTTTGTTTCAGATCTGACCCGAGAGGAAGCGATGGATCTGTTGAAGAAATGCATCGAGGAAGTACGTTGTTTTTGTTCTAATTAGACGACACAGAACACACATTAACATCAGCCTTTTAACCACACCGCAGTATTTTCATCTTTTCAACTGAACTATTTCCTAATCTCCTGTTTTTATAAAAGACTTACGTTCGTTGGTGAGACTTTGCCTCAGAGGATCTGGAGAGATTCTGTTCAAATTTAAGGTTTTTGTCTTTTACAAAATGGAAGAGTGAACAGAAAAAAAAATATTTAAATGATCCCAGAACAAGATTCATGGAGTCTGGTCTGGTTTTGTCTGGGATTCTCCAAATGTTTGAACAAAACCTGTCCAGATCCTTCTGAAACTGAGACAGAGGAACAGCTCCAACTGTTGCTGTTTTTACGACAAACTCACAACAAATATTGATTTGATTTACAACTTTTCATTTTGTAAACTATATAATAAAAATAAACATACTTTATAGTTTTTTATGTCCACACCTGCAGAAAATCTTTGCACAGTAGTGTATCCAGATGTAATTAGACATAAACATAGTCTATTATTGTTCATTTAAATCCACATAATGTTTATTTTTCCTGCTTTATTGCCCCATTTCTCACTAGTTACTTTTAAAGATAATCTCCACAGTTACAGACCATATCCTCTAAATACTGTTGTATTTTTGTACTTGCTGCTCACTGCTCTTCAGATACAATCCTAAACTGCATTTCATTCCCTTATGTTTGTTACATATTTATTGACATTTTAGTTTAAATTATTTTTATTTTTATTAAACATGATCTGTGTGGATTCATGCTAATATATGTTCAACAGTTTTAATGAATAGAAAATGCAGCTAGTTTTGTTTCCATGTGAGCATCTAGAGGTTGAATGAACAGACTCTAAAGTGAAAATATCAGTAGTAGATTCTCACTAATTTCATTCTGTCGTCTGTTTTCAGCT
The DNA here is from genome assembly GCA_036850595.1 of Rhyacichthys aspro. Lineage (NCBI taxonomy): Eukaryota > Metazoa > Chordata > Actinopteri > Gobiiformes > Rhyacichthyidae > Rhyacichthys > Rhyacichthys aspro. The sequence continues at coordinate 2,728,474 of CM072158.1, read as the reverse complement.
CAACAAACGCTTCATCCTGAACCTGCCGTCGTTCAACGTCCGAATCATCGACAAAGACGGGATCCACGACCTGGAGAAGCTCACTCACGGCGCCAAGTGACCGCCTCCAGCCCCGGGTTCCTCTCTGTGTTTTTTGTACCATTGATCTCTTTGCCCTTTCTGTTCCAATAAAAACAGTTCAGATACGAGCCGCTGTTGTCCTTTTCTTTAAGAGACTGGCTTCTGTGATGAAACTAATGACATGAGCAGACATTCAGACCCTGTAGGAATGATACTAGTCTGTAACACAAATCATCAGGAGTCGTCGGGAGTGAAAGACAGACATTTTACTGAAATAGAAGATCTAAAATGGGGCGGGATTTGTGCAGTGCTTGGTATTTCTCCGATTGGTTGAATCCAGAGGCAGTTTATTCAGCGTCCATTGGTAGTGCCTCTTGGAAAACCAACTCAAATCCACAGAGACTGGACTAAAATTTTGCAAAGAGGAAAAATAATGTGGATAGTTTAGAAAAAAGGCAATTCTAAGTCTAACAACTCCTAACTTAATGGATTTATAAAAGAAGATTATACTCTGTTCCTTAAAAATGTGACAGAAACGATGTGGCCTTTTTATAGATTTCTGAATGATGTGGACAAATACACCAGTAGTGGTCTTGGTTTAAAATCTTTTAAATCTAAGACAAGACTGAATTGAGACTGACCTTTTAAAAACTGTTCACACGACACTGGTCTTGGTCTAAATCTGTAAAAGTCTCAGTCTTAATACACTCTAGTCTTTGTTATTTCTGCGCTAAATGAAACATACAGACATGAATAATCACTCAATATCAGTGACATTTATTTAAAAATACAACTATTTGACGTCAGGAAAACAAAAAAACCCAAACCCACAATAATAAATAATAATAAACGGCCTCTAGATTGAGGAGGTGGAACAGTTCAAGTGTCTAGGACTCAAGTACAATAAAGGCTGTACTTTTAAAGAAACTTCTATGTTTTAATGTTGAAAAAAGCCGCTGCGCATGTTTTAATCCAGTTTTATTGAAAGTATTTTAACGTTCTGTCTTGTATGCTGGTTTGGAAATAGCACAGAAGCCCAGACAAATAAAGCCTTGTCTATTTAACTCTTATTCTACCACAAATACACCCCTCTCTCCTCCTTTACCTCAGATTAAACACTCAGATCGTTCCATGTACAGCTCATATTCCTCATAAACTGTGTGTTTGTGGCTCAGCTCTGTTCCCTCTGCCTCCCTCTCGTCTCGATCTGACACTCGCTCAGCATCATCATCATCAGCAGCAGCAGAAACAGAAGCAGAGGGCCTCTCTCTGTCTCTGAGCCCGGAGGCAAACATATGCTGCTCTTCCGTCAGAGCCCCGTTTGAGAGAAGAGCGATTGTTTTAATGTTTATTAATCACCTGTCTGCGGCAGAAACTGAAACTGGAGCCACACACACGACTCTCTGCTCGGCTCTCGACTCCTGTTCCACGTTAGACGGTCTCTCTTTAGGCCTGGTTTTCCCTTTTTAAGGATTTATACTTGTGAATTCATACTTAAAATGTGTGTAGGAATCAAAAGACTGTTGTTTTTCGTTGTAAAATAAGACTTTAAATGGGTTCTTATCAGTGACGTGTGGAATATAAACAAAAGCTGCAGTATAATAAGTTGTTTTAAGTGCTTTATGCAGGATTTTAGAATTACTGAGGTCCAAAATTCAAGCTCATGAGGAAATTTTGAAGTCATTAAAACATGGCACAGGTTTATGCATTTAAATATAATCATTTTAAAGTGAAATTTTGTTGTTTACAGTCGATTTAAATGAATGTCACAACTACAATTTCAGTTTTGTACAACATCAAAAAAACACTCTATGTTGAAAAAATAGACAAATAAAGCTCCACAAAGGTTTGATTATTGCTTGTTAATGCGTCTCAAGGTGGACAAACTGAGCACTGCTGGAGGAGAAGCACACGTTCTTTTTGTCCTTTCTGGGCATTTGTAGGAACAGAAACAGGAAGTAACGCCTGCAGCTACTGGGTTTACTTCCTGTAGGAGCTCGAGCTGACGCTGGAACAGGATCAGACCAAAGCCTTTAGATAAAAAATGACTTCTAAAACATTTAGAACCGTCGCCATATTTCTTCCAGAGTCAAAAAGGACTCAATCTGCATCACTGACAATATTAACATTGATTTAACAAATATTTTCCTTTGTTTTATTCCAGAAAACAGCTTTGTAATAAAATATATAAGACAAATATGCTGATTAATTGCCATTTTAATTATGTTTTTCCAGAGATAACAGATAAAATACTGGTTTGGAAAATAGCAGGTGATTTTGATGTGATTTTATTTTATTAAAACACATTTTGTCCCATTTTGTTGAACTATATACTACAATACTATTTCCTGCTGCAAATAAGAAAAGGCTGATTCATGTAAAGATAATTTGAAGTGGACAAACCTGCCTCAATTTGCCAATTTTTTTTAATGAATTTCAAAATACAAACATCACCCAGTGTCATTCTTAAGTCTTTAATAATATATTACATTTATGAAGTAATACAATAATAATAACAACAGTAATAACAAACACCAAAAGTACAAAATGATTCGAGCTTTTCCTTTAAATTACCAACACGTTTTTCAAAATAAAACTCCCGTAGCTGCCTTTGACTCCTCTTTTTTTAAACAAGTCCAGCCTCAATCCTTACGTTCAACCGAGAAACTCCGACTCCCATGATCCTTTGCTGCGAATGCGATGCCGTTTTCCTCGAATCAAAAGTTAAAGAAGTCTCCCAGAGTTTTTTAAAAGACGAGCAAACGTTTGGATATGGCTTCTGAGGCTTCCCTTCGAGTCCAGTCCAAATGTGTTTTTGAGAGACTTGATAAAAGGCAGGAGTCAGGAAATCACAAAGTAAAGTGGCTTCTTTTATAAATAAAAATAAAGTTAAAAGGGTGAATAAATAAATAAATAGAGTCATATGTAGATCCTGGAGGTTTGTGGATGGATTTACGACACAAACCAGCGACAGAAAAAGAGGTCCATGCGCCGTTTTGGAGCGACTGACAGTAAAAAGGAGAGTTTGAAAAGCAAAAAAACCTTTAAAAACATCCAAAACAGGCCACTCAAGCTCTTTTCACGAGGAGAAAATGTCTCAAAGGAAGCATAAAAACAGGAGATGGAATCAAAACCAACGAAGCACATGGCTAATTTGCATAAATAAACACAAACGTCACATATTAAACCTGCACTTTTTTAGTTTTTGGGGCATTTACTGCTTCTTCAAACGTAATATATCATTCATTTCCGTAACAATGGAGCCGTTTAAATCCTTCTCCTTCGTCGTGTTGGAAAACTTCACCACTTTTCACCGTTTAGGACGAGGTTAGACGTAAGAAAAAGGAACATCCATCAAAAAAAAGTGAGGATAAAGTGGTTCTTTTCAGTCCACTTCTTTTTACTGTCAGTGTTTTGAACTCTCAGATATTGTCCTAAGCTCCGCCTCTTTCAGGAAACAACAAGGCAGATACTTTAAGGAGTGAATAACAAGTCTATTTCCCGTTTCCTTCTGCCTTTTTGCCGTTCGTGTCTCAGTCTGTTCTCGTTGTCGTTCATTTGCGGTGCTTCAGGTCCTTGTCGTGGTGGTTTTTGCCTCCTTCTCCTTTGTCCAGCATCTTAATGGCCTCCATCAGGTAGCTCTGGAAGGCCGACAGCGCGGCGCAGATGGCCGGGGTCCCGAAGCCGTGGGTGAGCAGACTGAAGTGGGTGAGGCTGCCCTGGACGCCCGGCTCCAGGCACGGCGTGGGTCGACTGCCCCCCAACGGAGACCGGTCCTGGGACATCAGGTCCATGAACTCCTTACAGATCTCCCTGAAAGAAAATAGTTGTAATTGTTTAGTTCAAATCCATCAAAACCTGTTCGAATCCAACTAAAACCAGTTCAAATCCAACAAAAACTGTTCAAATCCAACTAAAATCTGCTCAAATTCATTTAAAACTGATTTAAATCCACCTAAAACAAGCACAAATCCATCTAAAACCTGTTAAAATCCCACTAAAACCTTTTCAAAACCAACTAAAACCAGTTCAAATCCAACAAAAACTGTTCAAATCCAACTAAAATCTGTTCAAATCCAACTAAAACCTGTTCAAATCCGACTAAAACCTGTTCAAATCCGACTAAAACCTGTTCAAATCTGACTAAAACCTGTTCAAATCCATCTAAAACCTGTTCAAATCCATCTAAAACCAGTTCAAATCCATCTAAAACCAGTTCGAATCCAACTAAAACCTGTTCAAATCCAACTAAAACCTGTTCAAATCCAAATAAAACCAGTTCAAATGCATCAAAACCTGTTCAAATTCATTTAAAACCAATTTAAATCCACCTAAAACAAGTTCAAATCCATCTAAAACCTTTACAAGTCGAACTATAACCTTCAAATAGAACAAAAACCTGTTCAAATCCAACTAAAACCTGTTTAAATCCATCTAAAACCGGTTTAAATCCAACTAAAACCTGTTCAAATCCATCTAAAACCTGGATATCAAAAATAAAGTGTCTGAAACTGCTTCCTCATCACTATATGGAGCACTTTACTGTGAATACACCATTTTGTGTTGGTGTCTAGTGAATCAAAAGCAGTGCCATTAAAGTTTCCTTCAACGCTTCAGTAAACATTAGACACACGACTGTTTTTTCTCTTTAGTTGTTGCTGGACTCACTTCGTGGCCAGTAACATGCTGCGCCTCGTGTGCAGTTGGTCGGGGTCGCTCTGTCGACACAAATACTCCGCTGTGGCTCGAGCCGGAAACTCGGTCTCACAGACGAAACCGAAGTCCCGAGCCAGATGCACCGCTTCACCTGAAAAAAACAAATAAAAAACACACACATGAGGTTTAGACGATAATGCTGCTGTTGTATTGTTCTGGGTTAAAAGTGTGTTCAGTGAAAAATAATAGATTCAAGAATAAGTTCAGGAGTTTTATTCTGGTTTAGTTGCTGGTGCTGATGTTTTTATTGAATTATCTTTTACTTTTCTGGAGGTTTATCTCAATTATAGTTAGATTTTGTTAACAATAATGGACCAACTAACAATTTATTAAAATGTGGGAAGAGGAATTGAATTTAATTTGTTTAAAGACAAGAAGAGATTGACTCAAAATGGGATAAAATGGCGTCACACAAGATGTCAACAAATGGTTAAACTTGGAGCAGACATGTCCAAAGTCAGGCCCAAATCCATCTAAAACCTGTTCAAATCCAACTAAAACTTGTTCAAATTCAACTAAAATTGGTTCAAATCCAACTAAAATTTGTTAAAATTCACCTAAAACCAGTTTAAATCCAACAAAATCTGTTCAAATCCAACTAAAATTTGTTCAAATTCATCTAAAACCTGTTCAAATCTTACAAAAACCTATTCGCATCCACCTAAAACCTGTTCAGAACCATCTATAATCTGTTCAAATCCATCTAAAACCATTTCAAATCTGACTAAAACCTGTTCAAATCCATCTAAAACCTGTTCAAATCCAACTAAAACCCGTTCAAATCTTACAAAAACCTATTCGAATCCATCTAAAACCTGTTCAAAACCATCTATAATCTGTTCAAATCCAACTAAAACCTGTTAAAATCTGACTAAGACCTGTTCAAATCCATCTAAAACCTGTTCAAATCCATCTAAAACCTGTTCAAATCCATCTAAAACCTGTTCAAATCCAACTAAAATCCTTGCTGGAGGATTTTGTTACCAATAAAAGACCAACCAATAATTAATTAAAACATTCATTCATTAATTTCATTTAATTTGGTGAAAGTCCATGTGTAAAGCGTGTTGTATGTAAGCGTGTTGTATGTAAGCATGTTGTATGTAAGCGTGTTGTATGTAAGCATGTTGTATGTAAGCATGTTGTATGTAAGCGTGTTGTATGGAGCGTGTTGTGAGCCTACCCTCGACCAGAGACGTGAGCAGAGTGACGTTGGCCGCCTTGCGTCGACCCGCGGGCAGGTTCAGGCCAATTTTCTCCAGACGCTCTCTCAGACAGCGGCCACCATTCTTCGACTTGGCCCTGAGGCAAAAACACAGCGCTTTCAGGAGACGCTCTTTGTCTCTTTGTGTGTGGCTCTGGACACGGGCCGCCGTCAGGGTCCAACCGGAGCCGGGACGAGGGGTTTTAAAAGGTCTGGGACGTACAGGACTCGGGATTTATTTATTTATTTACTGCTTTATTCGTCCACGTTATTGTATTATTTTAAAATGCTCCCGTTAGAATAAAAAGGGTGGTATTTAGAAATTTTGGGCTGCTTTAGTTTTGTATCAGCTCTGGTTTTGACATTTCAATAGTAAAATAAAATAAAATAAAAAAAAAATATATATATATATATATATATATAAAATAAAATAAAAAAAAATAAAAAAAGAAAAATAAAAAAAATAAAAAAAAATAAAAAAATAAAATAAAATAAAATAAAATAATAAAATAAAATAAAATAAATGGAGCAGAACAGAAAACCAAAATTGTCTTAAATGAAATCACTGTTAGACCTGTTCCCATTGGGTTTGTTCATAGATAACAACATGTCCCTGCAGGGCCACCGTAGCTGTTCAGATGTGAGTGTTAGAAATTGCACTTTACTTTGACAAAAAATCCCAAAACTATACACCTTTATGAAACAGTTCTAAAATGCACCCAGTCCAAGTCTAATCTTAGACCAAGTCCAAACTCATGTAGGTTTTTTCAGGACTTGAGGATAAATGAAACCAGTTGAGGTTGTTTAAAATGGTTCCAGAATCCTTTAAATCCAAGACTGAGACAAGAGTAAAAATGCATTTGATTCTGAGACTGTCATTTAGGATTTGTACTGGGTTCTTATCGCTAATATTTACAGTAGGCATAAGTCAGCAAAGATTTTCTAACAATTACTCTTCTGTTTTCTGTTTATTTATAGTATTACACCATAAAGCTTTAATGACACATTGCACCTTTTGTGATTTAGTCTCAAGAGCCCTTCATGAAGCTCAGTCCTGGCCTTGAAATCCTGAAATAAAAACTCTCCAGAGCCATGTGTCCTTCACTAAACAGATGTGAAGCCCCAAAACAGAAACACTTAATCAATGGCTTTTTGTTGTTACCTGTTCAACTAAAACCTGTTCAAATCCAACTAAAACCTGTTCAAATCCAACTAAAACCTGTTCAAATCAAACTAAAACCTGTTCAAATCCAACTAAAACCTGTTCAAATCCAACTAAAACCTGAACAAATCCAACTAAAACCTGTTCAAATCCAACTAAAAACTGTTCAAAATCATTTATAATTTGTTAAACTCCAACTAATTGATCTAAAACCCGTACAATCCAACTAAAATCTGTTCAAATCTTATTAAAACCTGTTTAAATCTAACTAAAATCTAAGTAAAACCCATGGACATCCAACTAAAATCTATTCAAATCTGGCAAAACCTGTTCAAATCCATCTAAAACCTGTTCAAATCCATCTAAAACCTGTTCAAATCCATCCAAAACCTGTTTAGATCCTTCTAAAACCTGTTCAAATCCACTTAAAACCCATTCAAACCCAACTAAAACCTGTTCAAATCCATCCAAAACCTGTTTAGATCCTTCTAAAACCTGTTCAAATCCAACTAAAACCTGTATTTGTAGAAAAGGAAATCAGAAGAGACTGTCAGCTCTTGCCACAAATGTTTAATTTGACCTTCAAGTATCTGTCCCTCACTGTTGGAACCAAGAAGAACCATAAAAAACAAGCTTTATAACATCATTCCAAGTAAAGACTGCAGTTTAATCCATGAACCGTGTTCTGAACCCACCTGTAGGCCCCTCCCACCTGTATTTTTCCCACCTGTAGGCCCCTCCCACCTGTAGGCCCCTCCCACCTGTATTTTTCCCACCTGTAGGCCCCTCCCACCTGTAGTTTTCCCACCTGTAGGCCCCTCCCACCTGTAGGCCCCTCTCACCTGTATTTTTCCCACCTGTAGGCCCCTCCCGCCTGTAGGCCCCTCCCACCTGTAGGCCCCTCCCGCCGGTAGGCCCCTCCCACCGGTAGGCCCCTCCCGCCGGTAGGCCCCTCCCACCGGTAGGCCCCTCCCGCCGGTAGGCTCCTCCCACCTGTAGGCCCCTCCCACCTGTATTTTTCCCACCTGTAGGCCCCTCCCACCGGTAGGCCCCTCCCGCCGGTAGGCTCCTCCCACCTGTAGGCCCCTCCCACCTGTATTTTTCCCACCTGTAGGCCCCTCCCGCCGGTAGGCTCCTCCCACCTGTAGGCCCCTCCCACCTGTAGGCCCCTCTCACCTGCGCAGGACTCCTCCGAGCAGCGATGCGTTCAGGCACTCGGGAGGAGACAGGCGCCGCTGCACTTCTCCCACCGTCACCTTGTATTTGGACGTGGAGCTGAGCAGCGACAGTCGCCCGGGCACCGAGCAGAAGACCTCGGCCGGGTTCGACACCAGACCCATCCCCAGAGGGTCTTTACCGAGCGACAGGGACGAGAGCGACGAGCCGTTCAGCTTCGACGGGATCGGAACTGAACGAGAACACAAGAACCAGACTTTAGGGACTAATATACAAATATAAACTGTTGAATAAGAAGTTAATAAGCCTCGGTTTTCTTCTTTTAAATCCCTGAAAACCTGCTCAAAAACTCTTTTGAACTTGACTCAAATGCGTCATGAATAAAAAGCGAGAAAAGAGGTTTTATTGATTTGAGTTGAGCACCGTTTGTTTTTCTCTCAGACAGACTTGGACTCACTGCTCTTTTCATTCAATTGTTGACGGAGAATTTGACTCAAAATGCAGAACCAGTCATTGCCTTTGGTCAGTTTTTCTCCATCTTCTTCCCTCTTTCTTTCTCATTTCTCCAACCTTACCCATTCTCATTAAACTCTTAGTCAAGTCCAATTAAAACCTGTTCAAATCCAACTGAAATATGTTAAAATCAAACTAAAACCTGTTAAAATCAAACTGAAATCTCTTCAAATCCATTTAAAACCTATGAAAACTCATTTGAAACTTGTTTAAATCCATCAAAAACCTGTTCAAATCCATCTAACACCTGTTAAAATTCATTTGAAACCAATTCAAATCCATTTAAAGCCTGTTCAAATGAATTTAGAACAGATTCAAATCTAAAACCTGTTCAAGTCCAACTAAAACCTGTTCAAATCCATCTAAAACCTGTTCAAATCCAGCCTGTTCTCGTGGAATAAGACTAAAATCAGAAGAGACTGTCGACCCTCGGAGACGTTCTCACCTAAACCCTGTTATTCCTCGACTCTAATGATGTTTTGAGGAGTATTTTTCTTCAGTAAACGCTGTCGAACAGGAGTCAGACTCAGTGACTGACACCACTCTTCCTCCTCTTCCTCCTCTTCCTCCTCTCAGCAGCAGCAGAGGTGCGGCTCTAATGATGAATCTATTCAGTGTAATGTTCTCCCCTGCGTCGGCGACAGCTCTAAATCCGGAGAGCGTTTTTCGACCTGCAGGTGCTTTTTTTTTTTTTTTTTTTTTTTTTACGTTTTAGCGACGCATTCACAAACAGCTCCGGTTCACACCTTCACGAAATCAATTCACACTCGCTGCAAAGTTTCTCCGAGTCTGTTAATCGTCGAGAGTCTGCCGGAGTTTGTCTAAGTTTTTAATTGAAAGCAAACGACCTGTTGCGGTGTTTACAGGCGACTAAAAATACAAGTCATTTACATACAGCTTTGTTTAAAATACAGGAATATATTCCATTTATTTTACTTTCTTTACTCGAAAAATAAGACTTGAGAGTTTCCTGAGCACTTTTAAATCCAAACTAAAGACTCACGCTGTTACTTTAATTTAATTTTACCCTGAATTTTAACTAATAACTCGTTTTTAGAGGATTACTTTGCTTCATTTGTTGCTAACATTTTGTTTTTTGGGTAAAGCACCAAAAAAAAGTGTGTTTTCGTCTCATTTTGAATCAGAAAGCTCCTTGTGACCAGTTCCAGGAAATAAATGAGTGACTAACCAAACTTTAAATGGACAGAACCAGATTTATTTCTTGCATTTGACGAAAACTAATCACGTTATCGCATTTTAGTAGGACTCTTCTGTGAAAAAACAAGGTCTTAAGACACTTACACACAGCTTATTAACATTTAATCAATAGTTGCCCAAAGATCTTACTGAAAAACAGCACAAAAAAGAGAAAAGAAGAAGAGAAAAGGGAAGCAAAGTAATGCTGTTCTACCAGATCTGTGCTGTCAGTGAGTGGGTAGAAGATAAGTCATTATTCAGTGGACTAATTCATTCTAATTTATTCGTATTTAATCGAGAAAAGCGGGTAAATCTATGTCTAAACGGCTAATTGTAGCTGTGCAGCAGGTAATTCATACATTTCTGTGATTCTTTTATGATTCTGTGCTGTTGTATTCTTCATTTTGTTGCATCTAAAATAAAATAAACACAACAATAAGTCAGTTTGTCGTCTAGAAACGTCTTATTGCCCTACTTCATTGTTAAAATAAATGAAAAGAACATTACTTTTGTTAAAACCATTTGTGGAAGGATTCATCTCCCTTCGGTTTATGATTAAGAATATATTTTATTGCCTTTAAAAGTAGAACAAGGCACAATGAAAGAAAAATAATCCATAGTTTTGGGAGTAACGGTGAAATGAAACGAGAATGAAGTAGCTTCTTAAGTAAAGTTAAGTTAATATGCTCTAAATACACTCCTCATTTTCCAGATTAATACAAACAAACAGCCACAGACTATTATTCCCAACGAGAATCTGCTTTTATTTACTAGTACAACTCCATTCTTTATATTATTACTTATCCTTCAGGACAGATTCAGACATAAATCCACTTTTTCTTCCTCTTTTGTGAGTTTTTACTGAACAAACACAATCTAGAGTCAACTCCTCGTCATTTAATCCATCTCTCTTCAAACCAAACACTAATATGGAACGTTTCGGCTTCTGTTTGTGGTTCTCCTCTTTACTTTTGTGCGTTTGACATCAGACAGAATAAAACCTGGTCTATTTTAAATTATAACATGCTCCAAAAGAAAATCCTGAACCTGAATTGTCAAGAAAACGTCCTGTAAACGTCCCGTAAACCCCGACAGACCTCACAGCCACCGCTCTCCAAACGCCACTCTTCTTCTTCTTCTTTTTTTTTTTCTCTTTTATCCTGTCCCTGTCTCGCCCCGCTCCCCTCCGAAGCCCCCCTACAGCCCCCCGTCTCTCCTCCGACCACTGAACAGTTCATTAACGGCGCGTGCCTCTGGGCTGAAGTCTACAGTCGAGCGTTAGAGGCCTCCACTTCAAATGAAAAAGCAAAAAAAAAAAAAAAACAGAATTATTTATCATGTGTGGCTGCTGCAGTAGTGGCTCCCAAACTGAAAAAACCCTTCGGCGTGAATCGTACAATTATAAAGCACCATCAGAATCCTCGCAGCTCTTACCTTTTTTAATGACGGAGTGGTCCAGGATGCCCAGAGCCGAGCCCTCCTCCATTCCCTGTGACACAGACACACTCTTAGTTCATTTACAAACTGGACTCTACGCTTTATTTGTGGAGTGTTTATTTATTTATTTATTTTGCATTTCTCTGTGAGCGACCTGTTGTTACCTGAGATACTTAAGAAGAGTGATTGAAGAAAAAAAGAAGAAAAAGGATGTTATAAAATATACCTTTATAACATCTAACACAGCTTCTGAATAACTCACTCTGTTAAGCATTACTTTATTAATCCTTAATTCATCATTTACAAAGCAATTATAATCACTTTTACGTTAAAACTTTGATATGTTTTAGTCTTAACAATAAACCTGTGTATAATTCTACAAATAAATGATATTTCAGTGTCCAGAAATAGTTTATTTGTTAATTACACATCTATTAATGCTTAGCTACTGTTTGATTGTGTGAGTTATTATTAATTAAAGTGTTACCACAGTTTCTCTTTGGTCTGAATTACTATTAGTGCAAGTTACATAAAAGGTCTAATGTAGAAATTCAAAAGGAATTTATAAAATAAACACTGACACATTTCCAAAATAAAACACAACCACATCAGATAAATTCTGGCAGCACTTTAAATTCTGCAGTAATAACACGGTAATAGAGTGGACATAACATGATAATAGATGTAATACTGTCGTAATTACGGTTCATTGAGACCAAGGTGTAAATGATGAAGCTCACGGATGTGTTTTTCCTTTTTCATTTATCCGTTCAGTCGACCGTTTCCACAAAATAAACGCGGTAAGTGCTAAAAACATTCACAACATTTTACAATTTGCACAAAATAAACAAAAAAAAACACACGCCTTGTTTCCTGTCGAGTCTGGCGCTAAAAACCAGACCAAAACCTACAAAACCAAACCTCCAACGGCCAGGCCAAACAATTTAAATCATTTGTAAAGACCCGAAGTTATGGTCCCAGACAGGAAGTCCTTCAAATTAAAAGACTCTAATGGTTACATGATTATAACAAGCTATAAATGTGGGTACCTCTTTAATAAGTGAATATAAATATAAATAAGTTAGTTACCTAATTATTACTATGCTATTACTGAGCTGGAATATAATCTTTTGAATGAATATAACATTAATACACAATAAACCTTTAAGATTCTCATAATTCATGTTTTATTTTGTTCATTCATTTATATTTTAATATTTTAATCTCCTTTTAAAATGAGGTTTTTTAAAAAGATGTTTTGCACAGAAACAGTGTCATTTAGGCCCCCTCTGCTTGGTGCCCTATACTCAACTGCCCTGTTTGCCCACCCCATTGAATCACCTCTGATTACAACAATAATGTATTTACAGTATTTTCTTTTAGCTTCATGTTTTAATATTTTTGTTTGTCTCACTGTTTGGTTTCATTTGTGAGAAATGTTCGCTCATGACACATCTCAACTTTTATTGGTACAAATTTAACTTTTTTCACTTTTTACATAACGTACCAAGCCAGCTCTGATCTTTTAATAAAAATGGTATAAAAAGTGGTGAACAGTTTGTAAGTCTTTAATACACTTTTATAATACATTAAATACAGAGAAAATGGTGTCTGGTTGTTGCCAAATAGTGAACCCACATTTACCTTTAACTATATTTAGCCTCATTTTGATGCTCTTTCTGATTTAAAATGCGGGATCACTATTTAGCAAGCAACTGGTCACCACTTATCTCTGTCTAATGTGATATAGGAGCATTTTCAAGACATACAATTGTTTACCACATATTAATAACACATTAATAAGCCATTTGTGAACCATAATAAAGAGTAAAAGTGAATAAATAAAAAGTATTACCTGCAATATTCACTGTTTGTTTTCATAATGTCAAGTATTTAGCCCCAATCCAGTTGATTAAGGCAATAATTTAAATGCTTTGATTAATCAAACCAATTATTAAAAAGCTCTATAGTTAAAATTCACAGCAGATAATAAGAACATAGTGCATTTTACTGTTTAAACTGATTTTATTGCGTAAAGGTAGAGCTATGTGTTATTTTTAGAAGCAAAAACGTAGCATAAACCAACGTGGCTCTGTTGGAGAAAGACCACACCATGAATCTGTAATAATCCACTCCATATTCATTGAGTCGCATTAAAATGAGTGAGTTTCTGATCTTCTAAAGCTGCTGATGGAGGTCTCCGTGGGCTGTTTTTTACGCACGTACGTCTCTTTTGTGCACGTCTCTGGAGGATGTGACCCATTAATCAAACCAGAGTCCCGCGGAGTGAGAGCGTTTAGCCCAAACACGCGTGGATCTGTGGGTCTGACCGCGCGCCCTGACGCTGCGTTTGTCTCGGGTTTGTTTCGTTAAAGGCCGTGAGACATCGATTGGTCTCGGTGCGTTTGTTTTTGAAGCGAAAAAAGAGGAGACAGAAACAGTTGAGCTGCACCTGCCTCTGCTTCATAAACCGCTCTCTTTCATTCTTTCACAGACTTTGGGACAAAAGATGGAAGGGTGAGGCTGTGGGGCACTACACATCCACGCGTTTAGTGATTTTAATCCAAAAAAAGAGAGGACAAAACATCTAAACCAATATAAACCAGTTTGTCCATCTTGTCCAGTTTAAGACGGATTAAATACACATGGTTTAAAAACGCCATGTCCCTGCGTTGTTTTCTTTTTTAAATTGCCTATAGTTTACTTTTTTCATTTTAATTTGGTTCAAAACTAATAGTGAGGTCCAGATGTCAGGGACCTCTGTGGTGCTATGGTCCTTGGTTAAAAATCCCAAGCCCTGAACCCCAAACTAAATTGACAATATTGACACAAAATGAATGAAACCCATGACTTTTAAGCCAAAAAAAAGTCATACTCCAGATACAAGTGGCATCTTTTACAGACAGAGCAGGCCTGGAGTATATATCTATAAATACAATGACTGTAGTTCTAATTAAATATCTCTATACGATACGTTTTTATATTTTGCTAATTGTGAGGAGGGTTTTTTTCTAATCCATTTAAAACAGGTTCCTTTGGATGAATCTGTAAATTGATCCAACATTATTCCTTCTCTGACTCTTGTTGGAAATATTTCGTTCAGTTTAAAAGGATTGTCCAGTTTTATTTTTAAAAGGTGCGTAAAAGTGCGTCCAGTCTCCTCTACGTCTTCTTTACGCACCGTGTTTCAACATCTGTTTCTAAAAAAAGGTGCTGCTTTTAGGCCAGAAGTGGAACGGATAAAACGCCCCGAGGCCTCGGTGCATCCTCGGGCTTCTATTCCAGCTCCTGCTCTGCTGTAAAACCCTCCCCAGAGACGCTGAATTTGGAGAGACTCGTGTTGAAGTCAGAAAGACTGAAGAGAGTTGGAGTCAACGCGTCTGAACCTGGTCATGTGACCTTTACGCGTCTCTTCAGTGGGATCCAATAAAACCTCCCCCTGGGCCTTTTCTTAGGGCCTTTTAATGATAGTGTCATGAGATGGTAATTAATAATGACAGAAGAAAACAAATAAGATGCACCTGAAGATCGTTAAAGCAACATGTAAACCTGCTCGGTTTTTATTTACGTCTCCTTTACGCACAGAGTCTGGATCTACAGGATTCTGGGCCGATGACAGAGATTAGATAAACGCCTGCAGGCCTCTGTCCTCAGTGAGTATTAAAGCTAGAACAAGGAAACCAGTGGCCTCTCTAATAGAATCCAATAAAGTCCTTTACTCAAACACTTGGAGTATACTTAAAGTCTGTCAGAAATAATGCAATGGGACTGGACTTAAACTGAATCAAGCAATGGACATTTGAAAGAAGGGTTTAAACAGATTTAATGTACGATGTTAAGACAGGTCCTTCAGTGGCTTTTGAGAAGACTGAAGCAGTCAAGATGTATAACTGTAAATAGAATATAACAAAACAAGAAGCAAGATGCATCAAACTCAGCAGTGACTGGCCACACTGCTCAGATCATTTATCTTTATATTTATATAAATCCATTCTATTTATTTAATTTGATCAAAAGTCAATAAAACCATGTTGAACTCAAAGAGACAGAAGTTTACGTTGTGAACCTGGTCATGTGACTTTTACCTGTCGCTATAGCAACGTGCGTCCTCTACCTGCGTCCATTACGCACAGCGTTCCTGCCTACGTCATGACTCACCTGGATGTCGTCGTGCGCGTGGTGTCCCAGGTGCATGCCCAGAGGCCCGTCCCCGAGCGCAGCGGCGCCCTCCGCGAGCCCGTGCAGGAGGCGGGGCACTGCAGGGAACTCCCGCCGCGGCTCGAGGCTGAGCGCGCGGTGCGACTGCGACAGAAGCCCCGCCTCCTCGGAGCGCGTGCGCTGCGAGTGCCAGGCGGACTGGTGGTGGTGCTGCGCATGCGCGGCGGCGTGGTGCTGGTGCAGCTGGTTCAGAGACGCGTACGGCTCGTAGTCCTGGCTCTGCGCAGCCGCGTACGGCAGCGAGGACTGCGGGTACGGCGGCGGGAAGTACGGCGGCTGGAAGTCCGAGGCCGGAGTGTGGCACAGCGGCGGCGCAGAGGAGTAGGCCCCCGGGGAGGACAGAGAGGACAGCTGCGAGAGGCGACCCCCCGGAGAAGAGCTCAGGCCGTCCGCGCGCTCCTGCAGAGAGAGGGCACGAGGACACAGTTAGATATGAGCTCACTGTTAGTCATCACACCTGAACGCCTTAAACCATCACGTGTTCCCACAGGTGTAGGACTGTGACAGGTGATACACACCTATACTGTCTCTACACGTAACATGACAAGAGCTGTACACGCGCTCCTGCAGAAGAGGGGCACGAGACAACCGTGAGAAACACAAGTCTTCTACAAACACTGGACAGGTCACATTTAAATAAACTTTAATTCCACAGATAGGACTGTGACTCTGGTTGGAGCAGTAAAACACCTCCTGGACCCACTCGTGTCTGTGGCGCGCGCCTGATGAGAGGCCACGAGGACAAAGGGTCAGAGCAAAAAATCACAGGATCTCAGTAAAAACATGGCTGCTGTCCGCTCACACCCTGCACTTGAATCCCTTCTTATCCGCTCACTTTTTTTAATCACTTTTATTATCATTATTACACTCTTCTTCATGTGATTACCTGGAAATATTTATATAAAAAAAGCGCTGCTGTCATTTAAGTATTTTTACGCACAGCTCCATGTCCTGCTGATCCCAAACAGTCGCAGGTTTTTCATTTCCATGTTATTTATAGAATACTGTTAAATATCAGATATATATGTGTATATTTAAACGTTTAATATTATCTGTGAGCCAATCAAATGTCTTCCCAATTCATTTTTTTGAAGAAGGCTGCACAAAATGACCTCAAATACTTCTCCTTTTTTAAACTAGACTCTTTACGCACCGAATAACTCCTTTTCATTATCACCTCCACGATATACCTTATAATAAAGCTGATAATGGCCTCACCAGAGACAACAGTGCAGGCTTTTACGCACAATTCAAGGTCAGTTTACTCCACATTTTTTAGCAGCTATTCTCTTTAAATGCTCCAAAATCTACCGTGTGTCTTTTACTCTAAATTCCCAGCCTCAGTTTCATATGTCACTAAAACTATTGAGTTATTATTGTTAAATACAGTCTGGGTCAAACCAATCCAAGAGCAGTGACCCGTCAGCTTAAAGTCAACAACAGCGTTATGAGAATGACACACACTGACCTCACACACACACACACTCACACACACACACACACACACTGCTGTGCCATTTTGGTTCATTTAAAATCGTATCGTTTATGGCACTAAACCACTTTATTAAACACAAATATTTAATTTAATATTACAAATGTGATCAGGATTTCCCTAAATGCATTACGTTTTTACGCACGTTGTGTCAGAACATAGACTTTAAATGATCCAGTGTCATTAAATGTTTCCTCAGCTAAAATTAACTCTTTATTTTTAGAGAGTATAGGCTTTTATCAACAACTGGAAATTAATCCAGTGTCTCTTACGCAGACTTTTGTATCGGTTTTCAAAGTCAGAACAAAATTAGACGTAAGTTTTGGGTTTTTACTTTAAATTACCCGAGAATTATACCAAATATTTACAAATATTTACAAATAAAGAGTGAAATATCAGTAATAGATTCGGCTTCGCTGCGTAAAAGTCCCAAAGGTCAAGTATCACAGCATCAAAAACAACATCCATGTCTCTGTAAATGTCGAGAGTGTGAGTTCACGTGTTAATCCTTCATTAAATCCAACACAGAGTCAATAGGAACGCGCTTTAATTAAACTGTACTGTACGTGTTGGTCGCTTTTATCACGAGGCCGTTGTGAAGTGAAGTGAGTGTGGGTCCGTGTCCGTGGCCCAGTAGCCTATATTTGTCACAAACACATCCTGTTCTCATCGGATTTCTCTCTGAAGCTGGGTCAAACGGATCGATGCTGGCTGCTTCCACGGAACAGTGTCCATTATGTGGCACGGAAACAGTCAGTCCTCGGTTTAACGCGCTACAGACGGTTGTTCTTGGTCTAATTACGACGCTCAGAAGTGATTTAATAAGAAATGATTGATGTTAAGGCTTGTGTGTGGATGTCTGGGTCTGTCAGCGGGTCTCAGAGGCTGTGACGCGGCGCAGAACGACGCGCTGCAGCTCACTGTCAGCTCCGCTCAGGCTTTACGCGCGGAGCTGTGACACTAAACGTCTGTCACTGAGAAAGAATTAACACTTAGCACACAATTAACAAGATTTATTTAAACATTATCAACAAATAAGTCAAGTTTAGTTCAATAGATTTGGCAATTGACTCTACTGACTCTACATTTACACGTTTTGAATTGAACTCTCACAGCATTTTAAGCAACAAACAAATAAAATGAGTAGATTTAAGGCTGTATTATTGTGTTTATTGTAGTATTTAATTATGTATTAGAGCAAATATACAATAATTATTCACGATGTAATGCATTTAACACCTTTTTTCTAATTAGAAAAGCAGTACGAGGCAGTTGAATTCAAGTTTAAGGATCTAAAATTGGCCTTTGACACAAACTGATGGCATAGAACAAAAGGTGTATTTTTACAAAAGAAAATTTGCAAGATGTGTAAATAAATTGACTCAGAAGACTTTTTTTTAAATGGCAAAAGCACTCAGAAGTCAATTTAATTACAGTTTTTTATTTTAGTAAAGTAAATGTAATACATGGCTGTCACATATAGTCTGAGCAGATTCTAATTGATCCAGATTATAATCCAATAAAAGTGTGAGAAGCAGGCATTTGGACATAGTTTTTAAAGCAGAAGACGTCTTGTTCTTCAGCTCCAGGATTAATAAAGTCCCTTAAATGTGGGACTTGATGCCAGATGCCTTCTTCTTCTTAACCTTTTATTGCACTTACTTATTGGATTAGGTCACTTACAACAAAAGAAACTGGCACTATTTTCATGATTTGGGCAATTCTTCAATTCAGAAATGCATTAAGAGACACTTTCAGAGGCAGATTTAAGCCTTTACTTTTGGATAATGCTATAAAACAGTACCATAGATCAAGTGGAGCTATTGCAGTTAACGATATTTTGTTTGGAAACAGATGGAAACTCGTGACAAAAGCACTTAGAGTCGATTTAGCTCAGGTTTATGTTTTTAAATGTGGCCCCTGACGCTTCACAACGCAATAAAACAAGAGTATGCTTTACATTTAAAAACAATTACGCAGCAAAATAGCTTAGAAACGGCCTCTTTTACGACTCATTTCAGATTTAAAGAGTTGAATTTGATGCGTAACGATGTCATATAGAGATAACAGATTAGAAATGAGAGCCTTGTTCCAATGACAAGCGATGAGTCAGTTGAATTCTGCACGTTTTGTAAGATTTATCGATGCATACACTTCTTTAAACTGTGAGCAATATGAAATATGCCCAGATATGACGAGCTCCAAAGCCCGTTTCAGACTCACCATGGCCGAGTACGTATGGATCAACATCTGGAAACCAAAACGTCAAACTGATCCGCCTCCAAAAAAAAAAAAAGAAAATCCGTCACCAGAGTGTCACAAAGAGATAATCCAGGTCCATCCACGTCAATAATAACACTTCAGTTTCCTTTTTGTTCTTTCTCCTTTGGCTCAAAGCAGAAACCACAACAAACACAAACAAACAGACGCAGAGAAGATGAGAGTCCTCCACAGCTCTCTCCATGAACGCGCTGCTTATAAAGGGAGCGCGCACTGAGGGGAGGGGTCGAGGGGCTGCTCTTAAAGAGGCACTTTCAGTTTGATTACAGCTCGTTACGGCGCTCACACTGCGCTTGGAGTGGCTCTTTTAGACAGAAAAGTCGATGTAGAGTCACAAGTTTAAACATAATATTAAAGAGAACAGTCTTGGTTTTATCCGAAATCAAACCTGGATTTAGAGGTTTGTTTGTTACTGTTTAGCTCAAGTTTAGTCTTAATTCGTTCCTACTTTAGTCCAGATTTAGTCTTCACTTGGTTCTGGGTTTAGTCCTGATTAAATCCTGGTTTTAGAGCTTGTTTGTTACCGCTTTAGACTCAGGTTTAGACTGGTTTTGTCATGGTTTACTCCGTATTTAATTCTTGGCTCTAGTCCTGGTATGTTTCCATTCAAATCCATGCTAAACCTCTGTATAGTCCTGGTTTAATCCTAGTAAAACCCTCCAAATAAAAACGGATACACCAAAAGTACATCGCAGTACATTATATTGCAGTCTTTCCATATTATCCGCATTTTACGCAAAGGATACGTCTTTACGCACGAATATAAACCAAAAATCTCAACAACTGATCGTTTTTAAACACCAAAATCCCACATAAATCCAGCCATTAATGCCTTCTAAGTGAATCTATCGTCGATATCTCGTTTGTCCTTTGTGTTTTAGGAGTCTATTTGAAGAAAACAGCTCGCTTTACGCACTGCTAGAATGATTTTGTTACGTATTCGTTGCGCAATGATATTTCCTTCAAAAGCGACTCGAAAGTGAAGAGGTTTAGTTGTGATTTTACCTGTAGGGCTTCAGTCTTGGTCCGGGATTTCCACAGCATTCTGGAGTTTGAGAGAGAAGCGCAGTGGACGGAGACTGACGCAGGAGAAGGTTTGATGGAGACACACGGGGCAGGAGTTTTTGTAAAAGGGACGAGTTTTTGAAGGAGGTGGAGGTTGAGAGGGGTGTGAGGAGGAGGAGGGCGGGAGGTGACAGGAGTGAGGAGGAAAACGAGGAAGAGGAGGGGTGATGGAAAGTTTATTCAGAGTTGACGCGTGGACCAAAGGAAGAATGAGAGAAAAGGCGAGTGTGGGATCAATGGGGAAAAGGATGAAGCGTGAAAACAGTTCGATAATGGATTAAACCGGGACTGAACCAGGACTAAACCACAGATTAAACCAGGACTAGACTTGTACTGAACCAGAAGACTGAGGATTAAATGAAAAACAGTAAAACTAATGCTAAAAGAGGACTAGAATAAGACTCTAAAGCCATGACTAGAGCTGGATTAAACCGAAACAAAACTAAAACTGGACCAAGATTGGAATAAACCAGAGTAAAATACGGACTAAACCAGGGACTGAACTTGGACTGGGCTCAGAATGAAAGCAGGACTAGATTCTGGACTAAATCAGACTAGACCAGGAAAAACGGACAAAATCAAGACCACACTAGGACTAATATATGGAACTACAAACAATTAATAAAGCAGGACAAATATACTCTGGACTAAACCGACTTTAATCCTAGGAATAAAATGACTTTGACACAAAGACAGGGGTTAAACCAGGAACCAATGAGGATTAGACCATGACTAATAAAAAAACAAATCAATAAAACTATTTAAAACAAGCCTAATATGTGTCATTTTAATCCAAACGCATGAACCACGGTCTATAATAAAAAGTCTAACCCTAATTGGAAAAATCTCTTTCCCCAAACTATCCATTTTAACCAAAACAATCATTTTTCGTTTGGATAAAATATTATATCAGCGTTAACTGTGTCTTTTCCCCCTTTAATTCCCCAATATTATCGATTATTAGTTAAAAAAGACACTCTCGGGTTATTTTCTCGTTTCTTCCAAAGGCCCTGAGGCCGCTGTAGCTCTGAGCTCTGCTGCAAACCGCCTCAAGGAGGAAGGGATGGGAAAGGACAGGGCGCCATCTTGTGGTTAGGAAAATATTAAGGAGTTTGTTCTAGGAGTGATTCTGTGAAAATGAAGAACAGAATAAAAATGAAGTCATGTGAATCCTTTCGATGGAACAAACACTGTCACTGAGAGGAGTTTGTTTTTGCTGGAAACATTAGCAACAAACAACACATAAAACCTGTGTCATTGCTCCTGTCTGCTTCTCCAAACTTGGCTCATCTAAAGGGAATAAATCACCATCACTAAATACATCACAGACCCCTTATTTACCCCTTAAAATACTGGACTGTCCCTTAAACTTGGACAAAAGCAGATTAAAACCCATGAAAACCCTGATCTAAGGAGAGCTACGCCAGGACTAAACCCAGGACTAAACCCTGGATCAAACCCAGGACTAAACCCTGGACTAAACCCTGGACCAAACCCTGGACCAAACCCTGGATCAAACCCAGGATCAAACCCAGGACTAAACCCAGGATCAAACCCAGGACTAAACCCAGGATCAAACCCAGGACTAAACCCAGGATCAAACCCAGGACTAAACCCAGGATCAAACCTTGGACTAAACCCAGGATCAAACCTTGGACTAAACCCTGGATCAAACCTTGGACTAAACTTGTCCAGTGTAAAAACTTTAGTGAATGAAACTCACGTCACTACGTTGGAAAAAGTCTCTCCACAGACAAACAGACGGATGTTTTTCTGACAAAATACTTCTTTATTCATTTCATTTTCACAAATATCTCATTGATGAACAAAAAAGAGATTTATTGGCAGGAACTGTGGGAATATTAAAGAAAAAGTCCCGTATTTTGTAAAAGTGGGTCTATGAGACACTTAGAGAGGGGTTTATTCCCTACAGCAGGCAGCCTCAGTTTAGAGAAGCATCTAAACCACAACTAAAAGACTAAGCATGACTCTTTACATGCATTACACATAAAACTAGCTTTTTCTGTCAAAATAGATCTTTACTGAATTTAAATTAAACATAATCACATTAAGTGCGTTTCATAATTTGTTTAGTGGCTTCTTATGTTTCCTTTCTTCCAAAATGTGAAGAAAATGACTTAATTTACACCAATAAAAGCGCTCTGCCTCAGTGGGAGCGTTGATTATTTTATTTTGAACCTGTTTATGGAGTGTTTTGTGTCATTTTGTTGCCACCAGCCTCTTCAGATTCTTCATACAGCTCAGCGCTCCTTTATCGCTCCTCATTGCGTCGCTTATTTCTTGTTTACAGAGAGGACAGCGCTCGGCGAAAGCGCTCAGAGCCTCCTCCAGAGCGTCCCGGGTCTGTTCGTCGGGCAGAGCGCCGCACCGTCCCAGAGCGGTCAGAATGTGTTTGATCCAGCCCTCTTCTCGGACCAGAGCGACGATCCAGGGCTGGGACCGGACGCAGCCTCCTAAAGCCTGAACAGACAGTCTCCAGAGCTCAGCCGCCTCGTCCCAGCTCTGCTCCCAGACCGGACTCAACCAAACCGGACCGGGACCGGAGCCGGAGGTGAGAGCCCCGCGGAGGAACCGGAGAGCGGACGAGAAGAAGCGCCGCTGACTGGATTCAACCGAGTCTGGGAAACACACAGAAAACAAGATTATTAATACAGCTTTAGTTTTATTGTAGAATAGAGAACTAGCGTCACAGAGACAGTGAAGGTTCTCTCTAAGTTTGGGTCAAGCACAGACGAAGTGGAGTTGTTTAAAGCAGACTGTACCCCGTTGTACACTATTTCATTACAACTAAGAAAGCCAGTTTACAGAGGCTCCAGGAGGAGGATAATGCTGCTCTGTGAGTCCTATTAAGAAAAAATAGATGGACCAGTGCCAGTGTAATGTTTGTGACTGCACTAATTAACACCTTATCTGTAATAATCTGTGTTAAATTAATCTAAAAATATCATTATGTCGAGTCTGACAAATATCGAGTCTATGTAACTACTGTGTATTGTACTGTCTCTGTTTATGTATTCGTTAAAAAAAAAAAAAAGAAAGAATAAAAGATGTCTGTTTGGATTCCGAGAAGCAAGGAGTGGTCTTTAGTTCCAGGGGAAACATTCTGAACCAAAAACTAAATAAACTGAGGAGGTATTCCATGAAAGCCACTTAGGAAGGCCCAAATTCCAGCTAATGTTATAATGAACAAAGGAGTTGGGGTTAAAACGGTTCAAAGACTAGTCTAGAGTCAGACGAACACCAATAGATGAGAACACTAGTTGAACGTTAAGTATTAAGTATTAAATTGAGCCTCAATGGAAAAAAATGCGCTGGTTTTTGCCTCATTTTGACGGAGCAGTAACTATACACAACAAGAAACTTAAAAGGAACTAACTTAAAACCCACTGAAATGTCTCATTGAGCTTCAGAGCTGTGTGCTGCTTCACTCAGAGCTGTTTATTAACCTTACGTACACACACTCACCTGCAGCAGTCTTCAGTCGGCCAATCATTAAACCCAAAGTACAGAAATTAGCTCCTAAAACCAGCAGACCGGGTTTATGCACCAAAACAGGAAGAGCCTCACTCAGTAAAGCCTCGAGAGTCCGGAAACACGGATCCTTCCTGAAAAATAAAACCCATTCCTCATAAACCGGACTTTTAACTCTTGCGTATTTCACTGTCGGTGCTCGTACCGGACTCGTTCTGGTTCTGTGACGGTGAAGTTGAGCAGAGCGGAGCAGGCCGTCTCCGTACTGGGGTCTCTCGAGGTTAAAGCCCCACTCTTTCCCTTCAGAGAGGACCAGGACTGGGAGAGGAAGTCCACGAGCAGAGCCGGGACGTCCAGCGAGAGCAGCACCTTTCTGGGGCCGTCTTCAGCCGAGAGATGGCACAGAGCGGGAAGGAGGTACCTGAACAGGAATTTAAAGAGAGAGTTCATGCACTTTTTCACTTTTACGCTCTTATTTTCAGCACCTTAAACCTGTATTACATTAAATACTTACCTCAGTGCTTCCTTTCCCGTCCAGGACGCCCTCTCCTCGTCCGTCCAATCAGAGAGCCCCGTCCTGTCGTCCCGCAGGTGGCTCCGGGAGTAGCCGACGAGGAAAGGCAGCAGCCCGGTCACTTCCTCCTTCAAACAGGAAGTCTCCTCGGCGAGCCACGAGCACAGAGAGCGGAAGGTGGCGAAAATAAAGGGGTCTCCGTAACGGCTCTGATCCACCTGAGAGAACACAATACAGACGTGTTCAGAAGGAAAACAGACTCTAAACAGTAATTAACAGCTGATGTAATAAAGAGATATGGTTATTCAATTGGGTAATTATAGCTAGAGTATTAAAAGAAATAATATCAGCTCATTTAGAGTTTGGAGAAGCAGACACATGAACTGAAATTGTGCTATAAACTAAGAAATTATTATGTTATGGACTGATTTACCCTTTGATTAATGTGCACTGTCCCATTTAAATAAACATTACCAAGAAAAAAACGTACTACATTTCCAGGTTTTTGAAGTTTTCCAAGACACAGGGGAATGGGTATTTTTATTTGCCCTAATTGTTCTAATACAACAAATCCCTAACCAGTTTCATCTCCGTCCTGTTACCTGCTGGAGGTGGTAGATCACAGCGGAGAAGGCCTCCTCCAGGACTCCCAGGACCTGCCGGCTCTGCTGCAGACTGAGCCCAGACACGGAGCTCTGAGCTGAGGCCTGCGTGGTGCCCGAGCTGCAGGCCTGCTCCATGGCTGCCTCCATGATGCGGTAACAGCCTGAGAACCACAGAACAAACAGGGCACACTTAGAGAAGATCCAATATTAGAGCCAGACTGTAAAGCTGTACCCACCTGTGAGGGTCTGCTGCAGCTCGGGGCTCAGCTCGTTTCCTGGCGGTTCCTCGAGCCCCATTCGAACCTCGACGCAGGCTCTGTTCACCAACAAACAGCAGAACTTAGGAGGACCCACTGGATCCCAGCCGCACAGATCCAACAGACACGCCCCCAGCACCAGCACCAGCCCGATTTGTTTCGGCGTCAACTTCGCCTGAATCATTGGTCTGAGTATTCCCCATATTTGACTCACAACGCCTTTTAGCTGCTCACTATCGACCTCTGCTTCAACAGGAGGCAGAAACTGGACCAAACGGCTGCACGTATCGAGTCTGCTCCTCTCTGAAGCCTGACAGAAGTCTTTAGTTAGTCTCACCAACAAGTTAAACAACTCTGTGCGATGTTTACTCCACGCTTTCTCTTTGGTTTTTCCAGAAAGCAGGCATCCCAATAAAGGAAGTGCCTTTTCGTGGCTGAAAGTCTGGTTTTGCTCCACGGCTCGGCACAAAGCACAGACAGCCCCTCGGTTTAAAAGCTGGTCCTGACCTCGAGGTAAAGCGCAAACCGCTGTGAGAACTTGGTAGCAGTCCGCGGCCATAGCTTCGTCGATTTTGGAGGAAAGTTGAGGTGAAGATGGATGACTTTGAGAGCTTCCATCGTCACCTTTTTGCTCCGACTCTGCAGCACATGTAGAATTGGACTCAGCTTTACTTTCTGACTGTTTTCCAATCGTCTCTCCAGCTTCATTTTCATCCTCAGCTGTTTGTTTTTGCAGCTGATTTAGATCCAGAGTGTCAGAGACGATCCCGAGGAGGATTGGGATTGTGGTGAGCAGCTGCGGATGGGACGCCATGTCTGGGTCTGTGCTGAGAGCGGCCAACAGAGCGGTGCCCAGCGAGAGGAGCTCGTTCGGGGGTAAACCGGAGCCCTCGCTTCCCCTGACGGCCGTCACCAAGAGTCGAGCTGGAAGGTTCAGGCCCACCGCCTCGAAGATACGCCTCAGAGTGGGTTTGTCTAACTGGTTTGCAGGACACAGACGAGTGATCTGAAACAGGAAAGGGACATAAACAGAGGACATATGGTTTAATTGGTGCATTTATTGCCATTTATCAAACACAAACATCACTGTCACATATGACTGAAAATTGTTTTGCTTTCTGATCATTTCTGCTCAAAACATGGATAACATCAGCTCAATATGTCCAGCAGTTTTTCATTAACCAGGTTCATAGTTCAGTCCTGGCTCACACTGTTCACATTGTCAGAGTGTCCTTGGACACGAATAGCAAAAGTATGCTTGTGAAAATAAATGGTTTTATGGATGCTGAATGTAGAAGTGCCTGTTTGAAAGCTTTATTCTATTAAAGCACAATTTTGCATGGAGAGATACTGATGAGCAAAAACATATTAAAAATTGGAATATACTTTGTGTTTATGCATCAGCTTATTACTGACTCTTCTGACAAAAAGGAAAGCTAAAGTTCCCATGAATAGACTATGAGCTAACCAGCCAACAGTGTATTGTTTTGCACTAATAATTTGCATATGAGCGACCATTTGTAAATATACACCAATAATAAAGTGAGTGGATAGAAATATTACTCAAGACCCCCTCATCATCCTCACTCACCAGTAGAAGAGCTGCCAGAGTGTGGCTGTCATTCTTGGCATGTTTTAGTGCATGAAGACACCTCTCCAAAACCTCTCTCTGAGCATCACTCAAACCTCCTTCTGAACTGTCCGTGTCTTCTCCACCTTTTCCATCTTCCTGCTCATCTTTTCCATTCGTCTCACTGCTCTCCATCGCACTAGCAGCCATCATCACCTTGGCAACTGCAAAAGCGAGTTTAGAAATTATACAAATCTTAATCTAAAACTGCACGGATCAACCTTAAACATGAATTACAATATAGATATCGTCGGTGATCGTCTTAATTTTCTTTCAGTGTTTTTTTCGAGGACGAGAACTAATAAGAATAGCATTAAAATGTAGAAATATCATAACAGAAACAGTGTTTACTCACCTCTCCTGACTTTCACGCGGGGAAACGTTGGTCACGCTTTCCGGATACGAACTGTCAAAATAACCCCGAAGTGACCAATAGAAAAGCGCCTAAAATGTGCCTTAACCAATGGCAGCAGCTGTTGTTGGAAGGCTGCAGTCGCCATTTTGGTCCGTGTGGCGACTGCGCAGATACGTTTCACTACCGCAACCGTTGCTTGTATAACGATATAGAATACGTTGTTTTGTTTTTTATTTTTCGAAATTAATCTATTGTTTTTGTGAGTAACCAGCATTATAAAAGAAAGGCAAATATAACAGTTTATGCTGAACTCAAGTTGTCGCCTTAACAACGGTCGGCAGGTGGCGCGGATCTACCGGAAATAGTTAGCAGTTAGCCAGTTAGCTCTAATTAATCATCTTGGTTTGGTTTTAATGAAACGTGGGCGTAAACGACTGTTAGAATAAATTTATTGATCACAAAAGATATTATATAAACATTTACTTATCATATCAAACTTTCGTGTAGTTTGTTTTCTTACAGTACAAAATATATTGAATAATTATTGCGTTACTGGGCGTTTTATTATGAAATTTCGGTCGCTGCCGGAAGTTGTATTTATCCCTGGTTTGGCAGTGGAGTCACATCAGCTGAACATGCCAGAGGAATACTGACCCAATTTACTGTCCAAGAGAGCTAAACTGCGACGGTGACACGGCACATTAAAGACAAATACACAGCGGGAGGCCCTACTGTTGCTCTTGACTGTAAGTACACTTTTATATCTTTTAAGGAGTCGGTACAGTACAGAGTGCTCGGTGTACGTGAAGGAGAGATGCCAGCAGCTGTTATCCCCAAGGTGCTTTAAACACAGGGTTATCCTGGATTACACACGTGTATTACAGTATCATTACGTCGTCTCTGTGCCTAGCAAAATGCTTTGAAAAATTCCAGAATATGCAAAGTGACAGATAACCCCTTTGTTTGCTTTTAAATATGCAACATTTCCATTGTGATCCTGTCTACGGGAGCTTTATCTGGCGATGTTGCAATATGTGACAACTAGAAACACGCAGCAACCTTATTTATTTATGTAGAAATGCACCTACTATACGAGCCGATTCGACCATTTTGAATTAAATGTGTCATTGAGATTATATCCCATTCATTCTGCGTTGATTGTCCTTTATTCACGCATCTCTTTGCATTTTAATCATTACGTTAACCTCAATCAATAATTCAAAACAATGCTTATCTAATCACCTGAATGTCACTTTGGGTGCAATATAAATAATCATAAGGATATAGGCACAGTTGAGATTTAACACCAATTTTCACATATTCAGTTTACATAGTGTTTGAACTCATGTTATTAATGAAGCTACATATAAACAGTTAACATTAAGCAGCTGTCTTTTGCCAAATAATGAGCCGAGACTTAATAATATCAGCCTGAACTCGTCATTAAATTGTTGTAACCTAGTCAAACACTTAATCAGAGGACTAACTAGTATTTGCGGTATTGCATGGGGTTCCACAGATAAAGGGGACCCCTTCAGATTACATAGTCTGAGACAAAAAGCATATTTAAATGTATTTTTCAGTGTTACCTTTGCCCTTATTCACTTTAGATGAGGCTCTATTTCTACAAAACTAAATGTCAGTATAAATAGATAGTTTTTAGGTTACAATAATACATTACATTACATTGATAGAATCTTCGTAGTAACATAGCATGCAACTGTGTCTTATGATTAGAGCTGGAGATAACTTATGCTGTAAATAGGTGCTGTATATAGATGATTTTATCGTTTAATCACCTATTTGATCCATTTTACATAGTTTGAGCCATTGGAAATTATGCTTTAAGTAAAATGGAGTTGTTTTTTAATAATTTAATGTATTGTATAATGGCTGTATTTATTGAATTTTTAATGTTAAAGAGCCACCTGTTTTCTCTGGCATTTAACACAAGCAGATACCTTGGATTATGTACCTTTTTAATTGAATATTTGCTGTCTGTTCGTTCTATTGATATATATTCTCTGTTATTATTGTTTTATCTTCTATGTGTGTGTAATTGAGGCTGTTTTAAATGTGTAATAAAGTTAGACTTGACTTATTTAATGTCCAACTCTTATTTTTTCTTCCGTATCAGCTTGAAAACAGCCTGCACTGGACTCGGAGTCATTACGGTGAAAGCTCCTTCGACCCGTCTGCTCAAAAGCCAATACAACGTTGACAAGTGCCCTATTGAACGCCGCAGGAAGACGAGTGGGACAAAGTCAGCGAGAGGAGGAGAGAGAAGCTGTCTAAAGTGGTGCATTTGGTCACTGAGAGCATTGTTCCGCGGAAACGTCTCGAGGGAAAAGTGAGGCATAAAGGCTGAGTTGTCATCGTCGCAGGTGACTGAGTGCACCTGCCGCTAAAGTCACCGCCGGCCTCTGGGCTTTCACTCCGCAGTAAAACAGGCAAATATTCAGCGGGGAGTTCAGATACAAGACAAACAAGGCTCTGATTGTGTTTCCCCTGAGATTTTTCTACTTGGATTATATATTTTTATCTTTTTATTTTAAGAAACTGCAAGAGGACAAATGATTCTTGGTGGATTTGACTGAGCAGTTGAAAATCTAAAGAGCGGGAGTGGGAACTGAGAGTCGCTTTGTAGGAATGCAGACTCACGTGGATGAACAGGTTTGTGTCAACATCTTTATGTCATGTGAGCGCTAGTATGTGAAACTGAAAATGTTCAAATGTGCCCCAGATGGCTACCGCTAAGCTACTGTATTTTAGCCTAGGTTTTTATTGCAAGGTGTAAAATTCAACAGGGATTTATCGTTTGACTTCTGCGTAGACGAGCAGCGGTGTCATTATAAACATTTCTTGGGATTCCATTGTTCTATGTTAGTCATTGTTAGGGAATATTTGAGCTGCCCTTGGAGCTGAGAGGAGTTACACGAGAGAAAGACAGACTGGAGACTTTCGGGCCGGAAAAGTTTATTGACCATCAACACGGGACTCGGAGACAGTGGACACTCAACACAGTGTAATATTGAATATACAAGTCTGTCCATGCTTCAGTGGAGATGATAAAGGCTAATAGTGGGTCAGTGCACACGTAATGCCATATCAAAGGAATAGTACCATAAACTAGCCATAAAATATCATCTATACTTATTATTATCGTGCTTTTTCGTTTTGTTTGGTTGGATTTGAATGATTCTAACTAAACGCTCCCACAATTTTGCATAATTTTTGCACATTTTTTGTGGCTAATGCTAATTCTTCCATTGAAAGTGTATTACAGTCGACTTAACACACGACACTTAGTTTACAAACAGATAAAGGGTCTATATATAAGTCATATTATAAAATAAATTTGTATATATAAGTGCTAAAAAGTGTTAATTTGATGTGATTCTACACTATTACACTACAACAGAAGACCTCTAACTTTTTAACTATTATCAAAACATTGACCCAAACCTGTCGACGTGGCCAAAAGAACAGGTCAGTGACACCTGTAAAATCAGCCAAAAAGCCGACATTCAGCTATTTTTAACCATTATCCGTCAAGACGAGGTGTAAAACAGTCATGTGCAAAAGTTCATGAGATAACGTCATATGTACACTCACTATTGACACCAAGCTGAACTTTCCCTCTGAGTCACTTCTGAAACCTGTTTATTTCACTTTTTTGTACTTTATTGTTAGAATATTTCAGTATATTCTGGTTAAGCCTTGTGTGAGTGAAAAGCTTATTCTTGATGTTTTTTGTTCTGAGCCCATGTTTTAAAAGCACAGGGCAAATACTGTGTTGTCATTTGCAGAAGCAGACATGAAAAGGAAAAGGAAAAGATCACGTGCTGCGATAAGATATTCAAACATTAAGGATTAGGTTACATTAAAACCGAGGCATTACAGTCTTATCATAGGTTAGTCTATTTGATAAATGTTAGTTGTTTCCTCTGAGTTGAGCTGCAATTATGGACAAAATGATTTATATTTGCATGGAATAATTATTGAAACTGTTAGCGTGTGTTATTAGGCCTCAAATTTGAATTCCTAAAACATTTTTTAGATGAGTCCCCAAGAACAAAATACAGAAAAATGTGATGACTACTGGAAAAATAAAATACACTGGGGACCCTATTGGACCCTTCAAAACCACTGAAGGCCCAAGTTAAACCTGTTGAAACCTGTCTAAATCCAGTTTTGTGCAGGTTAAACCCATCTTTAACTGATTGAAGTCTAAGTAAAACCACACAAACCCCTCCAAATATGGTTAGACCCCTTTAAACCATTCAAAACCACTTAAGAG
The DNA here is from genome assembly GCA_036850595.1 of Rhyacichthys aspro. Classification (NCBI taxonomy): domain Eukaryota; kingdom Metazoa; phylum Chordata; class Actinopteri; order Gobiiformes; family Rhyacichthyidae; genus Rhyacichthys; species Rhyacichthys aspro. The sequence continues at coordinate 2,696,801 of CM072158.1, read as the reverse complement.
CCAAGTTTAAAACACTTTTATTCTTTCCAAATCCAGTTCTAAACAGGTTAGATCCAACTCAGAGTACTGTAAAAAGTTTAAGTTAGTTTACTTTGTGTGTTCTTCGCCGTTATGACATTAAAGCTGTTATGTGTAAATGACAGCTGGTTCCTTAATACATGTTTTGAGTTTGACTGTTGTTTACCTTCAGAGACTTAACAGGATATAACTGTCTGGGATTAACTTTGTTGTTTTTCTTTCTTGAACCAAAACAGGAAGCTTTTGTCTTTTTCCTTTTAACACAAAAGGCTTATCTGTTACTTACATCAAAACTGTTGAGTTGCTTTCAGCCGAATCCCTTTAAACTAACTTTAATATCCCGAAGACAGCCACCATCAGGACCTTAAACAGTAAATAAATAATGGACAGAGGAACCAGTCACATGAGGGTCGGCTCCAATAGTCGTCCATTAAGAGCTGCACGATTAGGACCTAAATGAAAATCACAGTTATTTCAGTTAATATTTAAATCACAATTATTTACATTTTTGTTTTTATATGCCCATTTATTTTTCGCAAAAAATGACACAATTATTTTTAAATTTAAAGCTAATTTACTGTTAAATTACTGTCAAATGGCAATAGTCAAAATCTGTAAAAGACAAAATAGTTTATGTCTGTAGTAAATACAAATACATAAAAACAATATAGAACATTCATTTTAACGATAGATGATCTAGAAAATACATGATATAACCATTAAAATGCACAACTTTGATAAAAATTAATAGGAAATTACCGTATTATCACATAATAGTTATTGTTGTAATTATTCTATTAATAATCCAAATTTATCTCCACTTAAATGTGCTGTAATAATGACTCTGGTTGGATTAGAAAAAAAAAAAAGGAAAGAAATATCAAAACATGTGCAACTAACAACTAACTTTTTCATTGTTCATATTGTCTTTTTATATTGTCCACATAATTTACGGTAAAAAATCAACTACTAAAGTAAATTTGATTGTTTGTTTTAACAGTGAGTACAGTTTTCCAGTTTGTTTTTTATTTTTTTAGATTTCTTCCTCTATACTCCTGCTTTTATTACATCTAAATAAATGCCCAACGGTACTTTTACTCTTCATAACTCAACATTTTAAGAGCTGTAATCATTTTTTTTGCTACTTCTCTGAATATATTCCTTCAGATTGTAACTGATCCATGACCTAAACCATTGCTCTGTTCTCTGTTTTCTTTTCTCTACAGAACTATTCTAGTCTCTGAGCCGTGAAAGGCCCCGGCGGCGGCCATGTTGGATCTGTTTCACACAGCGCCGACTTAACTCCCTTCTTTTCTTCCTTCTCGTCCTCTTCCGCTGCTCGACCGGGAGCGAGGTAAGCGCTACAGGTTTGACGGCCTACTCCCATCTGCTCATCGTCAGTGACAGTTGACCTTTTCTTTATTATGTGGTGACTTTATGTGTCATTGTTATTACTGGCATCATTTGTTAAAAGCATACTCTGAAGAAATTTGATGTAATAAAAAAAAACCTGGCCCTGCCTTGTCTTTGAATGAGCTTAATACACTTGTTGTTTTGTTTTGGCCTACTCCCTCCATTTAAATATTTTAAGATGAGGCAGATACATTCACTTCTATATTGTTCTCAAAGGCGTTATATGTGAATTATTTAACCCGACATTGTCTAGCCTTTAAATATTTTATTATAAAGTGGCCTAATCTAATTGTGTGTTATTTTTTTTAGGTTTTTGTGCAAAATGTTCTATGCACATGACAAGCTGCTGACCTGGAGTTTACCTCGTCTCACTTTGCTGCCGCTGATCTACCTCTGGCTCCTGGCTTCTCCAACAGGTAAAAAAAACCAAACTTCAAGCTTATACTCTTTGTGGTTTTATGCAAAAGGAGAAATTTGATTTATGGAGGTTTATAATGTAAACCTCTTGCTGTGACTGAAATAGATGGATTCAAATGAAAGTAACGCACCTGAGTAATGTAATTTAATTCATTTGAGAGAGTGCTGTGTGTAGCTTAGTTGAGGGTCATTTTAAGAGCTCAGAGTATGCTCCAGAGCAAAGAGTAGAACTGGACGCCTGCACAGTGTAACACACATAGCACACATCATGTGTTTAGAGCGATGCTTATGAATTTGTAAAGACACATATTTGATGTCACTCTGCAGCTGGCTAAACTTGTTTGTCGTATCTTTTGGCTTCCAGCATGGAAAGTTTGAAGTAAAAAGCTCCGTCTGCTTTGGCTTAGTGTGTGTTTATGTGCTTCTTGTCGGGTTAGGAATGTGTCAGGGTTTTTTCTGCTTGTTTGTGTTCAACTCGTTAAACAGACTGTACCTGATATTTTTTTCTTCTTGTTGGAAAATGGTTTAAACTCCAAATAGTTTATTGTAAAATCAATAATTTGTGTAAAAAACAGTCTTTATGATCCATCTACTGTTTATTCTAAGGGATTGTAATAGATGAGAACCTCTATTCAGGAACAGAAAACCTTGGACAATCACATGCTCCAAAAAGGAGCGCTCCCATTAGTCGACACTTGTCACATGACGTTCCAGGAAGTTTAATAGCTGCAGATAAAGTGTATTTTCAGCTGAATGTGTCTTTTAACAGAGAAACAGCTGAAAAAAGAAAAGCATCAACAGAGAAAAGGGAGGCAACGTAAAACACAGATAAATACTGTCAATTCAATCACGTAATGTTTAACGAGGAGGAGATAATTGTCGTCCTGACGCTGAAGTCACAGCTAAGCTAACGCTAAACTCTAAACTTCAGTTTGGTCAAATGGATTAGTATTTTGGAGGAAAAACTGGTCTGGTTTTATTTTTAATAAAAGAGAAGCAGGAGAGGTCCCTAGACTGCTTTTGGAGGAGAGTGGAGTCTAAGACAGGGACAAAAAAAAAGAAGAAATTCAAGTACTCCCTGTTTAAGAATTTATTGTCACCTTTAAGTGAACTGGCTGAACGTGGTTTATTGATGAGACTTGATAAGAAACCAGCTGATCTGCACCCGTTTGTCCGCTCATCTGTTGTTCACCGTCACACCTTTGATTGCTCAGGGTGGGTTTCTCGTCCGGGTTCTTGTGGAGCGGAGTCTGTTTGTTGCAGAGACACAGTGAGGCCTGCTGTTTGTGATGCCACTCAGAGCCGTGTTACAGCGACACAATGGGCCTCTGTGAGCGGCGGACATTGTACTGTGATGTGTGCAGCTCGGGGACGGGGCTCAGAGCGGCTCAGACAAACTGCTTTTGTGGGGTTTTAGTGGGAGGTAAGATGTGTAACTCAGAGACAACAGGATTTACACTGACATCCCATTAGCTCCGGGGTTGCTGTGGTAGAAAGTTAAAAAGATCTGCATGAATTAAGACTGAATATGCACACTTTTACATAATGAAAATGTATGTAATGTTTGTGGATATTTACAGCCCAAACTTTGTCTGTGAACTATAGATCCTTCTTTAAGTGAGAAACACAGCATTATTTCCTTTTTATTTATATGAAAGTGCAAAAAATCACCAAATAAGACACTTTAGAGACAGCAAAATAACTTAAAGACAGTAAAATTGACTCAGTATAGTACAATTGGAGAACTGCTGGATGGTTCTCCATTAGCAGAAAAAGCAAGAATGCTAACAGCCTTTAGCCTTTGTGCATTTTTACCTTTAACTCTGTGTGTTACGTCACCTAATATGCATTTATATGTTCCCTGTAGTGTTTATTTTACCTTAATGTAGGTTTTGTAGTTTAACAGTGTGTGTGCAAGTCTCAGTTTAACAGTGTTTGATGAGGAAGCACAGGTCCTAAAACCATCTTTGTATACGTCTGACTCCTCCATGTATCTCTACCCACTCACTGGCAGCACATACGGTTCTTTTGTTTATGCAGAATTAGCTGTTTTCTGTGGCTAATGCTAATCCATGAAAAATATATTGCGGTTGTTTACAGACAGTAAAATGGTCCATAGGTTCACTGTGCAGCCATTTACTCTAGTGGACACTTGAAGTACTGCATTAAAAAAATCTAAAAAAATAATAATGAGGCTATTATTGTTGGAAAATAAGTGTGTATTGAGATTTGTGTTTGTGTAGAATCTAAATACACAACTCTCAATACAAATTCACATTAGTTTTTGTACAATAATAGTAATATAACCCATAATAATGATAGATTGTATTGTTTTAAACAGACTGGAAACGGCTACCAATGGTCGGATATTGTTCAGTTTAATGTTCAGCTCATATTTTTGAACAGCTTTGAACAGAAAAACAAAACGTTCACCCTCTTTTTACTCAGATCAGGAAGATGTTCTTTCACATTTACAGCATCACACCTGATTTTAATGATCACAATTAGTACATGGTGCAACGTTAGGTTCAGTTTATGGCAGTGGAGCCTGTAAAATACGACTCTGCAGGGTTTTTTTGTCCCAAAGGACGATCAGAGCTTCCTTATGTAATCCTGCCAAGTGTACGTCAGAGCACTGATCTGGGCCGTGTCTGTTTCCTCTTGTAAGGCACTAGATATGTTATTATTTTGTGTTGTGAGGAAGTCATTGCTTTTTCTTCTTCTCCTCCTTTGTCCACACATGTCAAACTCAAGGCTCGGGGGCCAAATGCAGCCCTTTGCAATGTTTTATGTGGCCCTTGAATATATTTAAAAGGTGATATTTTTGTGACAGGTTTTATAATTTTATATTCCAACTAAAACCTGTTAAAATCAAACTAAAACCTGTTAAAATCAAACTAAAACCTGTTCAAATCAAACTAAAACCTGTTCAAATCAAACTAAAACCTGTTCAAATCAAACTAAAACCTGTTCAAATCAAAGTAAATCCTGTTCAAATTTAACTAAATCCGGTTCAAATTTAACTAAATCCGGTTCAAATTTAACTAAATCCGGTTCAAATCCAACTAAAACCTGTTCAGATCAAACTAAAACCTGTTCAAATCAAACTAAAACCTGTTCAAATCCAACTAAAACCTGAAAAATGTTAAAGAAAAAGAAAAAAGAAAAAGAAAATGTTAAGTACTTAATCATCCCATTGTTCTACGAAGACAAAAATTATATTATACATTTAGTTATAGTTCACTAGAGCCGTATTTAGGAACAAACATGTCTTCCTGTTTCCTTCATTCTGTGTTTGCTCTGGCTTTTATTTTCCACGTGTCCTGATGCGATTCAAAATATGCATCAAACTGGAAGAGACTGTCCTGGTACAAAAGGTTTATGAGGATTTTATGACCCGGACAGAGCTCTTAAACCTGAACACGTGCATTAAAGCTGTAAACGCTGCTGCTGATACGATACCGTCTGTCTCTGAAGGTGGAGTTTACTGCATCCGTCTTCGTTTTAATCAGCGTCGTGTTTTCTCAGATAAAGCTCACTTCCTCTTTTTTTCTCCAGCCGATTTGGCCGAGCGCACAAACTCAGGATCTTAGCTGCCTTTTACAGAGGAGCGCTCAGACGAAGCCTAATCTGTGAAAACGCTCGCTGCTCGGAGCCGGAGTTGGGTTTCTAGTTTCACGGTGGACACTGCCAAGAGTTCTCCACAAAGCACTGGTTTATTTAATCGGGCAGATCTTGGAAAGTGTGGTTGTGGTGTTGAGTGACAGAACATAAATGAATGCACAAACTGTAACAGAGACAGTAATGTAGACACTTTTATTCACTGCTGACCTTTCTGATTATTGCTATTGACTGGATGAGAGCATAATGGTGTCTAGACGTAGGTTTAAAGCTGTTCATCTCCTTTTAGAAGGAGACTGTTTTGGTTTTAACACACACTGTTGTAAATGGATGAAACATTCAAAGATGCTTGTTCTGATTTCACAAAGATCCTTTACTGCTCTTTCAAACCCACTCGGCCAAGATTAGAACGTCACTGTCCTCTAAGAAATCCCCTTATTTTCTTACTTTTGTTAAAAATATTTTCTATTCGGAGGAAACTGTGGGTAAAAGAGTGGAAGTCCCCGTCTGCTCCAACTCTCGGTCGACTTGCAGCATTAGAAAGATTGTCGTATAGACTCATGATTAAAACAGTAATAGTCTTACTACTGCTCAGTGACGTTTCCAGCTCAAGAAAACACAGTTCACTTAATGGATAGCAGTGCTGTATATTTACGGCATCTGTTTAGTTTCGTTTTCTTTTCCTCCTTTTTTCTTCTTCTCTTTTTGTCCACGTGTGTCATCGTACACACAATCTTAACTTGCCTTATTTGTGGAATTGTTTGTGTTGTTTGTCTAAAATTGGAAAATGAATAAAGTTCAAGTTAAAAAACAAAGAGTTACATGTAGAGTTATATCTAGAGTTTGTTATTGGCAGTAAAAATAACCTGTAAATAGCTGTATTTGTTTCATTAGAAGCAGTAGAGCAGTAGTAGATGGACAATAAAACAAAATCAACAAAACATGTCGCTATCTTTTGGTGTAAAATGGGAAAAGTGATAAATTAAAATCATGAACTTTGGAAGAATTGTGGTGACATTTCTTCCATATGACCCCTACGTCCAAGTCTTTATAGATAAATCTGGCTGCTCCATTCAAGTAAAATAGAAAAATAAAAAGCTCTTCTCTGTTACTGGAGTTTTGTTTATCTTCTCGTTGAGTCTGGTGGTTTAGACTTTTGTCAAAACATGTTTTTTTGTGTGTGTGTTCGCTCAGGAGTGTCGGCCGACCTGTGCCGGGTCACGGGTGGGGTCCTGGGCATCCACTGGGGCAGCATCGTGAACCTGGGCTGGCTGCCTCTGGCCGACGGTAAAGGCGGCGCCACCTGCTGGGAGTCCTGCTGCCTAGAGCCCCGCTGCAGCGCCGTGTGGAGCCTCGGGGGGCGCTGTGTGCTCCTCAGCTGCACCAGGCCCAGAGGCTGCCCCATTAGCTTCCTGCCCCAGCCGTACCAGGAGTCCCTCGGCCTCCTCCAGCTGCTCTCGAAGGTAAACACTGTGGGGTTTTGTAGTTTTCTTTCAGTTCATGAGAAGGAAGTGGTTATTATTGATGGGGATTTCCTCTTGTTTCTTTTTGTAGGGTCCAATAACAAGAAAACGAAGAAGGGCTCGTCACGCTGAACACCACAAAACACAACCAGGAGAACTCACCAGCACGGTAATGTTGTTTAGCAAGAAAATAATGTGTGTTTTCAGTGTTTTTATTTAGATTTTAGCAGATTTTAAGGTTCTTCAAATCAGACCAGATATGTTTATACAAGACCCCATCCATTGACTATACATTGAACTATAGTAATTGTCTGAGCTGTAAAAATGCCTAAAACCTGTTCGAATCTGACTAAAACCTGTTCAAAACCAATCAGAATTGTTTAAATCCAAATAAAACATGTTCAAAACAAACTGAAACATGTTAAAATCTAATTATAACAGGTTTAAATTAGACTAAAACCTGTTCAAACTCGACCAAAACCTGTTCAAATCGGATTAAAATTTGTTCAAAACGGACTAAAAGCTGTTCAAATCACACTAGAATCTGTTAGAATCTGAGTAAAACCTGTTCAAAGCCAACTAAGACCTGTTCAAATCTGACTAAAACCCGTTCAAATCAAACTAGAAACTGTTAAAATCTGACTAAAACCTGTTCAAAACCAATCAGAATTGTTTAAATCCAAATAAAACCTGCTCAAAACAAACTGAAACATGTTAAAATCCAATTATAACAGGTTTAAATTAGACCAAACCCTGTTCAAATCAAACTAGAACCTGTTAAAATATGACAAAAACCTGTTCCAAGCCAACTAAAACCTCTTCAAAACCGACTAAAACCAATTAAATCCAACAAGAACCTGTATTTGTGGAATAAGACATGGACTTGGATATTTTTCTTTCATCAAATGTGGCTCTATTTGCAAAAAGTCTGGTTTAGACTCATGTCTGGAGTAGGATAAGGCTCAGAGAAATGGATTTAATGAAGTTTTTTTTCTTTTTCCTGACGTTTTTGCCGATAGAACATTATATCTGCGTGCAACCTACTTAATGTATTTACATCTTAGTTGCTTAAAAGGAAAATAAAGAAAACTAGACGTGATTCTTCCAGATCTCACTGTATTCTGTTTCTTTGTGCTCACAGGGAAGCCCCAAAGTGGAAACGGCTCACCCGACGTTTACGGCCCTCGACGCCATCACTCTGCTCCAGACGGCGCAGAAAAACCTGAGTCAGTTCACGAACGGGAGCTCGGACGGCGCCGACGGCCAGGCTCAGCCCAACTCCACGGCGGACGGCTCGGTCGATACCTCCGCGTCTTCCAATAACAGCAGCAGCGACGTCAGCGGATCACCCACCGCCATCGCTCTGCTCACGACCGCTCCGTCCGGTAAGAAAAACACAGCCAGAAAACTACAGCTTTTACTCCCTTCAGCAATTCCTTTCCTTTCTGCAGAGACTAGAGAGTAGACTTTAAAAACATATATAGTGTTTTTACACATTGGAGTTTAATACTAGGACTGCAAAATGCGATAATTGTGTTGAGTATTCCAATATAGAAACATTTGATGTTCGAAAAGTTCAATTAAATTCAAATTTATGAAGAAATACAAGGCTGAGGACAAGTCAGAATTGGAGTTGGATCAAAGGTAAACTGGGAATAAACCAGGATTAAATTTAGGACTGACTCAGGACTAAACCAAGACTAAACCAGGACTTTTTTTTTTTACAGTAAGATTGATTGGTTATTTATTTAATGGATTTGAACAGGTTTTAGTTGGATTTGAACATGTTTTAGTTGGATTTTTAACAGGTTTTAGTTGGATTGGAACAGGTTTTTTTTTTTATTTTAACAGGTTTTAGTTGGATTTGAACATGTTTCAGTTTGATTTGAACATGTTTTAGTTGGATTTGAGCAGGGGTTTTTTTGGATTTTAACAGGTTTCAGTTGGATTTGAACATGTTTTAGTTGGATTTGAACAGGTTTTATTTGGATTTGAACATGTTTCAGTTGGATTTGAACAGGTTTTAGTTGGATTTGAACAGGTTTTATTTGGATTTGAACATGTTTCAGTTGGATTTGAACAGGTTTTAGTTGGATTTGAACAGGGTTTTTTTGGATTTTAACAGGTTTCAGTTGGATTTGAACATGTTTTAGTTGGATTTGAACAGGTTTTATTTGGATTTGAACATGTTTTAGTCAGATTTGAACAGGTTTTTTTGGATTTGAACAGGATTTAGTTGGATTTGAACATGTTTCAGTTGGATTTTAACAGTTTTTTTTTTATTTTAACAGGTTTTAATTGGATTTTAACAGGGTTTTTTGGATTTTAACAGGTTTTAGTTGGATTTTAACAGGGTTTTTTGGATTTTAACAGGTTTTAGTTGGATTTTAACAGGGTTTTTTGGATTTTAACAGGTTTTAGTTGGATTTTAGCCAGTTTTTGTTGGATTTGTCCCAGTCTTTGGCCTCTGAAATGATTCTTATTTACTCGTGTGGCCCCTCACCACTTTGATTTTTTTGAGTTTGACACCACTGATCTACAGCAACAATCTCAAACACCACGTTCTTTGTGTGATTTTCTATTCCTTCTTTCCTCTTTCGACCGATGTCTGACAGAAATTGAAGGTTGGCCGCTGACTTCATGGCACATTTCTCAGGTTATGTTTCCCAGATGAAAGCCTGTGTTTGCTGCGGGCGTGTGATCCTTCAGTCGAACCATCGTGAGCTGGAGGAATGTGCAGACGTCGGCTGTATTTATATAAACTAGAATAACTTGCCCGGCCGGTGTCTCTGCCCTGATTTTAAATAATACAGTCATTATCCTTTAAACAGTGTTTGACGTAATATAAGTCAATAATTATATATAAGACATCAACTGAAAAGGAGAAAGATAATGAGGCCTTGAATCCCAGTATAATGAGGTAAAATGGAGGCTAAATCAAATCAATTTCATGTTATTTTTGTGTAGAAATACAGTAGAACGGCTAAGTAAGATCCAGTTAGCGCTCTCAAGCCTTGTTTATTCTGGAGCAGTGCAGTTTGGTACAGTTTAATCACCAAAAGAGCGTTAGAAGAGTCTCTAAAAGCCATACTTTAAGGGTCCCAGACAGTCTCGAGTCCGTGGTCCGCCATCAAAAAGGTGGAGCTAAATATTTCTGTCGGCTGATTGGACGATGGACGATGTTTTTCAAATATAACGTGCATTTTCTTGGAGTGTGACAAGATTTTAAGGTGAAAAGCTGTGAGAGTGTGAAGGTAAACTTTTAAATCGTCTGTGTGGCGACATTTTGGTTTTCTGTGGAAATAAGAAACGGGAAAGACACAAAAAGTATGTAATGATTGTAAGAAAACATGACGTACTCTGAGGCTAACACCAATCTCTAATTATCAACAACGCATCTAAGTTTTTAAAAGCCTATGTGGCATTTCTAGTTCGTCATTGTTTACATCTTTTCTTGACCCTGCTTATTTTTTTCTTGTTCCACAAACACAGGTTCTTTTTTAGTTTGTCAATTTTGTAGAGGTTTTAGTTGTTTGTTTTGAACAGCTTTTAGAAGCATTTGAACAGGTTTTTGTCAGATTTCAACAGGTTTTAAGAGATTTGAACAGGATTTAGACAATTTTTTATCAAGTTTTAGTTAGATTTGAACAGGTTTTAATCAGATCTCAACAGGTTTACGTCAGATTTCAACAGGTTTTAAGGGATTTGAACAGGATTTAGATGAATTTCAACAGGTGTTAGTTAGATTTGAACAGGTTTTAATCAGATTTCAACAGGTTTTTGTCAGATTTCAACAGGTTTTAAGTGATTTGAACAGGATTTAGATTAATTTCAACAGGTTTTATTCTGTTTTGGACAAGTTTTAGTTATGGATGGGGTTACCTGAACCAAACTGAGCCGAGTGGAAATGATTCTCTAGCACCTTCACTTCTTTGAGCCATTTTTTAATTTTTAGAAGCAGGAAGAAGGACAAAAAACTGATAAAACAAGTGCATTCAGTGCCATCATTGTTTTTACAGCTTAATCCATCTTTCCCACAATTGAGTCTGTTGTTTCATTTCTTCTTCCAGTTCTTAAAATGCCACTGTGAACATTAAAAACCTCGAGCTAACTGAACCAGAGTAGATTATCTTTTGTTTTTCCGTCAGAATAAACACCCACTGAGTCCGTCTACTTCATGTATTCACCCTAGTCTTACTATCCTCCATCTTTTCCGGCTCCTGTCTCTCTCCGTTGCCATGCCAACCCTCTCCCGTTTTGTTGCCGTGACAGTGCGAGCGCTGGTGGTGTCGGCGGGAGAGAGCGTGGAGGTCACTCTGCCCCGAAACGAAGTCGAGCTCAACGCCTACGTGGTCCCGACTCCTCCGCAAGGTAAAATCTTCACTTCGGCTCAATCAGAGGCTGATTTCGTTTGACTTTTAGCGAGCTTCTGTCCAAAAATTATGACTTTTTCTTAACGATGAGCACCGGATAGCGTCGAGGTTTGATTGCAAAAGGATTTAATCAACGTGGGAAAGTTTTATCTTCCACCTTTTCGTAAAATACTCAAAATTTCTGTCCAAATGCGTTGATTAATTTAGATTCTTCTTTAATTCGTTCACAGGGACTAACTATGTGTTTGACTGGCGCCTCATCACTCATCCCAAAGATTACAGCGGAGAAATGGAAGGAAAACACAGCAAGACACTGAAACTCAGCAAGGTTTGGTTCTTACTTAAACTCATTACTCAGTCTCCTTCCTTTTAGAGTGTGTTTGTGTCGATAAAACAGAGCTTATTCTAACCAGGCTCTATTTAAATATTGTCCACTTCTGTAGTTTTTAGCCACGTAAGCTCAGCAAATCAACACAAACCAAGACTACAACAGGTTTATTTGTGCTCATAATCATTGTAATTGACTGAAAACTTCTGTATTCAAAGTTCCCACTGGTGCTTTAAGTCCTCAATCTAGTGTTTTCAAGGTTGTAAAAGTCCTTGAATTTTGGATAAAATGCTTCAAAGTGCTTGAAATTCTGATTGTGTTGCTTTAATCATTTACAGTCTTCCATAAAAAAACTCAAAGGGACAGTTCATTCAATAAATTAACATCTTTTTGATCAAACAAGTTTCATTTTTTAAGTATTTAGCTATTTAAATAAAGTCTTTTTTATGCCACGATGGATTTAAATCAGAAAAACTATATACAGTATATATATGTCAACATTTAATTTACTGCAGTTATAAGATGAAAACATGAAAACACACCTTGAAAGTGCTTGAAAAGTGTTGGAAATTGAACTTGGAAATGGACCATGTTAATTTCATCTTAAACTCTGGCTGGTATTAGACACTGGTCTCTGTTACTTGGTTTTGTTTGGTCTTGACTAAAGCTTCCTCAGAATATTATATATATTTCTCTTCTTTAATTTGCCTGATTTTCTCCTTCTTGTATCTGTAGCTGACAGTGGGTCTGTATGAGTTTGAGGTGACTGTCGACGGAGAAGGAGCCTACGGCGAAGGTTACGTCAACGTCACAGTTAAACCAGGTAAAAAACAACACTTTTAATATGTTTGTTTGAGTTTCAGCAGCTGCAGTTTATGTATTACACAATAATGTCGAAAAGAGAGTGTTCTGCTCTAACTTTTGAGACACTTTTTTTATTTTAAATGTTGGTATAATGCAGAAAAACTTTAAACAGCTTGGGGCGAGAAAAAAACAAACCGAAAAGAAGAAATAGTGCAGTAAAACAGTGGCGTCAAACTCAAAGAGGTGAGGGGCCGCGATAGTTAATAAGAATCCTTCCAGGGGCCGAAGATTTTATCATCATTTGTGAACAGGTTTTACTCAGATTTGAACAGGTTTTAGTTGTATTTGAACAGGATTTAGGTGGATTTGAACAGGATTTAGGTGGATTTGAACAGGATTTAGGTGGACTTGAACAGATTTTAGATGGATTTGAACAGATTTTAGTTGTATTTAAACAGCTTTTAGTTGGATTTGAAGAGTTTATGTTGGATTTGAACAGTTTTTGTTGGATTTGAAGAGTTTATGTTGGATTTGAACAGTTTTTGTTGGATTTGAACCGATTTTAGTTGGATTTAAGCAGCTTTTAGTTGGATTTGAACAGTTTATGTTGGATTTGAACAAGTTTTAGTTGGATTTGAACAGTTTATGTTGGATTTGAACAAGTTTTAGTTGGATTTGAACAGTTTATGTTGGATTTGAACATGTTTTAGTTGGATTTGAACAGTTTTTGTTAGATTTGAACAGGATTTAGGTGGATTTGAACAGGTTTTAGGTGGATTTAAACAGGTTTTAGTTGGATTTGAACAGTTTTTGTTGGATTTGAACAGATTTTAATTGGATTTGAACAGTTTTTGTTAGATTTGAACAGGATTTAGATGGATTTGAACAGATTTTAGTTGGATTTGAACAGTTTTAGCTGGATTTGAACAGGATTTAGGTACATTTGAACAGTTTTTAGTTGGATTTCAACAGGTTGTAGTAGGTAGTGATAGTTTAATCTTTGTAGCAAAAACCAAATCCATCTAAAACCTGTTCAAACCTTGTGCCAAAACTGTAAACTACTAACGTGCCTTGAGTTTGACATGTGTTCAGTAAAACAGTCTCAACAAAATGAAGCTGGAAGACGAGAGCTGCTCCCACTCTGTCACTGAAGAGCTTTGATGAAGACGAGGGCTTGTTTGAAAAGTCACAGACGACATCGATCTGAGTAAACAACGCTTGTGTCTTGTTTTCTCTCCGACAGAGCCTCGAGTAAACAAGCCTCCCGTCGCCGTCGTTTCCCCGAAGTTTCAGGAAATCTCGTTACCGATCAGCTCCACGGTGATCGACGGCAGCCGTGAGTTTTATTTTTATAACCGGCCTTAAATTTAACTGAGTTTTGCGCCGTCTCTTGATCGTTCCGTTCTTCCCAGAGAGCACCGACGATGACAAAATATTGAAGTGGCTCTGGGAGGAAGTAAAAGGACCGTTGAGGGACGAGAAGGTCTCGGCGGACACTCAGGTGCTGACTCTCAAAAGCCTGGTTCCTGGGAACTACACTTTCAGGTACGGCTGGACTTTATCGCACAAACACGTTACTCGAGGTCGAAACGGAAATGTCAGGGATAAATTTACAGTTTTAGACGAGCAAAGACTTATATTTTGGGTCTGTTTTTCCTCGTAAAGTCGTAAAACCTTTAGAAAGAAAAGCTAGTCTACTGTAGTCATGGATGAGTAAGAAAATGAGACTAGTGGCCACCCGAGGTATTGCAGCAAAAAAGAGTTTCCACATAGATTTTAATTTAAAAACAGACAACTTGAGACAGACAACTAGTTTATGATGTGTTCACGTTCTTCTGGATTCTGCAGTTGCTGTGTAAGAACCACATTTTTATCAATTTGTCGTGTTTATGTGTTTTTGACTCTTTAAATGTATAAATTACTCAATGATTACTGAGAAAATAAGCCGAGTATAGTAGCATTTAACGCTACGAACGAGTCAGGTTCAGTGTTACCTGCCGTTCTCTTTGGGCCGAGTGCTGTTAAATACAAAGGCCACATGAATGCAGCATTAGTCTGAGCAGAATTCTCTCTCATTTATATGAACTCAAACTGAGAAATCCAACTGAGAGGGTTTAATCGAGCTGTGAGCACAGTCTAAGATCTGCAGGAAAATACACTCTGTTTATTGGATGAATAGAAGAAAAGAAGCATTGTTTTCTCAATTGAAGCATGTCTTATTCTTCTTGTAAACATTCATATTGAAAAAGAAAGCTTATATTGTACAAAAAAGCTAGCATTTATTAGCAACACCTGTTAGCATCTTTACTTTGTCTTCTCTGTGCAGTTGTTTAGGAAGTAATCAAGCTTCCAGTGGGTTCTGTGAAGCTTTAAATGTCTTCTTTTCTGAGACAGACTAATGCAAAGTGTTATTTTGATTTGATTACACACTTCTGAAAACACACAAATGTACTGTTATCGCAATATCTGTAAAACCAAGAACAACTTACATCCCAAAAATGTTATATGTTTAGTTTAGTCCTTGGTTTATCCTGGTTTAAATTAGTCCTAGTTTAGTCCTGGTTCAGTTTTTGAAAGAGACAGATTCTTGCATTTTTCTATATTATCTAAATCAGTTAAATAATTATTCTGACAAAATATTCAGTCATAAATTGTCCTTCCCTAGTTTAAACCGACCTTATTCAGTTGCATACCACAATATTTTACATAATTCACTTTTAAATGTCTGTTTTCAGGTCTGATTTAATTGAATATGTCCTTTTTTCTCCTCAGTTTGACGGTAACAGACTCAGACGGAGCCACAGACTCGACACAGGCCACGCTGGTCGTCAACAAAGCCATAGACTATCGTCCCGTGGCCAACGCTGGGCCCAACCAGGTCCGACCCGCTCTCGTTTCATCTGAGTTCTGCCTTTTTACGTTTTTATTTGACTTCACTCACCTATTTTTTTAACGTGTGGATGTTCAGGTCATCACTTTGCCGAGGAACTCCATCACGCTGTTCGGGAACCAGAGCACGGACGACCACGACTCTCTGTCCTACGAGTGGTCTCTGAGCCCCGAGAGCAAAGACAAAGTGGTGGAAATGCAGGTGAGCACTGTTAGAATTAAAGTGATGAAATGTGTAACAAATAACTGGGTCAAAATGGGTCAAAATGGGTGGTAAAACCTTAAAATTTTCCATAATCTTAGATATTATCATGAAATATGTGTGTTTCAAAAGGTGTAAAGGTGCATTAGACACGAACAAATACAAATGATTTTTTATTTGTTTATTGTTTGCAAGAAAAACTAACAAAACTAAATTCAATATGTCAGTTCTCAACATGTCTGTATCAAAGTCAACAAATAACAAAACAAAACTGAACAAAAATAAACTTAAAAGATAAGATTCTTAATGCAATATTTCACAAAATTAATTGTCAAAAGAGAAGTCTTGGAAAAGTATTTATAAACCCTGGTGACAGCTCTTGGTTACAGTTTTCCTGAAGCTTTTTTTACGGTTTTATGACATAAAAAAACAAATAATGACAAATACAACATGGTTTTTTAGCTCGTTTGCTCCGAACCATGGAAATCTATCTATTTGTATTGTTCATGCTGCTTGTAATGCTATAATATGAAACAGATATCACTTTAATCACTTTATTATATACTTTCCTCAAATAAACAGCTTCCAGATGCCAATCCTGGTATAAAACAGGGTCTGTAGTCAATTAAATGTCCATTACTGTGGAAATGATGACAGAGAACTAGTGTTGGAATTAGAAATAATGATTTATAAACCCTCATTATGCTGAAAGTTACAGCTGTTTGAAGCCTTCAGTGACAGATACTAGTGTTTTTTATAGCTTGAATTCAAGTTTTTAATCCTAGACATTTCCTAAAGTAAACCTGGAGATCTGTTTTTATATTTTAAACTATGTACTATGTAAAAGTGTGCACATTGTTAAGGATTTAGCTCAAAGTCATGGAAAAACAGCTTTACACATGATCATTTTCACCTCTCACTCTCATAAAACACATTTAATACTTAGTTTTGACTGTTTTTCTCTGTAATAAACACACTGAGAATAAAGATATTTGGGAAACAACGCTGAAAAATCTTGTTGTGACCATTATTTTCGCGCTGATGAAAGATAGAGACAGGTTTTTAACACTAAACATTACCTACTGCCGCTTTAAATATTGTAAAAGAAGAGTCTAATTTACTCCTTCATTGTTTATTCGCGTCTTGTTCAGGGAGTGAGGACGCCGTTCCTGCAGATTTCCTCGATGCAGGAGGGAGACTACACCTTTCAGCTGACGGTCACAGACTCGTCCGGACAACAGGACACCGCACAGGTCACGGTTATCGTTCAGCCAGGTAAATATTTAAGCCTTGAAGGTCATTTCAGTTTAACGCATTTGGCCTGTAGTTTGTTTTGAAAGGCATGATAGAAGCAGCAGAACATGAGAGAATGAGAGACATGCAATAAACGATGGCATGAATAATAAATAAATAAAGTAAGAAAGAAAAAAATAAATAATTGAAGAAAAAAAATAGAGGGAAAAAATAATTAAAGGGTAAAAAAATAAATAAATAAAGTAAAAAAAAAATTATAAAAGAAAAAATAAAGGTGGTAATTAATTAAATATATAAAGGAAAAAAAGTTTGGACCATAAAAGTCATTTCAGTTTAACGCATTTGGCCTATAGTTTGTTTTAAAAGACATGATAGAAGCAGCAGAACATGAGAGAATGAGAGACATGCAATAAATGATGGCACGAATAAATAAATAAATAAAGAAAAAAATAAATAATTGAAGAAAAAAATAGAGGGAAAAAAATAATTAAAGGGGAAAAAAATAAATAATAATAAAGTAAAAAAAATAATAATAATAAAAGAAAAAAATAAAGGTGGTAATTAATTAATATTAATATATTATATTAATTAATAAAGGAAAAAAAGTTTGGACCATAAAAGTCATTTCACTGTCAGTTTAAACCCCATTTTGTTCTGAGCTAATGTGTGAAAGTGTTTTTGTTTATAGTTGTCTTTATTTGTTTTTCCAGAAAATAATAAAGCTCCAGTGGCAGACGCAGGTCCAGATAAAGAGTTAACGCTCCCCGTGGATCGGACCACACTCGACGGCAGCAAGAGCTCGGACGACCAGAAGATAGCCACCTTCCTCTGGAAACAAACCAAGTCAGTAACAAACGACAGATTTAGCTCAAAGCAAAAGGAACTGTATAGACACTTGATTCAAAATGAGTCTGACACGTTCAAACAGAGAGAAAAGGTCAATTAGAAGTCTGTAAAGTGACTTTCTACGACTCTTACAAATTAAAAGAACTGTGTAAGAATTTTGCATGGTTTTATTGTGAAGTAAAGGTAACCAGAAAAGAGTAATACATTAAATAGTGTATATAATAATGGTCTTTTTATATATAGCATATTGTAAAAGTTTACAAAGCAATAAAAAGCAGAAGGTGAGACCGAGCAAGATTTTCCCAAATGAATAAATTTATGCAGAACAAAATATTTATGAATAAAAATATGATTAAAAGTCATCATAGAAGTGGTATTTATTTATGAATAAATAAATGAAGGAAAAAATATATAAAAATGAAGGAAATAATAAAGAAATAAATGAAATAAATAAAAAAAAAAAATTAATGAAGGAAAAAATTAATAAAGTAAAAAATAAATGAAAATAATTAAGACAGAAATAAAGGAAAAATGAAAAGAAAAAATGAATTTATAAAGGGAAAAAAATAAATAAAATGAATAAATGTAATAATAAGAAGTAAAATGGTACATAAAAGCCATTTTTTAAAAGTTTAAGACATAAGAAAAACACACTGGGACATTCACATAACAGGAATCAATAGAAAAACAAATGTATCTTGATAAATGCATTGGAAATTTTGAAAAAAATTGATCTTTGATAAACAAAATATAATAATGAAAAAAAAAAACCTTACTAACCAAGCATAATTACAGTTTAACCACCTTATTTTAATTGCGATAAATGCTGAGTTAATTGTCTTCCTTCTCTTTCTGTCTCCCTCTGTCCCTCTCCGTCCGTCCTCTCGTCAGGGGTCCCAACGACGTGAAAATCGAGAACGCCGACAGCGCTGTTGCCACGGTGACGGGTTTGGAGGTGGGCTCGTACGAGTTCACGCTGACGGTGACGGACGAGAGGACGCTCCAGAGCAGCGACCTGGTCACGGTCATCGTCAGAGAAGGTCAGAGGGTTTACAGAAGGTTTTAAATGTGTTTCGGGACGAGCTGGGGAAATATTTACATCGCTCTGGGGTTTGTGGCTTCACGGGTCGAGTAAAAAACAGTCTCTGATATTGTTTTTTAATGTTGTGGTCAGTGTTTTCTAAAGCTGCTCAGTTATGGCTGCTCCAGGTCACGCTCTTGAGTGGATAAGGATGTAGTTTAAGTGGGACCTGTCTTCCTCTGCTTTAAAATAAAATGTGTGGAGGCGTATTGATGTCAGGTTGGTGAAAATAAATCAGATTCTTATCACAAACAAGATACGTTTCATGTTCATAGTATTGGCTTATTGCATTTTTACTTGATTATCACATTAAAAGGTACCAAATTGTCTAATTTTTACAAGATAAATGTGAAAAAAAATCATGTAGAGCATTAAAAAATATATAAATAAATATATAAATAAATAAATATGTAAATAAATGATCATTATAGAAACCTATTTAATAGCAGTAGTATTTTTAATTATATAAAAATAGAATAGAATAAAAAAAAAAAAAAAAAGAACACCCACAAAAAACAATACAACAGGATGAAATTAGACTAAAAACTGAATAAAAGAACAATAAAAGATGAAACAAAAGTGATAAAACAAACTAAAAGCACATGTAACAATGTGAAAAATTGCAAAAACACAATAATATCTTACATATTGTGTTATAATGGAGCAAGGATCATATTTATTTTTCTTACCTGGCGCCAAACGCAAACAAGACATAACAGACATAATACACATAGTCACACTTAATATATAAAGAAAAAAAGTGGAAAAGAGGTGAGTTTTAGCTCTAAAAGTTAAAACCTATATCATTACATAGTATTCATGTTAAATAACCTGATGAGACAAGAGCAGAAAGTGATTAAGTTCCTTTATTTGTACTTCATTATTA
Source organism: Rhyacichthys aspro (assembly GCA_036850595.1). Lineage (NCBI taxonomy): Eukaryota > Metazoa > Chordata > Actinopteri > Gobiiformes > Rhyacichthyidae > Rhyacichthys > Rhyacichthys aspro. Next base: position 2,677,206 of record CM072158.1, on the reverse strand, counting down.
AACTATTATAAAAACCTAAACATTAATCTATGTCCAATCAGGAATTTAAACCATTTATATATTTCTTTATGCTAAGTTGTGAGTCTGAATGCATCCAGGTGTTTTATTTCTCCGTTTTCATGTATATCCTGCTGTATCTCTGTCAGAACTGGACCAGCCTCCTTCGGCTCACGTCGTGTCCAGTCCCTCCGTGTCTCTACCCGTCAGTACGGCCTCTCTGGACGGGTCCCGCTCCACCGACGACAAAGGTGGAGTCGGTTACCTGTGGACGAGAGACGAGAGCAGTCCCGCGGCCGGAGTGAGAGTCCTGACGCTTTATTTATGAGACGGAACCGTTAAAAAACAGCAGAAATAATGAGTATTTGTGTGTGTTTGTTGTCGTCGTCGTAGGACGTGCTGAACAGCTCGGATCACCAGGCCGTGCTGTTTTTGGGAAACCTGGTGAAGGGGAGTTACAGCTTCACTCTGACGGTGACGGACAGTAAAGGACAGATCAGCAGAGCCAGAGGAACAGTGGAGGTTAAACCAGGTCAAACTCACTAAACCAGTCTCTCTCTGCATTTATTTGTGGTTTATTTTGTTATAGCTTGAGTCAAAAGGCGTCGGACAGAATTATTTTAAGCCCCATTTTGTCATTTTTTCAATATCCACAGGTATCTTTGAAATGAATCAGTCTAATAGTAAATGTTTTTGTGTTTTCATCTTTTGTTTTTGTTTTAAATCAACAAATGGAAGAACCTGCTCCATTTTTCTGTGTCATTAAGTCTTGATCTTTTTCTGTCTTTTCTCGTCTTTAGCTTAGTCATTTCTTCATAAACCATTAGCTTATATTATCACACTGTTAGTTATATTTTTTGTTAAAGAAAAGGCATTATATTTGCAGCGTTTGAAAAGCAGGATGAGGCAGTTGCAGGCCACAGTGAAGCATATGGTTCTCCAACAAACTCTGAGCCAGAATCTAATCCATCAGTTGTTTTCTGGCTCCTCTCCCAGATTTCAGAGCCACAGATGGAGCCTTTACTCATTTACGCTCCTCTCCAGTCTATTCTTTCCACTGTTTTTATTAAATCAGGCCTACTTCCACAGAATACGGAAAGATATTATTCCTTTTTACATTTTTATTACAGGACGAGTGATGCGTTCAGCTGACGTTTACCCTTTTATTGAACACTCTTTACATTTGTGTTTCCAGACCCTTTTGAGCGGGACCTGGTGGAGCTGATCCTGGAGGTGTCCGTGTCCCAGGTGTCTCAGCGTCAGCGGGACATGCTGCTGCGACAGGTCGGGGTGCTACTGGGCGTGCTCGACAGCGACATCATCGTCAGAGACATCAGTGCCTTTAATGAGCACAGGTCTGTAACTCCACGCACTTCTGTTCTCTTCTTCTTACTTCTTCTTCTTCTCATTAATTTCCCCTCTGTCCTTTCTGTTCCTCAGCACTCGGTTGGTCTTCCTGGTGTCCGGAGGTCCGGGGCGCCCCCCTCTGTCGGGACGCAGCGTTGCACTTGGCCTCCGCAACAAACTACGCAAACAGAAGAACGACTTTCTGATTTTCAAGGCCAGACGAGTCGACACAGTCAGTGAGTGTCTACGGTCTGTAAAACCCAAACTGAAAAAACAAAAAATAGTCACTTCATTTATTTATTTTGGCTCAGAGAAATACACAGTAAAGGTCTGCTCCTTCTGTGGGATCAGATATGACAAATATATAATACAACCTGAAAATTAACATAACTTAATGCTTCAAGAAAAGTCTAAGGGTGTTTTCTTCTCTGAAAGTCTGCACCAAGGTCAAAACATATTATTATTAGTTTGGTTCTGTAACGTTTGCTTTCTCTCAACAGTTTTTAAAAGCAGACATTGGACTTTCCTTGTCACTGTTTACTGTGATTGTGTTTAAGCTAAAGGCTTTTATTTTGGTGAATGTGTCTCTGCAGAGGCTCATTTTACAGTTGAACTGGAGAAATACAATAATCAGACTGGAGCAGGGCCTATAGAGACATGTTATTATTAATATAGAAGTAAAACAAACAGACAAAACTTCAAATGCAGCGTTTAAGACATGATTTAAATCAGTATAACGCTCACTGAGTCAAAGAAAAAGAAAAATAGAGCCATAGAAAACAAACAACAACATAATCTATGTCTCTTTTGTCGTTTTAAACCAGACTTATATCAGTTTTCTTGTTTTCTTTTCTTCATTTGCTCTTCTTCATGTGTTTTATTAGCCATGATTTTCTGCATTTGGTCCAAAACCATCTTTCACAAACAAACCAGAACTGGGTCTAGTTTGGTTCCGACCGAGACCAAAGAGCAGCTGTTTGGTCTGAACCACGGTCCGCTGGAGTTTTCACACCTGAAGACTTGATTTTAGACCAAACTGGAAAGATTATCGGCCCCTTAAGGCACAAAGACATGCAAATGAGTTTCCGTGTTGAATCCTACTGTCCCTGGTGTTGGAGCTGGTCTTAACCTGCGCTCTGTCCTCAGTCTGTCAGCTGAACTGCTCCGGACACGGCGACTGCGACTCGTTCAGTCGGAGCTGCGTCTGTCAGCCGTTCTGGATGGAGAACTTCATCAGAGCTCAGTTTGGAGACGGAGAGAGCAACTGCGGTGAGAGACAAATCTATCTCTGTTCTATTCTCTCATTGTTTTCAGTCCAAAGAATAAAATAATAATCTTTACTGTTTCGTGTTCAGACTGGAGCGTGCTGTACGTCACCATCGCCTCCTTCATGATCCTGGTGGCTTCGGCGACACTCGTTTGGGGAATGGTGTGTTGTTGTAAAAGGTAAGTGTTCATGATATTATAATACATTACTGTCTGTGTAACTTTAATCATTTAATAATAATCCGTCTCGTTCCAAAGGCGAAAGAGCAAAGTGCGCAGAAGCAAAAGTCGATATAAAATATTAGAAGCTGAAGAGCAAGACAGTCTGGAGCTGCATCCTCCCAGAGCAGGTACAGCACATATTCACCTGATTTAATACAACTTATAAACAACAGACAAGTGCTGCTTTTATATTAGTGTATTCCTTAAGGTTTAAGAGTGTGGTGAGAGAAATGAATATGAATATCCGATTAATCTAGCATCAAACTAAAGAGGCTATTCCTAATTGTTATTGTACCATTTCTGGACAGTATTTTATGGTAATATGGTCACACACATTTGGCCTTACTCCTCCCTGAAAGTACAATTTATTCTTTTCCACCTGCAGTAAAATGATAAACCTTTTCATTATTAACATATTGTGTTTTGAATGTGTAAAGATGTTTCTATAAGTGATGTTTCTTTGGCTTCAGACAGAGGACAATTAGCAGAAAAAAATTAATTCAATATAAAACGACGTCATCTATTATTGTATGAACAGTCTGTTTGTGAACTCCTGAACCAATATTCTTTTCTCTTGAGACAGCATTAGAAATAATAAAATATCCCAAAATCAGCAAAAAAATAGCAAAAAGTTATTGTTTTTTTTGTTTTTTTAAATGGTTAATCCATCAGTTGTTACCAGTTTCAGACGCCAGTATTTTCTAACACAAATTCACACTGGTTGACAAGAAGACAAAAAAGAAACATACTTTTTAATCGCAATATTTGATAGAAAACTGCAATGAAATGGAGCAGTATTTAAAAAATTGAAGTATTCTGACTCTTAACTTTATGCTTAACATAGATTTTTTAATTTCACTCCTGACGAGATTGAAACAAACTGAAGTCAGGTTCACTCTGTTCTTTTAAAACTCCACGAGGACCACAGTTTGAGAAGCACTGGTCAAGAATGAATCTAACATAGTGTCTTTATTTTGTCCTAAAATCACACTCTGTCCTCCTCTCAGCTCGTCTGAAGCCAGTGCCGGCTCCCACCTCGTCCGCTCTGATGCACTCGGACTCGGACCTGGACAGCGACGAGGCCCCGGGTCCGTGGACGGAGCAGGAGCGCGGCCAGCTCCTGCGGCCCCAGAACGGCTCCCTGAGGAACGGCCAGGGCCCCGCCAGAGCCAAGAAACAACAACGGGAGGAGCTGCTATAGCGAGAAGAGAGAGGGTAGTCGCTCAACACTCGCTGCCCTCGAAAAGACCACTGCTTCCTCTGTTTTGAACCGGAACGGAGGGAAAAACATGCTGGAAACACTGTCACTTCGTACGTTTACATGAAGAAAATCAAAAACATGGCCCGGAGTTTGAAACGATAAGACTAAACAGCTCATATTGGCCATATTTGTAGCTAAACTGCATGTAAACAACTCACCCCTGCTCCCCACTGAGCCAAAACGAAGGAAAATAGACACGTGTAGACTCCTATTATTTAAAAATATAGACTTAAAGAATGTACTTTGACCATTTTTACGACGGCACATAACGGTCAGCGGCAAAGACGACGAGCCGAAGTGAAGTGAAGAAACGGAAGAGACGTAAAAACGACACGAAAAACTCACACGTTCACTTTTGCCTCTCGCATGTGCGCACATAAAGTCACCTGCAACGAAACACTGCCATCACAAACTGGGTTAAAAATCACCGGAAAGAAACTCAAAAGTGAAGAGACGTCGAAAAGCACGCGTGACGAGGGGTTAATTTCATTTCTGGTAAGTTTTGATACAGGTTAAAATAAAGCCTGTGTGTTTGTGCGATGAGAGAATGTGGGTTTTTAAAGGCTGTGGTCCCAAAGGAGAAGTTTTGTGGCTGAAATCCACTGTGGGTACAATCTCTGCTTCTCTTTCTGTTGAGGTAGGATGAAGGAGGAGGTAAAGGTGCAATTAGAAGATAAAAAATAGGCCAATGAACAATCAGCAATGAAAAATTAGACAAGCTCAGTGTTGGAGCGATGAATAATGAAGCTGCTGTGATGATTTGTTTGTTTTCTAAATCACTGCAGAGGAGAAAAGAAGGGAGTTATTAAAGTATTAACCTCTAAATGCACATTTTACAGCACATTTTTAACATTTGAAACATTTGACATGAAAAAGAATCGTTACAGATAATCGTTTCTGTCGATACGAACAGATATGAAACAACATCGCCGCGTAAATCTCTTGAATTCGGTCGGATTTTGAGGCATTACAGTGGAATATATTTAAATTGTACTTCATTTTATACTTAACAACAGAGTTTGCTCTATGATAATCAAGTAATATTAGTCATGAAAACTTATCGCCTTTAAAAACAAACCTTTCCAAGTGCCCACAGTGGAGTCTGCGGCCATGTTGTCTCATAAAAGAAGCTGTTTTTAATTTCACTTTAAGTTTCACTCATGTTTGATCGTTACGGCTTTTGTAACGCACAGGTCCTCGGTTAATGAGCTGTTTTCTTCAGAGGAGATAATGAAGCCTAAAACTCATGGGACATTCACCTCGTCTATTACTGTAACCTCTGCTGGAATCATTAAGACCGCTGTTGTTTTTCTGCTGGATTATACCGCATTCGTGTCGTTTTTCTTTATTGTGAAAAAGAACTACAACCCCAAAGGAAAACCAGAAGAAAATAAATTAACAAATGAATGAATGAACTTACACTTAGGATTTAAGAAGCACCATGTTGACAAATGACTTTAAAACAGAAAAAAAAGTCCCATTATAAGATAAAAGGGTAAAATAAAATTCTAGTGTGAACTTAATGCTGTGATTAGCTGTTGATGCACTTTTTGTTTCTCTCACTTTCTGCTTCAAAAGGGAGACACAGACAAAAAAAAGAAGCTATATTTAGTTTTTAAATGTAAAATGTCTATTTATATGTTAAATTGGGATTATTGCATATAATTCGACTTGCAGAGTTTATTCAGGAATGATAAGTTTGGCTTTAAATAAGAAAACTGTGGAATGATTATAGACAGTAGAAGAAAACTGGACTAAGATGTTGATTTTAGCCAAGTTTATGGAGCCAGAACCTAAAGAGACCTAGAGTTTGGACTTATTTACAAACTATAGAAGTAACATATTCAGGTTTTGTAATACATCCGTAATTATCTTGCATTTTCTCAAATTTATCTGCAGAAAAAAGTGTCAAAAAACAGAGTAAAGTTGTGAATACGAACCCGTTCTGTTGGAACCGACCCTCACTTTGTTCCACTGTCCTTCTACTGTCTACGGTCGAGGCAAAACAACAGAGATTAAAACCTACAGAGTTATGTAACGGGAGCGACCTGAAGCTGTGTTAATCCTTAAAACAAATGATTTCTTTCCTTCAAATAGTCCCAGAGCAGAGGTTAATCTGTTTGTGTCCAGTGTCTGAAACAAGGACTAGAAAGGCTTTTTAGGGAAGACTTGTTTTACTTTTCCCTTTTCTTTTTGCTGAATGTGAAACTGACACGGGAATCCTCCATTTTGAGTCATTTTTTTGTGTTTGTTGAATGTGATAAATGTTACAGGATTGATCGGGTTCAGTCTGTGAATCAGTTTAAAGGGAGTTTTATTGAAGTAAGGACGGAGTTGTGATTTAAGTGCAGCTTCTTTAATGAGCACTCGCCAAAAACAGAAACAGAAAACAAACTAATCGACTTTGTTTCAGGAAATAGACACCAAACTACTACAATCTCACCTAAAATATATGTTCTGAAGTGGGATTTTAAGCATTTTAGGTCATATTTTGAAGAAGAAGTTAGAGAGTCACATCCTTAATAAGAGTTTAATGAATTTTGAGTGGAAGTCAATGGAAAGCGGCAAGTATTTTTGATTTAATTTATGTCATTTTCATTCAAATACACTGTATGTTTGTACAAAGAGACATTGAGATAAGGAAGAATCTGTGTGAACTGCAGTTTAACTTACATTTTATGTCACACTGAATACACTTTAACCTCGTGCTGCTGTCTTTTTAAGACAACATACATATTTGTTGCATTTAGAGAAAGATATTGAGAAGTATTATGTGCTTTATTGCTTTATAACTGCTTAAAAAACAAACTGAAAGCCTAAGACATAAACGTTAGTGTAATGTAAACATAAAAATGGCAGCGTAACACAAAAATAACTGCTTTCCATTAACTTCCATTGACTTTTTTCAACCTATAGTCATAATACCAAGGAAGTATGTGACTTTAGACTCTCTATAAATCCTAAACAAACTATTATTATGTATTTAGTTGTAATTGAGTTCTTTGTAATGTGATTTTCCCTGACATAAAGTCGGATAAATCAGTTTCTCGGCTGCGGACCAGAGCTTATTACAGGGGTTCACTTACTGTTTACAACTCTGCATATTTACTTCAAAATCCACTTTAAAACTTCGTGATTTCTCCTGAGTTCTGCTGCTTTGATGATCGTCTAAAGTCGACCAAAGTGCCAACTCTGTAAATGAACATCTTATTCTTCCAGTGTTTTTGCACATGTATCAGAGAAAGGAGTTTTAACCCAGTTCACTGTAGACTCACTCTTTTCCACGCTGCACATTGTCCATTTGTCAAACATTTTTGGGAGAATTTGCAAAAAGAAAAAAATGCTCTCAAGGCCATTTTTATACCTTTCTCTGTTACAAAAATCTGACGGTGTTGAATCGACCTGAAGGGATTTAAAATGAAATGTTTTTAGAGAATAATTGTTATTGTTGAAGCTGGACACAACTGGAAAATGTATTAATAAAGATGTTCATATTGTTCTCACTGTGTTGTCTTCACATGATGTTTACTTTTAGCCTAAATTAGACCGTTCTTAGTTTTCTTATTTTACATGAAAATATATAGTTTGACCCGAAGACAATAAGAAACAGTCCTTATTTGTATTAAAAGGGTTTTCTTCTATAAGTGCAGCCTATAAACCCACTTACAAGTGACGCCATCATAAATGTTATGTTTTTTTGGTAATATTTATCTTTATATTTAGGTTTGGCTGCTTTAGCAAAGTGTGTATTCTCCCTTCAGACAGTTTAACATTCTTTGATGAGGAAGCACAGGTCGTAAATCCATCTGTTTATAACTCTAGCTCCTCCTTGTGGCGTTTTTTGTCGCACAGAACATATCTGGTTGAAAAAATCACCTGAAAAATATCTCAACCTGTTTAAATACACCAGATTACATCACATTAAAATAGCATCTTTTTTATTAGTTTGTACAGAAAGGCACTGCTAGATATACATGCATTTTATTATACTTTTCACTCAGATATTCATATAATTGGATGTTTTCTAAATAGTAACCAAGTATATGACTTATGTGATGTTGACGATAAGTTAAACAAACAAGTTATCAGACATTTCTTTAAACTAGTCTGGGTAGAATAGTGCATAGTTTTTCTTCAAAATGTGAAGCGAGCACCTGAAAACATGTTCAAACAAGACTCAACAATGGGAACAAGCCACAGGAGTATGTGCTTTTTTCTTGTCATTTAAATGTTTGGTCCTCAGATGATGATTCCACAATATTTAATATTCATGTCAGAATAAAATACACAGTTTAAACTACGGTATATTTATTACTACACTTCTCCGTATCCTTATAATAATATTTATGACAAGAGGAAAGGTAAATACATCCTGTACTGATAGTTTTGAAGTTGTATAAGCCTTGTTAGTGTGTTTTACTGGCTTTATTACCAGGCATATATAACTCAAAGCTTATGTTATTGCTCCTGTCTGCTTCTCCAAACAGGGGCTGACTATTACCTGCTGGGAGTGTCTGGACTGTATTAAATGAAAACAAATGCCATTAAGTCATATCTCTGGCTTGTAACGTTAAGATAAATCAAAAAGGGAAAGAAAACATGCTCAAAATTGCCAGTTTTATCTTTTTTTCTTAACTCTGCCGCTCACAGTCCTTATATGGCAAAGGAATTAGTCGCGCGGAGAAGAAGAAGGGCGGAAACGCGGCGCGGTGTCAGCTGGGTAAATTCAGCCACATCCAGGAAGAAAAGACCAGTCTGCTGCTTTTCTGCGAGCCTGCACACTCCCACAGCGTCTGGAAAGGACTAAATCACAGCTCGGACAGTTTAGCAGGTAAGCGACAGGGGTTTTGTACGCGACAATAGCAAATACGTCTTTGTTTTTATCCGTTGAAGCGCGGAAACGATGCGAATGCGTAACAGTGCGTCGCCCCGAACCGTGCCATTTAACTAGAAATGATTCATAAAAGCGATGTGCTGCTAAATCACCGGGTTGCTAATGATGCTATCGGCTTAACCTTAAAAGCTGAGCTTATTCTCTTCTTTTATTCAACTGCTTTGCTCATAGATTAACGATAATGCAGAAGCGGAAGCCTTGCAAAAATGTGGAAACAGCTTATTCTGCAGCATTTGCTAACACTGCTGTCTGTCTGGGAGGGGTGTGTGGTAGAAAAAAAATCAGGAAATGCCGAAACGGACAGAACCTCAACGACAGGGAGGGGATAATATACCCCAGAGGGGGCTAAATTGGCTTTGTAAACAGTTAAATGAGTCATTTAATTAGAATAGGAGTCAGATTAGCTTGTGTTGTCACGTACGGTGCACTGACACACTTTGTACCCCGCAGTGTCCTCATTAAGAAGCCCGTTTTTTACCGTTTTGTGTGCTATTAACGTTGAGGAACACGTTGTGACTGTAAATATAACTTAAAGTGAAACAATATGTGTGTCTTTTATAGCTTTTGAGAACTTGTTAAGCGTTTAAATTTGTAAAGCGACATTGATTTTTCTGGGGTACGGAATTTAGCGTGACACCAACTGCCGGCCGGTGCTGTAGCCGGGCTAAAGCTAGCATCCGCGGCCGCTGGGAGCGACTGACGACACGGTTATCGCATTAGCCTCTGCCCCTTGAACTTGATTTGCTGGAGCTTAGGGTCGATCAAGCCGAATAACAGGACAATTTTAACTTGAATCTAAATTGTCGTGTTTTAAACAGATAAAGCAATGACAAAATGTATAAAAATGTAAAGAAGCACAGACGTATTGTTCTTTATGTCTTGACATTTGCCCGAGGCACAAACCGGGCCTAACCTACTTCCGTGTCTCTGCTTCATGGAGGAAAAAAATCTGCCTTATCTTCACAAAAACTGGGATACGGGTTATTACAAGAACAAGATCATTAAGTGAGCTGTGTGTAATATTTGTTTAGTTCAAGTTTGACTCATGCATTCAAAGTGCAATGTACAAAAATGCAATGAAGTTCGTCATCTTTTGGCTCATTATCAACAGCTTAAGGTGCAATAAAAGCAATAAATAAACTCGCAAAACATAGCAATTACATATAAAACACTTTAATTGAGTGTTCAGTATTATATTTGACTACATACTCCTTAAATAGCCTTATTATTTATAATCACAGTACACCAAAAATATAATATTTTGTCTATGAGTTTATTACATAGAGAAATTAACACATAATATAAATTGTGACATTACTAAAGGCCTAAACTACTACGTTGCATCTGGTACAAACAAAACATATTTTAAGCTATAAATTTTAATTTATGTTAAATATAGAAATGATATTTATGGCCTATGGTCGCATTGTTTTGACCAGCATTGTCTCATTGAAAAACAAAGCTAACAGAGCTAACTATGCTAACAATAATTTAGGTAAATATAACAAATGGTGGAGTTTGTGTATAAAGAAGAATGAGCAATAATACAGATTTACTTTCAACACTTTTACTTAACTTTAGCCAAAACTTCACAACTGATCCGTTTACTTATTAAGGCCAGCCATACCCATTCACTTTGCAAAGTAAAATGAGACTATAATCCCTTCCCTTCACAGCCACGAGAAACAATGTTGGTTCAATAGTAACTGTTAAATGCAAAATGTGGCGTGCTTTATGCAATGCTTGATTTATCATTCAGTTATATGTCTATTTAAATGCGTCCAGAGGCATTTCAGGTTATTCTGGGCCCGTTGTTACTTCTGCAAATCCAACAGAAATCAGACTAATTCTTTGTAAAGACTTGAAAAATAATCACCATGACTTTCCAAACTACTTTTTAGCCATTCCCCTTTACCATTTATGCCACTTTCTATTCCACTTTTCTCTTTATACACTTGGAATTCATTTTGTAACACCAGGAAAACTAAACAGAACTATTCAAATAAGTGCCCAAATATTTAAAACTACACAAATCCTGTCTGTTTTGATCTACTAATCCACTCATTTGTTTTTTCCTTCACATTTGAATTGCTACACACCGAAAACAAGAGGCCATTTTAACCCTGAAGTTAGGCGTAGTTACTTTTTTAGCCTCACACTGATGTTTTCCATTTACTATGACATGCTTTAGTTTCCCTTTTTAGTCACATATTTGGCTTAGTCTTTCTTAAATGCTATTTTTATGCTCTAAAGTTAGATTTCCCATGTTTGCCTGGTCAAAAACTCTTAATATAAAGCCCACACTTAGTCATTTTACCAAAGTAATACTCAAGGGGCTCGTTTTTCTCTCCTTTGTACACCTCAAGGACCACTCCCTTGCTTAATATCTGACTCATCGTACCTCGACCAACACCAGGAAGTGGACTCTCGCAGGTATAAACTCTGTTACAGCCAATGTAGGTCAAGGGTGTGGATGTCCTGAGCTAATTTAGCCTCACAGAAATGAATTTGCAACTTAAAACTCCAGGAAAAAAACAGAAAAAGGAGATGTTTAGGCTGTGAAATGTGAAGTAAGAGTAGTAGGGGATGTTTTGTTGCATCTGCAGAGACTGGAACACGATCCGTCTCGAGTCTGTTTGTTGGTTCGTCGTTAGATTTATGCAAAAAACTGCTGCACCGATTTGCATGGGACTTGGAACGAAAGACACGAGGGACAAGGACGAATTCATTAACATTTGGATAAAAGGGTTTGGTCCTGGATTATGTGGAAGTTTGAATTACAACAGAAGTAGAGCTTTGGCAGCGCATTGAGAGTGTCTCTAATGGAAACGTATGGCTGACTTATGTGTATTAGTTCTAGTTAAGGTTCTGCTAATATAGAGACCCATTGTAAACACACACTGTTCTCTTAAGCCACTATAATGTTGGGCTTTTGAGGGTTTTTATAGGTTTACATTGGGTCTAGAGGAGGTACTTATTTTTTGAGGAGTACAGAACAAAAACAAACTCTTCTGCAGTTGTATTCCAAGTCTTTCTGCTTATTTGGACAACATGGTTTGAGCATATTCTTTGCCTTTATTTGTCAGAGTAGATAGAACCAAGGCAGGAAACATGAGTCAAGAGAGAGGAAGCATGACATGGCGCAAACAAACTCGTGAAATCAACAGGGGCCTCCATCTTGGATTGGCTTTAAACTTGTCCTTTTCAATGTCCATATAACCGCTAGCACATGTACCAAGTTTGGGTTGGTGTCTACTTTTAGTTCGTGGAATATTTAGGTTTAGAAAAGTGGGCGTGTCAGGACAAAAACGGGACAAAAGCTCCACAAGCTTTAACCTGTTTGTGCCACAAATAAAATGACCCTCAGTTGTATATTTTTCTGTTCTGGCCTGACAAAAGTAAACATTATCTCATACTTTGGACATGCATATCTTTACAATAAACTCAGGTTTCCAGATGGTGATATAATAAACCCACTACATCAGCAGCTACATTTCTGATTTATTAAAGATTAAAAATAACATGAAAACATCTACAATGAGAACAGAGACCATCGGAAAGAGCGAGATTATTAAATAGAAATAAATGTGTGTTGGTAGCTGAAAAAATGGACAAAAAATTTAATTTGTGCGTCAATTTGCGTCTTTATGTAATTTTTCTGACATTTCTATTACATTGTTTTAGCTTTTTCTTAGTCCCTCTTATAAGTCCCTCATGTCTATATCCACATTAACCTTTTTTCAGTTTTTCCATCACAATGTATACGATATATTCCACATCTACTGTTTAGTGAAAGTCAATAGAACAGCTTTATAAATGTCAGAATCACACAGAGAATCCCATAAATTGCTCTTGACGTCTGCATCAACTTTCTTCTCTTTTGATTTTACTCTTTACGCTTACACCTAACGACCCAAATAATCACAATATTGGCAACAAAAATGACCTACTCTGGCTTTAATTCTCTAAGCTAGAACAGAATAACTTTACTTTAGGTCAGTGCAAAGTCAGGGCCGTAGAAAACCTCAGGGATTGCTCTCAAAGTGGTTGTGTAACAAAAGGAAGAATGTGTCTGTGAATAAACAAGTCAGGACTCGCTGTGTTAGGAGTAAGTGGTGCTTCTGGAGCTGGAAACCTGGTCTGCTGTGTCACCGCGATACGTCCGAGTAAAACCTGAGTAAACACAACTACAAGCACTGGATACTCCACTTCTACCGTCCTCCAACACGATTATACTTAAGTTTAATCCAAGTGTGGTTTAATCTAGCGCTGCTCAGACAGCGTTACATAACACGGCTGGAACCTGACGTCCTCCAAGTATTGATCCGTTCACTTCAGACCACGACACGCTCACTAATGAATCCACGGCTGGAGATTAACTCCACGACGGATCACTTTCACTTCACACTGCGTTTAATAGGCTTTATTTACTGTGCATTTTTAGAAACTAGGGCTAAGACAAAGTGCTGCTGTACAGAGTATTATGATGAACTGGCAGACTTTATGTAGTGAAAGTGGACTGTGAGATAATAATCCTCAAGAATATTTGTAGATTTAAAAAAGAGTAAGACTCCACTTCTAAAAGCATTGTTATTTTTTTGTAATTTTTAAAAATAATAATAAAAATACAATAAAATAATTACAATAAAAAATCTGAATGCATTCCAAAAAATAAATTAAAATTAATAAAATTTAAAAATACAAGAAAAATGAAGAAAAAAAAAGGTAAATGAAGAAAAAAAAAAGAAAAAAATATAAATAATAAAAGCACATGACTCCACCAGTCATGCAACATTATAATATAAACATAAACAGTACTGTATCAGAAGAATAATGGTTATAAAAGTTATAAAAGCCTTTTGGATCCTATTTTATTTGAAGCTTCTGTTATTAATTTAGATTAGTGGATTTGTAAAAGTGTCTGAATGAATCCAGCACTAAGGCTTTCTGTTTATGCGTCTGAGCAGGAAGGCTAATTGTTGCTGCTGCTAATTGCTCACAGCTTGTGTCCCCAGTGTAATTATTCCTCCTTCTAGTAGCTCCAGTCCCAGTGGCTGAAACTAAAGGGCAGCCGACTTGAACTGCCTCATTTTCACTACACGACGGTGATGCTTTTGGCCGGTCATGTGTCCTGTTGTTAATGCTAATGTGTCCTGTCGTAGGTATGGCAGAGTTGGCGGGTCTGGTGCAGCGTCTGGAGGCGGCGGTGGGTCGTCTGGAGTCCATGTCTCTGTCCGGAGGAGCTGCCGGCGGCGCGTCTGGAGGTAACCATCAGGAATCAGCCCATACCTGCACTTTCCTACCTCTTGGGGCTAAAGCCTGCCGTAAAATGATAAAAAACTTAAGCTGTAGACTGGATTTGTGCTAAAACCTAGTACACCCTCCTTCAATTGTAGTTGTTACTATGGATAATGTAGAAATGCAATTATTATTATTACGGAGCAAATTTGTTCTGAGGATTTATTGAAGAAACAAGTTCTACTTTAACGTCTGCTGCTTTTGAGACTCTTCACGTAATAATGAAAAGAAAGAATAAGAATATTTAGACATATGTTGGTGAAAAACTGGTAGAACTGGAGTAACATTATAATAATAAATATGCCAGGTTTATCCACGTTGCTTTAATGATTGGATCATGTCTATAAATTGATGATATAGTTGTTTTTATGAGGCACAAAAGTATCACGTTTCTTCTTTTCAGCTTTATTCACCTCCCAAAGTCCTCCGTTTGTGACCCGTGTGTTTCTGTGTCTTTGTCAGATGTGTCGGTTTACGTCGAGGAGTACGATGCCATCGTGAAGGGCCCCGTCGCTCAGTACCTCTCCCTCAGCCAGAAGATCGGAGGAGACGTCCAGAAACATGTAGGTTCACTTTAATAAAGCGAATAAATGGGTCTGAGTCCACACAGTAATGACTATAAACACGGATCACGTACAACTCTACTGAGAAAACCCTGGAATATGACTTAAATTGTTCTGTTATTGTGAATATATATAAATGAGTGTTGTGTTTGTTTTCAGGCAGAGATGATGAGGCAGGCGTTCACCAGTCAAAGACAGCTCCTCGTCACAGCCTCCACTTCCCAGAAACCCTCTGATGTGAGTTAACACTGTTTATGGCTTTGTCAAACTGCACTGCACTGACTTTACAATCATCACTTTGCATTTATGTCCTTACACAACCTCCATATCTTTTGATTTATAAACCACTTTACAGGCCTTAAAAACAAAACAAAATCAAAGCCTGCATTTAATACTTTACAGCTTTGTACAGTATAATAAATCATCTACTTCACATTAATAATAAAGCAGCCATCTTTGACTGAGACTCCAGCTGCCTTTAATAAGCGAACCATACTGTTTGGTCTCTCCTCGGCTTTTGGTTCTAACAGAGAGGCGTCCCAGCTCTAGTCCAGTCTCTAGTGACGGCAGAGAGAATATTTACAGAGATTACTGGAAGGAGGGGTTCTTGCTTTTCTTTTTGTGTGTTTTTTGCTTGTTTTTTTGTGTTGTATTTCTCTGTTTTGGGGTTTCATTTGTATTTGTATGTTTTGTTTATTAAATTTTTTTTGCAGATTGCATTAGCTGTCTATTATAATAAACAGTAGCTTACTTGAAACATTAAGAATAAGTCTCTAAAGTTTAGTAAAATGGAGCAGCTTTGAATTTATAAATCTGACTGTACCTCCAGCCTCTCGCTCTGCCTCAAAGGAGAATTTACTCTCTTCTTGTTAACAATAATACAAGATTTACCTTTCTTCAAATGCAATGTTTATCTTCTTTTTTTATCGGTTTATCGCTTTTTTTCCACTGTTTACGCAGCAGTGGAAACACAAGCCTTATCAGTGATTTTCTGCTCCAAACTGTGCTGCTCTAGGGGTGTAAGTCTTTCAGAGTCGGGCGATTCGATTCAGAAATGATTTTTGTTTAAAAATATTTGTGACATGGCAAAATAATCCAAATACACATAAAAAGTATGTAAACAAAATGTAAATCTTGTTCCAAACATGTTTCTCAGTAGATCTTGAGCCAAATTGTTAATTATCCTTAAAAATTCCTTTAATTTGGTCGACTAAAAGCAGTGAGGGAACGCTGAGTTAATGTAGCCAAAAAAATCGATTTTTAAAGTCTACTATTTGATTCGATTCAGCCTAACAATCAATTTTTTCCGATGTTTTTTTTTTTTTTCCACCCCTGCACAGTTTGAACATGGCTCCAGTTTTATTTTGTCATTATTTTTGGTGTTAAACTGCTCTTTTTTACTTTTATATCTCTCTTTTATTTCTGTTGCCATCAAATATCACACTTGAGAAAAGAGTATATTTCACATCACACCGTTTTCCTTTACTTTAATTGTGTTTATTTGTGTTTTTTCAGGCAGTTCTCATGACGCTCCTTCAGCCCGTGTCCAAAGCTATTCAACAAGTGCAGAACTTCCGCGAGGCCAACCGCACCTCGGCGAACTTCAACCACCTCTCGGCCGTGAGCGAGAGCGTCCCGGCCTTCGGATGGGTCACTATGGTGAGACTTTTTCTTTTTTTCTTTTTTCTTTTTCTTTTTTTTACAGTGAAAGAGTCTGTTTGGCCGCTCTGTTCGAGGCTCGAGTGCATAACGGACGGAAAAACAAGCTCGTCTTTGATTCAGCCGTCACTGTCTCCTCGTGAAGACAGATTGTTGGCTGCTACACAAGAGTTTCACTGTTAGGCTTTGGATAATTAACGCTTTGTTCAGGGCTAATAAATATTACAGTTGGTTAAGATGCTTTTCATTCAAATTCAGACACAAGAACATGGACGATGATAGTTAACGGAGCGAAAAAAGTGCATTTTATTCCTCATTTAATGTAAAAAACAAAACAGTAAATACATAGAACAATTAAATTGAACCTCAAAAAAAGACAACAGCAAAAGAAAATGCACATAAATTAATGTTTTTTTAGTGGGGTTTTGGTGTAAACATATAAAAAGATTTCTCTATTTATCCTTTTGAGCTGTTTCTCTGTAAAATAAGACGTATTTCCAACAGAATAACCCATTTCCTTGGTTTATTTCCTTGTTCCTTCGTTGTTGACATCAGTGTCGACCAATGGGAGCGCTCCTTTTTACCTGAAGTGAGCTGTGATTGGACAAAATCCTGCTGTGGACTGATCATTCTCATCTATTAAAATCCTTCATTATAAAGACTAGATCACGTCTTAAGGTCTCATTTTTTCAGATGATTCCTGTTACAATAAACTTTAGGAGATTACACTGAAAACTAAATGAAACAGTAAAAGATAAATCAGGAAATGGACTTTTAAGAATAAAGCCTCGATGATGTCTTTAGGTCTTGTTTTAACAGATGTAACTGTTGTCTATAAACAGTACATTTAAGTCATTTGATTTCATTATTTCTCAGTTAAATGTGTAAATCTAATGGTGTTCTGTTAATGTCCCAGGATCCAAAGCCGGGGCCCTACGTTAAAGAGATGCAGGACGCCGCCATGTTTTACACCAACCGTGTTCTGAAAGAGTACAAGGACAAGTAAGGACGTTCTCATTATATTTTCACTTCATCATCACCACAGTTTGTTTTTTTGAAGTGTCAGACTGACTCAGACTCTGCCAGTGTTTCAGGGCCCATCTGTTTCTGTTTAATCCTCAGGTTGTGGTACTTTTTAACTGAGTCAGCGCCGGTGCATTTTATGGCAGACATCCTGTTTTTTTAGACTAAAAGACATTGTGTTTTTACAAAGAAGCCTGAAATAGAAGGAAAAAAGTCTAGATCAATATCATTTGGCTTCATTAAAACGCCACAATCTGTGTTTTCCACTGAATTTGCATCTGATTTCCTGGATTTTCTGTTTAAATCTTTAGTGAAATATGAGTCTGTATTACGTTTGTTCAGGTCAGATCACTGCAGGTTGGAGTTTAAGCAAAGTAAATATTGTTTGAGCAGAGATATACTTTCTTTTAAATCTGAAATCTGCCCTTCTGTCTTGCTTTGTTGAGACTAAAAATCAAACATTTAACGACTTCTTTTTGTCAGGGATAAGACACACGTGGACTGGGTGAAGGCCTATCTCTCCATTTGGACTGAAGTACAGACTTACATCAAGAAACACCACACGACTGGCCTCAGCTGGAGCAAGACTGTGAGTTACCTTCTGTTTCAGAGCTGTCCAGACTTTTACAGAGAAGGAACATTTCCAAGGGCTGATAGTCTCTTCTGATTTTATTACTTTTCCACAAGTACAGGTTTAAGATGGATTTGAGCAGGTTTAAGATGGATTTGAGCAGGTTTAAGATGGACTTGAGCAGGTTTAAGATGGATTTGAGCAGGTTTAAGATGGATTTGAACAGGTTTTAGTTGGATTTGAACTTGTTTTAGATGGATTTGAACAGGTTTTAGATGGATTTGAACAGGTTTTAGATGGATTTGAACAGGTTTTAGTTGGATTTGAACAGGTTTTAGTTGGATTTGAACAGGTTTTAGTTGGATTTGAACAGGTTTTAGTTGGATTTGAACAGGTTTTAGTTGGATTTGAACAGGTTTTAGTTGGATTTGAGCAGGTTTTAGTTGGATTTGAACCTGTTTATATGTAGCTGCTGCTGTTGGTACCATCTCTGGTTCAGACAGGTCAGTTCTATTTCGTCTCTAACTCTGCCTCCGTCTTCTTCAGGGTCCCGTTGCCTCAGGCTCGGCCGCTCCTCCTGCCCCCGCCCCTCCCTCCGGGGGCTGCCCTCCTCCCCCTCCGCCCGGACCCCCTCCTCCTCCCATGGACTTCGGCTCCGGAGGCGGAGACTCGGGCGACGACCGCAACGCTCTGTTCGCCTCCATCAACAAAGGATCAGACATCACCAAGGGTCAGTCCAGATTGATTTAGTTTAATAAGAACTAAGAGCTGTCAATATACGTTTAAACTCACTTTACTGTTTACTATATTTGGATTTAGATGTTAGATGTTATTGGTGAAGAAAGATAACCTCCAGGAAACTAAAAAGCATTAGTTCTGTCCCAGTTACAGCAGAGTTTGGTCTAACGCTACAGGGTTTTTAAATGTTGAAAAAGTGTTGGAGCCAGCCTTCACTTCCTCCTCGCTCCGTTCTTCTCCTCGTCCCTCGGTCCGTTCTTCTTCTCCTCGTCCCTCGCTCCGTTCTTCTTCTCCTCCTCGTCCCTCGCTCCGTTCTCCTCCTCCTCGTCCCTCGCTCCGTTCTTCTTCTCCTCCTCGTCCCTCGCTCCGTTCTCCTCCTCCTCGTCCCTCGCTCCGTTCTTCTTCTCCTCCTCGTCCCTCGCTCCGTTCTCCTCCTTGTCCCTCGGTCCGTTCTTCTTCTCCTCGTCCCTCGGTCCGTTCTTCTTCTCCTCGTCCCTCGGTCCGTTCTTCTTCTCCTCCTCGTCCCTCGCTCCGTTCTTCTCCTCGTCCCTCGGTCCGTTCTTCTTCTCCTCGTCCCTCGCTCCGTTCTTCTTCTCCTCCTCGTCCCTCGCTCCGTTCTTCTCCTCCTTGTCCCTCGGTCCGTTCTTCTTCTCCTCGTCCCTCGGTCCGTTCTTCTTCTCCTCGTCCCTCGGTCCGTTCTTCTCCTCCTCGTCCCTCGCTCCGTTCTTCTTCTCCTCCTCGTCCCTCGGTCCGTTCTTCTTCTCCTCCTCGTCCCTCGGTCCGTTCTTCTTCTTCTCCTCGTCCCTCGCTCCATTCTTCTCCTCCTCCTCGTCCCTCGCTCCGTTCTTCTCCTCGTCCCTCGCTCCGTTCTTCTCCTCCTCCTCGTCCCTCGGTCCGTTCTTCTCGTCCCTCGGTCCGTTCTTCTTCTCCTCCTCGTCCCTCACTCCGTTCTTCTTCTTCTCCTCGTCCCTCGCTCCGTTCTTCTTCTCCTCGTCCCTCGGTCCGTTCTTCTTCTTCTCCTCGTCCCTCGGTCCGTTCTTCTTCTCCTCGTCCCTCGGTCTGTTCTTCTCGTCCCTCGGTCCGTTCTTCTTCTCCTCCTCGTCCCTCACTCCGTTCTTCTTCTCCTCCTCGTCCCTCGCTCCGTTCTTCTCCTCGTCCCTCGGTCCGTTCTTCTTCTCCTCGTCCCTCGGTCTGTTCTTCTCGTCCCTCGGTCCGTTCTTCTTCTCCTCCTCGTCCCTCACTCCGTTCTTCTTCTCCTCCTTGTCCCTCGGTCCGTTCTTCTCCTCGTCCCTCGGTCCGTTCTTCTTCTTCTCCTCGTCCCTCGGTCCGTTCTTCTTCTCCTCCTTGTCCCTCGGTCCGTTCTTCTTCTTCTCCTCGTCCCTCGGTCCGTTCTTCTCCTCGTCCCTCGGTCCGTTCTTCTTCTCCTCGTCCCTCGGTCCGTTTTTCTTCTCCTCCTTGTCCCTCGGTCCGTTCTTCTCCTCGTCCCTCGCTCCGTTCTTCTTCTCCTCCTCGTCCCTCGGTCCGTTCTTCTTCTTCTCCTCGTCCCTCGGTCCGTTCTTCTTCTTCTCCTCGTCCCTCGGTCCGTTCTTCTCCTCCTCCTCGTCCCTCGCTCCGTTCTCCTCCTCCTCGTCCCTCGCTCCGTTCTTCTTCTCCTCCTCGTCCCTCGCTCCGTTCTTCTCCTCCTTGTCCCTCGGTCCGTTCTTCTTCTCCTCGTCCCTCGGTCCGTTCTTCTTCTCCTCGTCCCTCGGTCCGTTCTTCTCCTCCTCGTCCCTCGCTCCGTTCTTCTCCTCGTCCCTCGGTCCGTTCTTCTTCTCCTCGTCCCTCGCTCCGTTCTTCTTCTCCTCCTCGTCCCTCACTCCGTTCTTCTCCTCCTTGTCCCTCGGTCCGTTCTTCTTCTCCTCGTCCCTCGGTCCGTTCTTCTTCTCCTCGTCCCTCGGTCCGTTCTTCTCCTCCTCGTCCCTCGCTCCGTTCTTCTTCTCCTCCTCGTCCCTCGGTCCGTTCTTCTTCTCCTCCTCGTCCCTCGGTCCGTTCTTCTTCTTCTCCTCGTCCCTCGCTCCATTCTTCTCCTCCTCCTCGTCCCTCGCTCCGTTCTTCTCCTCGTCCCTCGCTCCGTTCTTCTCCTCCTCCTCGTCCCTCGGTCCGTTCTTCTCGTCCCTCGGTCCGTTCTTCTTCTCCTCCTCGTCCCTCACTCCGTTCTTCTTCTTCTCCTCGTCCCTCGCTCCGTTCTTCTTCTCCCTCGTCCCTCGGTCCGTTCTTCTTCTTCTCCTCGTCCCTCGGTCCGTTCTTCTTCTCCTCGTCCCTCGGTCTGTTCTTCTCGTCCCTCGGTCCGTTCTTCTTCTCCTCCTCGTCCCTCACTCCGTTCTTCTTCTCCTCCTCGTCCCTCGCTCCGTTCTTCTCCTCGTCCCTCGGTCCGTTCTTCTTCTCCTCGTCCCTCGGTCTGTTCTTCTCGTCCCTCGGTCCGTTCTTCTTCTCCTCCTCGTCCCTCACTCCGTTCTTCTTCTCCTCCTTGTCCCTCGGTCCGTTCTTCTCCTCGTCCCTCGGTCCGTTCTTCTCCTCCTTGTCCCTCGGTCCGTTCTCCTCCTCCTCGTCCCTCGGTCCGTTCTTCTTCTCCTCCTCGTCCCTCACTCCGTTCTTCTCCTCCTTGTCCCTCGGTCCGTTCTTCTTCTCCTCGTCCCTCGCTCCGTTCTTCTCCTCCTCGTCCCTCGCTCCGTTCCTCTTCTCCTGTCTCTGGTGTTTGAGTCGTGCTGATGTCTTTCAGGCCTGAAACACGTGACGGATGATCAGAAAACCCACAAGAACCCAGCGCTGAAGTCTCAGGGGGCTCCCGTTCGCTCCGGACCCAAACCCTTCGCCTCTGCCCCTCGACCGGCTGCTGCCCCTGCCCCGGCCCAGACCCTGCCCCCCGTCCTCGAGCTCGACGGCAAGAAGTGGAAAGTGGTGAGCTGTCCGGTCCTAATTTAGTCTGGTCCTGGTTTAGTCCTGGTTTAGTCCTGATTTAGTCGGTTTAAATCTGGGTTTAGACACAGTTTAATCCTAATTTTTGGCCCAAATTAGTCTTAGTTCAGTCCTAGTCTAGGCTTGGTTTGGTCCAAGGAAAGTCCAGATTTAGTCCTACCACAGTCTTGGTTTAGTCTTACATTTAGTCTGGTCTTAGTCTTGGTTTAGTCTTAATGTAGTCCTAAGAAAGACCTGATTTGAGTCCTGGGTTGGTCTTGAATTAGTCCTGCTTAAGTACAGGGCTTTATCCTTAGTAAGACCTGGTTAAGACCTGAGTTAATCCAGGTTTAGTCCTGGTCTAGTCTTAAATTAGACCTCTTTCAGTCTTTGTCTAGTCCTAGTTTGATTCTGGTGTAGAACTTTGTTAGACGTGGTTTGTCTAGGCTTGGTTTAGTCCTGGGAAAGTCCAAATGTAGTCTTAGTCTTGGTGTAGTCTAGCTTTTTTTAGGTTTAATTTGGGGTTATTACAGGTTTTTATTTTTTTGTCCAGGCTTGGTTTAGACCTAAGAAATTCCTGGTTTGGACCTGGTTTGGTCCCGGGTTTCAGACTTGATCTAGTTCTGATTTATACCCATTCTAGTCTTGGTTAAATCCTGGTTTAGACCTGGTTTTAGTCCAGGTTTTAGTCCTGCTTTAGCCTGAGGAAAGTCCGGGTTTAGTCTTTTGCTTCGTCTAAACCAAAATGTAAGATATTTGTGAAATGAAATCCTCTTTTCTTAGTTTGTCAGAGTTGTTTTGACTTCTCTGTGTTTTCTCTTCTGTTGTTGTTGTTGTAGGAGAATCACGAGGGAGCTCAGAACCTGGTGATCAGCGACACTGAGCTCAAACAAGTGGTTTATGCTTTCAAATGCAACAAGAGCACGCTGCAGGTCAAGGGCAAGATCAACTCCATCACTTTAGGTCAGAATTCAAACGTGTACAGCAGGTTACAGTTGTTCTTTAAAGTCAGACTGAATCATTTGTGTTTTTTTGTGCCTCAGACAACTGTAAGAAAATGGGGCTTGTGTTTGATGACGTCGTGGGCATCATCGAGGTCATCAACTGCAGAGACGTCAAAATCCAGGTGAGAACAGCTTCAACAACACAGGCCTCAGTGAGATTAGGAGGCACTTCCCCCAGTTTTTATTCATTTATTTGTTTTCTTTTGCTGCTTAAATGGGTTGTGGTAAACTGAAGGAGTGTGTGTGACCCAAATCTAGCAAATCCAAGGTGTTCATGTTGAGTTTGATCTTTTCTCAGGAGCAATATGTCCAAGAGAAAACCTGCAAATATAGAAAACATACACAGATTCAAAGACAAAACACAGACAGAAGGAAGACGGGCTCAAAGTCAATCTGTAAAATTTGATTAAAACATGTTAGTTTAGGTCATGAGTGCAGTTTTAATTGTTCAACAGTGTCTGATTAATGGATTTACTGAAGGTGTTTAGTGATGTAATGTTTCTGTAGCTTTAGCTTTAGCACCTCTGAGTTTATTTGTGTGAAAATACTGTTTTGATCACATTCTGTTCCAGGATTTTGGCTTTTTATCCTCGTAATGTCTTCCATTTGCTGCTTTATTTCCTCCCACCGTCCATAAACAAACATTTACTGGTGAAAATAAAGTTAAATCGTGTTCTTTTTTAGGTCATGGGCAAGGTCCCCACCATCTCCATCAACAAAACGGACGGCTGCCACGTTTATCTGAGCAAAGACTCTCTAAAGTGTGAGATCATCAGCGCCAAGAGCTCAGAGATGAACGTCCTGGTTCCCAACAAAGACGGAGAATTCGTGAGTATCCTCCTTGGAAATGTTTTGGGTTTGAAATGAAATCTAGAAGCTGAATGTTGTTGTTTTTACTTTTCCAGTCGGAGATGCCGGTCCCGGAGCAGTTCAAGACGGTCTGGGACGGTCAGAAGCTGGTGACCACAGCCACAGAAATCGCCGGATAGACAAACTCCACTTTCTCAACAACATTTTCTCCTCTTTTTTTTTTTTTTTTTTGCGAACACCTCCTTCGTGACCGATCGACGCCCGTCAGCTCGCTGTAGACTGAGACCTCATCTGTTTTACCCTCGTTATTATCGGGCAATTATCACCTCAGCTTCAGCTCCGTTAGCCAATGAGAAGACTGCAGCTCGGTTTAACTAAAGCAGTCTTCCAGCCAATCGCCAGTGAGCACTTTTTCAACAGTTTATGAATTTGCCAATAGCTGAAATAATGTTTTTACCTGCTAAACTTGTAGAATAGCCAAAACAGGACAGGTTTATCAACGAATATCACTTTAAAAGATGTTCTGCTTTGTCTCTTTTCCCTCTTTTTGGGTCTGGAGTGCACCCGAGTGGATGGGTTTCTGTGTCATTTATGCAATTCACCAGAAAAGCACTTGTAAATCAGCTAAAAACAGCTCTTTAAAAAGGAAAACTGTCACTGTCACTGATGTTGAGTGTGCGTAGTGGTGTATATAAAGCATATGTCAACACTTAAAGGCATAGAGAGGTTTTAAAGTGGGTTTGTGTGGTGCGTTTGTGGATAGACGAGACAAACACAGGAATCTAAATGTGATTTTTCAGTCACTGCAATGTTACAGAATAAATATATATCATTGGAACAGAAAAAAGCACAATTTGACATTATGACAATGATAAAATGACAAAAACTGTGGTAACATTAGATGTGAGAAAAGGTAAGAGTTGTTGCTAATGCATGAGATTCTAAAAAACGGTTTAAATCTAACCAAAACCTGTTTAAATCCACCTGAAACCTGTTAAAAATCTAACTAAAACCTATTCAAATCCTTCTGAAACCTCTTTAAAAGCATACAGTTGTGCGTTACATTAAAATAAATCATAATATAAATATATTTTTTATTACTTTAGAAGAAATTGAGCCACAAAAATATAATCAAGAACCTTTTTGTATTACCCTTGACAAATAGTTCATCAGATGTTGTGAATTTCTCAAATGAACAGATCCAAACTAATCTTGTTTTTTGGACCTGAGTGGTTTTTAAATCCTGTTACAGCTGTGAGTATAAATGTGCTGGAAAATATAGTTCCTAAAATAACATACTTTAGGAGGTAATTAATAAACTATCCACAGTTAAACCACACAGTCCCACTTCAAAAACCCGAGCTTTCACTTTTAAATAGGAATCGTACAGAACCACTGTGTATTCCACCGAACAAAACCTCCTCTGAATCCTGATGAAGAGGAGATATTCCACTTTATTTCCATTAAAAACACACAGAGGACATTCCTAAAGTGTAAAGACATTCCATGTAAAGAGTCACGTGAGAAAAGATGTTGTGAAATGTAAAGGATTTTATTGAAAAAGGCTGGAGTAAAGATGAAATGTAAAGATGAAAAGACTGTCATTCGTCGATAGTTTTGAGTTTCTCTGTCGTATTAATCACTGGTTTAAAAAAAAAATAGTCTTAATACAAGCCTTCACAGAGAACGGCTCCAAACTTCACTCATTTCTTTTGTTTTTGGGGTTTTTTTTGTCTTTGTTTTACTTCCTGATGTGGGTCCAAACACAGACATCTCTGCTTCAATGAAGACGTCATTAAAGTGATGCAATAAAAGTAACTGTGTCTGAGTTGTTTTTTTAATAAATGCAGATTGTATTTTCTCTCCTCACACTAATCTTTTTTGAGCATGTGAACAGCTATGGAAGCCCTGCAGGGACATTCTTTTGACTATGAACAAACCCAGTGGAAATAGACCTCATTCTGAACCTGCATTAACTAAACTTTTGTTCTAGGCCTCATCTTATTTTCCTTTTAGTTCAGAGAATATGCTTAATTAAACTCTGCACAAAAACAATGTAGAAGGCAATAATTAAACTTTAAAAGCTTTTTCTGTATTTTAAAACTTAAGTGTAAATAGTTTCTTGTATTTTAAGCATTTTTTCCTACAGTTTTCCATGTTAAAATGTTAAATTAATTTACATTTAGTGTGAAATACCATGAATTATGTCGAGGCCATGAGTTTTTAAACTGGAGTTTTTTCTTTTTCCTCAGTTGAGAGGTTCAAGCTCCTATCATTATCACAATATTCAGAATAATTATGTTTTTTCTAATATCGTGCAGTCCTAATAGTGCAAGTGTAAACATAAGAGCCAAATACCAATAATTATTTGTCAGATAAATTCATTTTAGTCTTGTATCTTGTCACATTTTTCCTGTTTTTGTGCTGTTCACTTATTTTCAGGTTAATCGGACCAGAAGACCCTTTATTTTAATTTTTTAATTTTTTATTTTTATTGTGAAATGTTACATAGAGTTGCATTAAATTAAATCAAAAGCAGATATGTTTTGAAAAAAAAGTTTATTCATTTAATTTTCACATTTCAGCATAAATTGGACTAATAAGCATCACTCTTGTATTAAAATAAAGTGGACTGGATGTTTTTAGAGCATAACCCACTCGATAAAAAAACAGAAAATATCTTTAGGTCCCAAAATAACATCTACTTTACAATCAGAAAATAGCATGTCATTTAATTTTGCTCAATTTAACATTAAAATTGTAGAGTTTAACGCATTTAATCCCAGTAACAGTCCAACGATAAACATCTAAAAGCCTCTGATTTATTACTTTTTGATGGAAAAGTGTGTTAAAAATCAAACTGTAGCTTGACGACGCTCTTAATTAGTCACATATTTGAGCAGAGACATGAACAGTGTAAGAAAATAAGTTCATCTGGCCCCAAAAACACAAAATGAATAATAAAATCAGTAAATGAGACGACGTAAACCTGCCACATCCAGTTTGATCAGTGCAAAAATGAACTGTGCTTCATCAGTAATTGTTTTACAGCTTCATAAACGCTAAATAATTCTGTGTGCTCGTTTTTAGTTTGAAGGATGTGGAGATTTAGCGCAAAAAAGGCAATAAGTTGTCGATGAACCACTCTCGGGTGAACTGCAGATGGTCTCCTTCAGTTTTCAGAAACACCAGCTTCCCGGCTTTGTCCATCGCTGCCAAACCCAGACGATCCTAAAGAAACGAGGATAATAATGATTTAAATATCTGGACCAGACACAGTTTATGATTAAAAATATCACTTTTAGTACATACAGAGGGTTATTTAGATTAAGAGCTGACATTAAAATCTGGACAGTGGCAGTAAGTTAACCTTGTGGCATGTTTTAATCTAACTATTTTATTTTATTTTAATTTATTTTAATTTAATTTAATTTAATTTAATTTAATTTAATTTAATTTAATTTAATTTAATTTAATTTAATTTAATTTAATTTAATTTAATTTAATTTAATTTAATTTAATTTTTAATTTATCTTGACTTGGTTGGACCTTTCTTTATATTTTTCTATATTTTATATTTAAAATTTGTTCTAAAGACTGTGTATATATTTGTTTACTGGATGCTCTCTTTATATATTATATAACACTATTTTTGAACTGTATGTGAGCTGCTGTGGGATTAATAAAGTCTGATCTAATCTAATAGACGTCAAAGAGAAGTGATCAAACAGAAACAGCACATTTTTTATGTTTTTCTTCCATCACTTTTTGATATTTTCTGCAAAATGTGTTCATTCAAAGGCTCAACCAGTAAAACAATGGTTATATTTTGTGATAACTTTTTTTTTTTTTTTACGGAATTAGGTTTTGCTCAGTGAAACACGTGATTTTTGCACAGTTTTGTAGAGAACTGAAACAATGGTTAGATTTTGTGATAACTTCAATAAATTTGTTCAGTAAAACAGAGCAACATTGTTTAGATTTGTGCTGAACTCTTTTGCACAGTCAACAGCTGGCCCAAACTAAATGAGAAAAAAGTAAAAAGTGTACAGTTTTTCTAAATTTTCTTAATCATCAAGTATCGGACCCTGACATGTTTTGATGCTAAACATCCGGAAGTTTTCAGCGTCAAAACATGTTAAGGTGAAATACTCATACACTGGTTTTTTTATCCAACCTGAACACATTAAACTTAAGTAGAAGACCAAATAAAAATTTTAGGAGTATAAGTGTACAGAGTCGGTTTAAAAAGCACAGCTAAGTGTCTGTTTTTGTGCTCCATAAAACACCAGAGTAGTGTTTCTGGTACATGAAAATACAGCAAAACGCACATAAATCACCATCCGAAAATAAAAAGAAACTCTGACCTCTTTGTAGAGAACACTCTCCTGAAGCGTCTCCGTCTCTTTGGCCTGACCCGTCTTTAGGAAACCAAACCACTTCAGGAACAATCAGACAAAACAGAATCAGCTCAAACCGACCTATAAATGTGAAATATTTAGTTTCATATTCTAGTTTTTACCTCGGTATCGACCGGGTCCACCACACTGTCCTGCAGGAACTTCACCATCACGAACTTATCCAGCATCTGAAGGTTCTTCTTGTACGTCTCATTCACAAACTTTAAAACAAAATATGTAATCAGATTTTACAATGTTGATGTATGTGGGGTTTTTTTGTTTTTACCGACCCGCTCCTGGTTGATGTCGGCCAGAAACAGGCTGTGCTTCTTGTAAAGGTCGTCGTTCAGAGGGTCGTGCCAGTATTCGGCCTGAACCAGACTGAAGACAAACAACAAGGACCAGCTTTTAGAAACACATCAGCGACGCTCGGTGTTTAAAATGAAACAAATCTAACGCCACGCACTGTTTCTGAATCCAGTCGGTGTAGGCTCCTTTGTTCAGAGCTTCTCGAATCCAGTCACAAACTTTTGACGACTCTCCGGGACATTTGGGGAATCCATAAACTCCTGAGAAATGAAAATAATATTTACTGGATTTGAGCAATTAATAAAAAAACAATCAACAAACTACATAAGCTTTTTACAAATGTCCCTACACATCCTCCAAAGCCAAATTTAAGCACTTTTCCAGCACTTTCAAGGTCATTTTTCACACTGTTAATTACAGCTATAGACAATAGAATATCATATAATATAAAGAGTATAATCACAGAAAACATTCTTCATTTGGTCTTATTTTATGTCTCCATCTAATAAGCAAACTACTCTGTCTGATATTCATTGTTAAAAGTCTGTTAAAGTCTGTTTTTGAACACTTTTATATTTCTGAAACCATTTAAAATGTAAGGTTTTTAAGGATTTTAAACACCAGCATGAACCCTCTATATCTATCTATATCTCAGGTTGAATATTTAGGTGTATTTCAAGTAAAAGCCTTTAACTATGAGACAAAAAGCTTAATTAATGAAAGTAAAATGCTTCATTAATCATATAAACATATTAAAGACACACTCGCCAATCCTTTTTTATTTCAGAAAAGTGAAGTCAACCTGCTTTTTTACACTTTTATCACTTGTGGAGGATAAATTGGACTAAAACAGTATAACTATTTGCACTTTGTTTTCATTTACTGTTTAATTTATTGTTATTTTGTCTTTTGTGAACACATATTCTTTTGTTTGAGTTTTAGTTTGAAAATCCCAGACATGTTTGGCATAATTTAGGCATCTTTTTTTTACCTGACGACAGAGAAGCTGAAGGTTAATGCTGTAAATATCTCTAACTTTGCTGCAAAAGGTTAATAAATGGACACAAAAAGGACTTTCTGGTTTGGAAATTCACTTTTTTTGACCTAAATAAGAAACAGCCCTGAACTACGGTCTTTTCTTTGTTTGATTTGAGTTAGATTTGGACGATAAAGTGATATCTGTAAATGAAATTCCTACTAATATCACACAAAAGGTGTATAAAAGTGCTCTTGACTGACGCCTCTTGTGGCTGGATGTGTGTATTGTGTGAATTTAATGAAGTTACCCTGGTGTTGGCCTCCGACAGAGATGAGTGTTTTCATCGGTGGCGTCGGACAGCGCTGAGCCACTGCTCTCCTGCGAACGGTAAAAACACTGTTAGTTTTCTCAGTCCTGATGAAGTACCCTTTAAGGACATTTTAATTAAAGTCCAGGTCGTTCCTTTGACTAGAAAACTACTGCTGCTGCTTTAAATCACTGTCTAAACCTGAATGAAAGGAGCTATACTCATGTCTAAGAGTAGTTTCCTTCACATTTTCCACAGATACGTACAGAAACTGCGCCCCCTGGGAGAAGCCCATGGCGTTGTATCCTCCCTGTAACTGCGGGTCCTGAGCGAGCTGGGCGCACACCGTGGACACCTGCTCATTCACGTCCATGAAGAAGCCGTTCTCTGTGTCCTGCAGAGGCACAGACACCAGACAGTCTCAGTGTGACGGAGTTTAAACGCAGCAAAACCGGGAGCCGCCGCATAAAGGTCACGCCGTTGTGGAAGATCAAAGCCGGAGCGCAGAGGTCAGGCCCGGTTCGCTATGAATATTAACAGAGGAGGAATTACAGAGGGTTTCTGATGTAACTGGTGCATCACAGCTCTGCGAATGTCACAGAGAGAACGTCGTGTGGATGTTTCAATCAGAGCTGAGGCTGGAAGAGTAGAGCCGTCGTACGCTGCGTTTATGTGCTTCTCGGAAACTCAGGGAAATGTTTTTGGGATAAAAATTGAAGCCTGACCTTTCAACTTGACACGCATTACCAAGATGTAGCAATGTAGTTGGAATTAACAGTGATACAGAGTGACCTGGACCTAAACGCTTGTTAAAACGAGGAAGGAATCTACCATTTCTGTGTTGAGGCTGAAAATAAACACAAGAAAAATCCATTTCTGAACAAGAATGTCCACCAAAAGTGTACATTAACTAAAACAAAACTTTATTACTACCTCTTAAGATTAGTGTTTCCGAAATGTCCATATTTCAGAATTACAAATCAATTGTAACCTATAATTTCTTTGTCAGATTTTGTATGAAGACCCTACTTTTCTTCAGTGTGCTTTTGGTGGATTATATCATAGTTTGGGTATTTCTTTGTCTTGTTTTATGATATTTTGCAAAATAATTCATCTTATCAAACTGAAGTTTAGAGCTGACCTTAAACTTTACAATTTATCTCTGTTGTGTAAATCATCTTGTGAATAGATTGCTGATATTTTCCACTTTGCTTCCCTTTTCTCTATTTATGTTTTTGTGGTTGCAGTCTTTCTTTGTGAACACAGCAGAAGGCAGCTCTGGGATAGACACTTAACCTTCTGCTGCAGCTGGATTCTCGCAAGTTTTGTGACTTTACAAACTCACGGAAATCCATCACAGACTAGTTATTCATTGGAAGTACCTGCCCTTTTGCAAATGCTTTCAACAGGAGTTCTCCAGATGGATCTGTGGAGCAGAGTCAGGTTAATACAGTAGACAGTCCCTGGAGGATGTTTCTGTCAATGGTTCAGTTTTGAAAATCCAAACAGTCCTCGGTCGAACGGAGGCAGGTCCAGTTATAACAATAATGAAGCCTTAAGTCTTGTTTTTATATCCTCACAACATGCTTTAAGAAGATCAGACAGTTTTCGTGGTTAAAACTGTCTTGATCAGTTTGTGAACAGTAACAAAGACAGAAATGTTTGATGTTACCTCTATGACGTTCTTCCCGATCATCAGAGAGAGCACGTAGACGCCAGGGATCTCTGTCTCAATCATCTTCTTTATGGCTCCCATACTCAGAGGGTTACAGCAGCTGTCTCCTGTCGGGACGATCAAATAAACAGTAAAACAAGGGAAATGCTTTGATTTTGACTTAAGAAACATAATATATAATGACAATTCGAGGAGGACATACTTTAATTACACTTTAGACAATGTCAGATACGCAGAAAACTGGCATGAAGATGGGCCCCACAAACAAACTTAGTGACTATTTAGGAACAGCCCTTTCCTGAGTTTACATTCCACTGATTCAGAGAAACATATTTAACTCACATTCAACACAGTTTCAGACCCAGGACAAAAACACTAAAGGTGCATCTGTTGTTTAAGATGGCACAGACTAAGCCGATGTGTGTCCCTTCTGTTTGAGTTCATATTGTTTTGGCTTTTTAGTGTTTTAGAGGTAGGCTTTTGTAGGTTTTAAAGTAAGCAAGTGCATCATATTTACAATACAGCATAAAAAATACAAACACTAAATGCCTGTTGTATGATGGTTTTGTTTCCTTAATATAAAACCAGTATTTGTGTCCATTTAACTGAGGGTGCAAAGCTAACCTTTAGATCCTTATAGAACTGCGTAGTCTGTATTTATTGCTGTGCTTTCTGAGTTTTTGTTCTGAACTCTCATACGGCTCTATGATAACTTCTAAGCGTTTTATCTGTGTGGGTCTTTTTATCTTTGCATTACATTGTAAATATTCTTATATGCATGGGTTACTGTATTTTTTTACATTTATATTCACTCACTGGCTTGATGTGAAAATATGTTTGGATATGCTTAGATTCCTTTTTGTTTAGACTGTTTCCTCATACACTTTTTCACTTCCCTGCATGCACCGTATCTGACTGTGAGCTCTTGACTAAGCAGGTGAATAGTAATAACAATCTTATCTTGCATACGTATAACTGGCTAACAAATAAATGTTACACGCTCTTACCCATCCCATGCCAGATCACTACAGGCACGGTCCCATTCTTGGGATCATGGATTGGACTCCCTTTAACAAACAGCAGTGAGGCAGCAAAAAGAAAACACAGGAAAACTGCCGCCATGACTCTGCAATAACAAACAAACAGATAGAAACTAAGCAAACACGTATTTCAAGTTGTCTGGCGTGCTTTTGATCCTTTTAGCTCCAAAAAGCGATGAGTAATGAAGAAGGATACTTATATAAAATCATGCGTAACACGTTTTTTTCATTAAATATAATCATACACAACATTGTAATTAGTTAAAATCAACGCAAAGCTTCAAATAAGACAGTGCGTTATTATAAAATGTTATTATAAAGCGATTAAAAGTGATTAAAATGATCAAAACATTACCGTGCGCTTCCACTTCCTGCTTGTTTGAAGGAAGGCTAGTCACATGACAGTGTTTGGAGCCAAGAGCCAATCATATTCGAGGGGCGGGGTTAACAGAAAAGTGGGCGGAAATACACAACTTGTGATTAGCCCCTTTTTAAGCATTTTCGTTGTCTTTTAGGTTAAAATAATCGCATTTGTGGATATTTTATGGGGCATTTAAAATTCGGGCAACCTTCATTTTAGAGTACAGGGGAATATGATACAATTTAGTGAGGTAATTTCTGCGAAACATTATCATAAGACTGCTGCTTGTTAGTTAGCCTGCGATGCTAGCTTGTTTTGGTAACGTCACTCCGTATTTCAAGTTCATAAAAAACCGATAAAATAAGAAGTTTAAAGGGAAACAAGGCAGAAAGTAGAAGTTGAAAATGTCTATTCAGTACGAGGAGTCTGGTTTGGCGGGGAGTTACGGTGATATGGGCTCGTTTCCTAAAAGTTTCGATTACGGACCGGAGGAGCCTGGTGTGGAGCGCCCCGCTTCAGCCGATGACAAACCCCGGATCCTGCTGATGGGTCTGAGGCGGAGCGGCAAGTCCTCCATCCAGAAGGTAAAAAAACAGCACCGGGATCGTTAATAAAACCCAAATCCAGTCTGAAAAACACTTTAATATTGTAATATCTTTTTTTATTAAAAGCAAAGAAAGACAGGGCATGGGTTGCTAACGTGTTGCCATAGTAACTGTCACCTAGCTAGCGAATCTGTGTTATTGTTATTATCATTTTATAGGCACCATTAAGTTATTTGTTTCAGTCTGAGAAATCAATAAAGATAGTATTGATAGTGTTA
Source organism: Rhyacichthys aspro (assembly GCA_036850595.1). Taxonomy (NCBI): domain Eukaryota; kingdom Metazoa; phylum Chordata; class Actinopteri; order Gobiiformes; family Rhyacichthyidae; genus Rhyacichthys; species Rhyacichthys aspro. The sequence goes on along the minus strand of CM072158.1, from coordinate 2,643,725 downwards.
TCTTATTTTTACAGTTTCCAATGATATCACTGTACAATACTTGAATAAATATGACGTGTCCGTATTTGTAATGTGCAAAGTTATCAGTGATGTAATATGTAATGATTTGTAACATTATCTTATTTTATTTTAACGGTTTAAATAGTCTTTTAACAACATTATTTTATTTTCTCTGAGGTAATAGGTGAGCCCCAGAATGAAATTTAGCTGCTCTTGTCAGATTAGAGGGTTTTACTCAAGTGTAAAACTGTAAAATAGTGCAGTGTTTACCTTATTTATTAATCTGAAGATGCCGTCTTTTTGATAAAAGCCTAAGAAAAATGCATAATTACACATCTTTTTGAGGAGTGTTTAATGTGCAAGTTACCCATAAATCTTGCTTAGCTTGTTATACGTTTTTGACTTTATCATATACTATTTTATATTGCTCATATTTTCTTACTAATGTATGCTAAATATGATTCTCATATTGCTATATAATTTATACCTAAGACAGTCTTGCGTGATATTTATGAACTAAATTGTGTGTAAATATCCCATTATGTTTTTAATTAACACTATCTGTGGATTTGTGTTGAAGCCTACATCAGAAGTTAGGCTTTTAAGGCACTTTAGGACAATAATTCAAGTGTATTAATGATATAAATCTGTAAGTAGATAATTTGTGGCTCCAACAAGCAGTCACCACCTTAACTGATTACATTTCTGCAGGAAACACTTCATATAATGTTCCAAAAGCACAGCATTTACTCTTACAGCACAGTAACTCAACATAACTGGACAATAACAGACTGAAAAGAGAAATTATATTTGGCTCTGAATTCTTGTGTCCCCACTAGGTCGTGTTTCATAAAATGTCGCCCAACGAGACTCTATTTCTCGAAAGCACCAACAAAATCTACAAAGACGACATTTCCAGCACCTCGTTCGTCCAGTTCCAGATCTGGGATTTCCCGGGACAAGTGGACTTCTTTGACCCGACCTTCGACAGTGAGATGATCTTCAAAGGCACCGGAGCGTTAATCTTTGTCATCGATGCTCAGGTTTGATTCAGTCAGGGTTTTTTTTTTTCTGCTGATTTCAAAGCCTCTGTTGCTTGAGTTAATCTTCTTCTCCTTTGTTCCAGGATGATTACGTCGAAGCTCTGAGCCGATTGCATCTGACTGTGTCCAGAGCTTACTGCGTCAACCCCAACATCAACTTTGAAGTCTTCATTCACAAAGTCGACGGATTATCAGACGATCACAAAATCGAAACGCAAAGAGACATTCATCAAAGAGCCAACGATGATTTAGCCGACGCCAATCTGGAGAAAGTCCATCTCAGGTGAGAGTCTGAAGAGGATTGAGGAGGAACTGATTATATGTGATGGGATTATGTAATCAGAATACAATAATCAGGTTACACAAATAAAGTTACTGTCTCCCATTACAAAAGAGTGATGTAATCAGCCTGTTTCTTGCATTAGATCGCATCAGAGCTGTTTAAGTTTGGGTGAAACAGTCATAATCATTACATCATGCCTCCAGAGTTACTAGTTTCCTGTTCTATATCCTATAAACCCTTAAATATAACGGCAAAACCAGCAACAAAAGCTGTGTTATTTCTCGTTCATTGTTATGATCACACAAGTTCAAAATCACTAAATCAAACAATTGAAGTAATAAAATAAATACTGGTTCCAATGAAGTTAATATTGTACTGATTTACTTCTGTTTTACTCAAAATGCAGCTGCTGTGTTGTTGTACCAATAGAAAATGTAGAAAGTATGAGGTAAATACAGCCTCAAGATGAAGCCCAACAAAAAACATGTTGGGACGAGTACGTATCCCTCAGATTCAGAAGCTTGTTGATACAACTTTAATGCTCCAGACCAGAAAAAGTTTAGATGTCTGCGTTTCTGCTGATGAGTTCATCATTTAAACAAGGCCTGGTGATAAGACTCATCTTCTTTATTCCAATTAAATTAACCATTTAATTAGAATTTGGCATAATGAAAGGTTGTTGGTCTCAGGTCGTATTTACCTCATATCCTCCATGATCAGACAGACAAAAAATCAAAAGGAGACCCGTTACCTTTTCATTTTATTCATGTTGTACTGCTTATAAACCTGTTATGGGTTAATAAAGTGCTGCTTGATATTATTAAAGCAGTACAATTCATGTTAACCCTCTCTGTCCTGACTCCTGGGAATGAATCTCACCCTCTTGTGTTTCTCCTCAGTTTCTATTTGACCAGTATCTACGACCACTCCATCTTCGAGGCCTTCAGTAAAGTCGTCCAGAAGCTCATTCCTCAGCTGCCGACGCTGGAAAACCTCTTGAACATATTCATATCCGTGGGTTACACAATACAGTATAAAGTACAGTCAGTGTTTACAGTTACCACATTAAAACAGTAAAAAAAACCTGTCCGTATTTGTTTCGCAGCACTCTGGGATCGAGAAGGCGTTTCTGTTCGACGTCGTGAGTAAGATCTACATCGCCACCGACAGCTCTCCCGTCGACATGCAGTCCTACGAACTCTGCTGCGACATGATCGACGTGGTCATAGACGTCTCCTGCATTTACGGGTGAATTCAACAGTATTTTTAGTTTGTTACTCATTGGTTTGCAGATGTTAACGTGTGTTTTTCCGTCTTCTTCAGGTTAATGCGGGACGGCAGCGGCTGCGCTTACGATAAAGAGTCTCTGGCGTCGATCAGACTCAACAACACCACTGTGCTTTATCTGAAAGAGGTCACCAAGTTTCTGGCTCTGGTTTGTATCCTTCGAGAAGAGAGCTTTGAGAGAAAAGGTTTGTCTCTAATGTTTTTCTTAGCTTTATTGCATTTTAGGAGAATTTCAAGCATGAATATAGATTAGAATAGACGCAAGTGAGTGGTTTTGCATCATTTTAGGCCCGTCATTTACCTCATATTTTATTCATTCAAAGTGATATTTTCTCAGCAGGCTTCTAAGTGGTATATAATTAGTTTATGTCATAAAACCAGGCTTTTACTCTTTATATCAAACCGTTTTCTGTGACATTTCCTTGTAAAACTCCTTCTTAAATGGAACCCAAAGAAGTAAACATAACACAACACAATGTTTTTCTTGTTATAATAGAGCACAAAAAAGCAAAATGTTACAAAACAGTGGTAGTTTCCACCTTTTATTTTTCAGTTTACGTCTGATTCTCTTGGCTCCTCCAGTCTGTGATGTTATAATAATCAAAAGAAGAGTATTATGAACACGGCAGTAGTCGGCTTTAGCTCTTGAAGGAGACTTTTATTGGTACTTTTATGTTGCTGCCACATAAATATATAGTTACGAGCCAAGTAATAGGGCTTACACAGATCTCACTGACTGTCATTTACAAGCAGTGGGTCAAGTGCAGTAAAACTAACAACGCAGTAGCTGCACCTCGAGTTCACTGTTCATCGTTTGTACCATTAATTTAACAGGATCTCGTTTGTCTTTTCTTTCAGGTTTGATAGACTACAACTTCCACTGTTTCCGTAAAGCTGTCCACGAGGTGTTTGAAGTGGGCAGCTCTTCTTCTTCTTCATCACAGTTCGGTCTGAAACGAGGAGCGGCCTCCAACAGCAGCTTGAAGTTCGCTTCACTCAACGGCAGCATCCTTTAAAAACGAGGAGAGAATGGAGAGAGTGAGACACAGGAGACGACACGGATCCTGAGGGGATTTTAAATCAAGACCAGTCTTTTTATTCTCCTCTGACGGCGCCATCTTGTGTGTCTCTGCAGAAAAGCTCAGTCTGTTGTTGTTCGGTCCAGAGCTGAAAAAGTGAAGCAAACTGAGCAAAGTCTTTTAGTTTTGTCTGAACTAAAAGACTAAAAAAGTGTAAAACGCACCCTAAAACTGTCTGTCTCCCTGGGATCTTTTATCAAACACTGATTTTTGTTGTGACTTTGTGTAATCACTAAAAGTCTGAGTCTTGTCTTGCTCTCAATCTCCAGATTTTATTTTGACCAGACCTTTGCCTTCGCCGCAGCACAAGAACTTCACAAATTCGCCCCAATGCCGATTTTCCAAGTGAATTAAATATGTTTACAGACTGCTACGAAAGGCAGCCTTAAGTTAAGTGCCAAAGTCTTTATTAAATATTCATTTGTAGTGCCTTCGTCTTTGTGCCACTGCTGTTCATCGCTCCACATTCATTTGATCACATTCATGATTCTAATCCCTGTTTGGAGGCGAGATAAAGACACAAGCTGTAAATAAAAGGTGGAAACTACCTCCATTTTGTTACATTTTACGACTTTATGCACAATTATGAGTTTGAAAATGAGTTGTGTAATGTTTACTTCTTTGGGCCAGTTAGGTTCTGTTCTTTTTGGAGGAGTTTTCCAACGAAATGTCTCGAGAAATGATTTTTAAACCTGCTTTACTCAGTGCATTGTACTCTACTTTATGGCAGAGTTTCTTATTTCTCACAGTGTTATCGCTTGATTGATTTATTCTTGCTAAAGTCCACTGTAAATGCTGCAAAAATACAAACTGCTGTTACTTTACGGATCATTTTTTCAACTTTGCAAAATCTATATTAAAGGGGCTTCATGTATAAAGCCACATCAAGGAGCTTTTATTCATTTTCTCATTTTATTTTCCTGCAAATATGATCCTGTTTAGTTTTAAGTTTAGTTTAGTTTAATTTAGTTTTAAGTTTAGTTTAGTTTTGTGTAATGTGTGGTTTTGAACAGAAGATGGCAGCATATTGTAATATTTAAAAACCTCCTTTTAGTGACAGAATCCAAACAAAATACCTTTATATTTTTCTTAATTCTTAGTGTCAGTAGAAGCCTCTAATCTGTCACAAATGGATCTTCTCACTGATGAACTGAAAATGTAGAGAAAATCTGGTTCAGTTTAAGGTTACTTTCCAGGTTTTTGTTTTAGATCAACCTCAAAACAAAACAAATCAGACTGTTTTGGATGTACTTCACTTTTACAGCTTTGAACTGCTTCTGTCTTTATTAAATTCGGTTCATGGAGAATATATCCACAAGTGTCGCAGAGAAATGTCCCGTGATTTTATTCAGGATGAGATGAGATAGAAAGAAAAGACGACAGAAATAACACCAGAACTAAACCGGACAAAACCGTAAATAATCAAAGGACTGCATTGTGTCTGAAGCAATAAATAAGGACGAAAACCAGGACTAAACTGGATTTAACAATGTACACAGCACAAATAAAACCAGTAGTGAACCTGAACAGATCAAAGCTACACCGAGAACTTAAACAAGACTAAACCTGCAAATAAACCAGAATCAAAACCAGAGATAAACTAAGTCTTAACCTGGATTTAATCAGGACTGAATCACAGCTAAACCAAAAGTAAAGCAGGACTAAACAAGGTCAGAACCAAGAATAAAACCCAGACTAATTCAGGACTAAGACAGGGATTAAACTAGAATGAAATCTGAATTAAACCAAATTAAAACCTAGGACGAAACCAGGACTAGACTTGAATAGACTGGATTAAAACCGGACTAGTTTGGCTCTAGTTTTAACCAGATTAAACTAAAACTAAACCAGGGCTAATTTAAATCTTAATCTGGATTTAATCAGGGCTAAACCTGGGACTAAAGATGGGACTAAACTAAAAATCAAACCCAAGAGTAAAAAAAGATGAGCTAAACCAAAGTAAAACCTAAGACTAAACCCAGGGATAAACCAGGTCTTATTACTTTGAACTAAATACATTCCCTTTTTATTCACATAGTCTTTAAACAGTTAAACCTGACTCTACAGGAGCCACAGGATCATAAACTCAACACTAAAATGACTTTGTGGAATTTCCATCAAAGACGAGCATCTGGCGGATCCTTCTGCAGCTTCTGTGGGTTTAAAATATACTGTTACATCCAAGAAACACAGCTCCTGCTCAGGACTGGACTCCTCTGAAGAAAGAGAAGAAGAAGAAGGTGTGGACGCCCGGGACAGACGCTGACAGAGAGAGGCGTGGTTTACGAGCTTTTTTTGGTTTTACGCACGGAGCCAGACGCTTCAGTCAGTGGAAAACAGAGAGGAAAGAGAGAGGAGAGTCATTTTTCCACGAGATTCAACAGAGTGGACTGAACTGTCTGGGGTTTTAAAGAAGAGAAGCGCACAAAGCGGAACGAGGAGCGACTTTACGAGCGTCACGAGCGTCTGAAGCGCATCCAGAGGTACGTTTACAACAATTATCACGCGTTTTTACAATGTTTTTGAATGAAACAATAGTTTTAATGATGAAAATGAGACCTACAGTCAGCTACAGTTCCTCAAAGTGACGCTTTCTTATGTGTTTGTTATAATCTGCTGCTGGACGTGGTGCGTAAAAGAAGCGTAAAAACAAGAAGTCAATGTTTAATGGATAGGATCACGTGACACTAAATTAAATCAAAGGAAGGTCATCAAGGAAAGGTTTTGCTTACAATGGAAGTGTTTGTAGCCAATTATAAGCGTAACTTAAGCTAAATCGTTAAGCAGTAAGTAAAGATAGATTTTATTTCTGCACAAGAATAATCTGACGTGTCCAGGGGCGTTTCTAGAGATGTTGGGGTCCCACAGTAAACACTAAACCTGAGAAACATGAGCCGTATTAATCACAAATATAAGCACAGCTGTTTTACAATGAAAGATATTTAAATGATTACATTCGTGGCCATAATATCCAAAAGTGTGGTGTGTTTCTTCACAAAATAATTCATAATAAGTGTTGTTTTATATTTCTTATGTCATATTTCATTATTTCCAGACAGAAGTTCACTGATTAATGGTTTAACAGTTGATTTAATTTGTAAAAACTAAACCAGGACTAAACACAAATCAAACTAGGACCAAACTAGTCCTGAATGTGGAGATGAATTAGGATTTTGGAACAGACAAAACCTGATTAAACGAGAACAAAACAAGGTCTAAACCAGGACTAACCCCAAAGAAATCTAATCCAGGAAGAAATCTAAGTCTAAACTGGAGTAAAACCAAGACTAAAGCCAAAACTGACCATGTAAACCAAGAGTAAACCCAGAACTAAACCAGGATTAGACCAGGATCGAGTCGACTCAAATGAAAAGAGAATAATGAACAATACACATTTATCTAAACAAACACAACAACAATCAGAAGCAGGACAAAGAGTGAAGTTTATTTTAAGGAGCCAGAGTACATTTGTGTTGTTTTTCCTTGTGGCTTTTGTCAGTGTTGTTGCTGTTTATTAGAATCTGTAACATTTTGAGCCCATTTCCAGGAGAGGATGCTCTTTTTTAGTTCCAGGAAGCGTTCTCGGGGGTAATCAGACTTTTCGACGGTTTAACTGCTTTTAAAAGTAAGAAAACAAGGACATCTTTGAGAAAACTGCAGCGTAGAAGTGGGTCACGGTGACTACAGCTGAAAACGAGCCGTGATAAGTGTGTTTAACGCCTGAGAGTTGAGTCGGTGGTATGTTAAAAACCAGTGTTGCGGTGATGTCATGTCTCCTGCTGATTTAAAGACCCCCGACGGCACACACTCACAGTTTCCAAACACACTCCAGAAAACATCATGTTCCTGTTCAATTGGTTCAAAATAAGAACCACTGTGGACTTTTTATGGAGCGTTAAATACCTTGTAACTGGTGTTGTGCTGAAGGCCACATTAACCAGAGCTTACTGAGACCAAGTCCGGTCTTAGAGGCTGTTTACTCTGGAAAAGTTTGATCCGAGCAGTTTGGTCTGAAGTGGACCGGATCGGTAAAATAACCACATAACAACCAATAAATAATGACAACTCCATTTTGTTTTAGTGCAAAGAAAAGGCAAACGGAAAAGACTAAAGTTGACAAAAGCTTCACTCTCTCAATATGGCTTTGATGCTAATGCTATCTTGCTAAAAATAACATCTGGCTCTCACTGCTGCTTCACTGACCTCTCGGTGATGGGTAAAACAGAACGTTATTTCCTCAGACCTGATATCACTTCATTTATCTTGTATTTTTCTCTGACGCTGAATATATTTTCCTTGAGACTAATCTCGCTGCGTAAACACCAAATATGAATAAACAGGAAAACTGTACGCTCTGTGTCTACTTTATCCTTTTGAACGGCACATTTTGGATAATAATAATAATAATAATAGTGCTACAGAGAGTTATTTCAACATCAAATCACTCTTTATGGAACAAGATGGTGCACTGCTGTCACCTACTGTTCAGTTCTGGGTCTCAGTGTTTTGTTTTGTTACGTCTGTCTCTGATTAAAACAGTGTGACCCTCAGTGGAATATCATTTACGTTCATTTAAACATTGCTGTTCATGTTTTCAAAAGCATTTATTATTTCTTTGATACCTCTAGTTTACACAAAGACTCTTTGAGGAGTGTGTTTTCTTCTGAGAACGACACTTAAACTGTAAAGGCAGAGCTCTCAGTAAAAAAAAAACCATGACGTCCCAGTTCCTATGTTACATAAACTCATGTTCTGATAATATATTGTTAGTATTAGATGTATAGATCCAGGCTGAGGCTCAGAGGAACTGTTTTATCTGATCAAAACTATGAAAATAACCAGTGTATATCATAGTATAATGACTCTCTGTCACAGCCGCTGCTTTAAAAATGCTCTTTATCTGGACTTCCTTTCAGTTTCTCCTATAAATATTAATCTAAATTTATCAAAAACATTTAAGTAATCAGTCTCCGCCAAATTAAGAATGTTGTTGGCTTTTATACACTGTTCTTTTTAGTTAATTACGTCACAGTGAACAGTCTGTTCAGAGCTGGGGCTGTGGTGCATTCACTGACAGTAGATCCAGCTGTAATAACTGGAACTGCAGATTTTGGTCTGAATGTGAGGTCTGAAGGAGGCCGCTCCGAACAGACCGTGTCCCTAAAGGAATTCCTGACTTTTGTCTTTTTTTAGTAAAACCGAGGGTGGAACAAAAATGTGTGGAGGTTTTTTTTTCTTTGTTGGAAGCTCTGGGTTTTGCCACGTTTTCACCAAAGTCACATTCCTCTGACATTCTTCAGTTCGAGCGAAGGCTGAGGTCGATCTCTGAGAAAGAGTCAGGATTTTAGAGGACGATAAAGAGCGAGCGTCATGAGTCACGTCTGAACGTCAGTCTGTCCATTTCACATGAGTTTGAGCAGAAACTGTTTGAGTGACTCACGGAAAATAGCTTTGACGTGACTTTTGACAAGATTTTGATAAAACAAAACCAGAATCCTAAACCGGACTAAACTCTGATTAATCCAGGAAGAGTTCAAGTGTAAACCAAGACTGAACCAGGACTAAACCAGAGAAAAACTGGGCCAAGAACAGGACTAAAGTCGGGAAGAACCACAGTTAAATAATGACTTAAACTTGAGCTAGAGTTCGGCTAAATCCAGACTAAATTGGGACTAAATCAGGACCCAAAATACAGCCTTGAACACAACAAAAGATAAACCCAGCATCTGACTCAATAAAGCGTCACATAAATCCACTGTAAATATGATTATTCTCCATTATTCACCAAGGGCTGATGGGAAAAACATATTTATTTATGTTTGTTTTGGAGAAGACTGATCAGTGTTGAAGATCACTCTGTTTATTTAGTTTTCAGTCAACATTTCCCTCAAAGAACAGTCCAAGTGCAACAACCTCTCGGCCAAAACTACATCCACAAAGGATCAACACTCTTTAATTTATCTGTTCGGGTCACTTTGGCAAATAAGAATGTTTATAGACAGTGAAAAAACGGACAGGAGACACATTGAACTGAAAGAAAATGGATAATCCTGAAAATCCCACGTCAATAAGGCTGGACTCAAATTAAAGCAAAAATAAAAGAAAAAAGTGCTTTATTTTAGCTTTTAGTTTCAGCTTTTATTACCCCCTCACTCATTAGTACAGTTTTGGGGAAATTGAATGGAAGTGTTGAGAAAACAGAGCAAAAAGGTCCAATTTAACCAACTCAGCAGCTGAATAGGCTTTATGATTCTTTATGCAAAATGTAAAACTGAAAAAATGTAAAACTTAATGAGCCTCGTTTCACTGGAGCAGGACAGTCACATCGTGTCAGTACGAGTCAGTTTTCATTCTCAAAAGGGAGTAAAAATGAGAAATTAAAGAATAATACACAAAGTGTCAGTGTTTTCTCAAATAAAGCAGGCCTTGTTCTTGTCCTCTAATATGATTTAAAGCTCCACTTCCTGGTTTTCTTTTTTTGTCCCTGTCTCAGACTCTCCTCCAAAATCAGCCTAGAGACCTCTCCTGCTTCTCTTTTATTAAAAAATAAAACCACAAAATACTAATCCATTTGACCAAACTGAAGTTTAGAGTTTAGCGTTAGCTTAGCTGTGACTTCAGCGTCAGGACGACAATTATCTCCTCCTCGTTAAACATTACGTGATTGAATTGACAGTATTTATCTGTGTTTTACGTTGTCTCCCTTTTCTCTGTTGATGCTTTTCTTTTTTCAGCTGTTTCTCTGTTAAAAGACATATTCAGCTGAAAATACACTTTATCTGCAGCTATTAAACTTCCTGGAACGTCATGTGACAAGTGTCGACCAATGGGAGCGCTCCTTTTTCCAGCGTTATATAACAGCTCTGTCTCGCAGCAGGAGAACTGTTTAGTCACTCATTAAAACCGTTTTCCTCGAGACACAAACAGTAAAAACATGTGTCACCTCTGTCTCTGTTTTCACTGAAAGCTCTCACTGTTCACGGCTTCGTTCACGAGGTGTTACATCACAAATCACAAATCTGCGAAAAACAGCACCAAACCCGTCCAAAACCTGCTCCTAAAAAGGTAATAAAGAGTTCACGTTTGTTCGGTGAAAGACTGAATGTTCCCTCGACGGGTTTTTACGAAGTGAGACTGAGGTTTGGGTCGAGGAGTTAAAAAAAACACAGGAACATGGATGAAATCATTGGAAGAACATGAGTCTGGTGGAGTAAACAAGAACTAAATCAGGACTAAATAAAGTAAGAATAAACCCAAAACTAAAATTAGGATGAGATCAGGGCTAAACTAGGACAAAACCTGAACTAAACTGGACTAAATCAGGACTAAAGAGGATATAATTTGTGACTAAAATAAAGCTAAATTAAGGACTGAACCAGGACTAAACTGGAGCTAAACCACGGACTAAACCGGGATCAGACAGGACTAAATTTATTAAATCACAGCTGTGTTTATTCACGAGTGGACGAAGAAACCAGTGCAGTTCATAAAACTGTCCTTGCAGCTGTGTCCAGGTCTTAAAGGTGCGTTGTGTAAAATGTTATAGTTAAACAAAATGGAAAATATCTGTTTTCTTTGTCTCCTCTTCTTGTCTTTCTTTTCCTCTAGGCCTCATATTCCATTTTCCCATTTCTCTTTTTATTTTAGGATAAATATAACTCGTCTTTTGCTATTCTTTGCTCTAAATGTCTGTAAGTTTGCTGCAAATGTTGAATAAATCCACACTAAACGCACTTTACGGTTTGCAAAGTGCCATTTTATTAGTTCGGTTTGATTTTTGTGAACAATTAGACTTTTACGTGGATTATTTTCTTTCTACAAACAGCCCAATGTGATATTAATAATAAGTAAAGTCTTTAAATCGTTCAGTCTGTGTTCATAAAGGCTCTTAGACGTATTATTGCTCAAACAGAGACTGATTAAAGACCATTAAGACGTGACCCAGAGGAAATGAAGCTGTTAGATTGTAATATCCTGAAAACAGAGGAGACAGTGGATAAAGATTATGGAGAAGATCGAGACAAACACGTAAACATCAATATTTCACTTGGAAACGGGCTTTGTTTAAAGTTATTTTGGTTAAAGAGCAGCTTTGACGAGGCTCTGGGACGAAGAGCAGCTGAAGAACGGCTCCGGGACAGTTCTGTCAAGTTTGGATGTTTTTATCAAAGATTTGGAGATATTTATTTTTCAAGTTTTATCTTTTATCTTTATTTAATTCCTCAATATTTTTTTCTGTTAAGCATCTGTTTATCATGATATTAGAACTATAATAATGCTGTGTGTTTGAGTTAGTAATTAATGCTTTTATTTTGAAGGCACTAAAATGAGTTGACAGCAGGTGTTTTATCAGGACTAGACCGGGACTAGACCAGGACTAGACCAGGACTAGACCAGGACTAGACCAGGACTAAACAAGGTCTAAACCAGGACTAGATCAGGACTAGACCAGGACTAGACCAGGACTAAACCAGGACTAGACCTGGTCTAAACCAGATCTAAACCAGGACTAAAGCAGGACTAAACCAGGACTAAACCAGGACTAATCCAGGTCTAAACCAGGTATAAACCAGGACTAGACCAGGACTAGACCAGGTCTAAACCAGAACTAAACTAGGTCTAAACCAGGTCTAAATGAGGACTAAACCAGGACTAAACCAGGACTAGACCAGGACTGAACTAGGACTAAACCAGGACTAAAACCTAGACCTAAAGTAGGCCTAAACTTAGGACCAAAACAGGTCTAAACCGGGTCTAAACCGGGACTAAACCGGGTCTAAACCGGGTCTAAACCGGGTCTAAACCGGGACTAAACCAGGACTAAACCAGGTCTAAACCAGGTCTAAACCAGGTCTAAACCAGGTCTAAACCAGGTCTAAACCAGGTCTAAACCAGGTCTAAACCAGGCCTAAACCAGGTCTAAACCAGGTCTAAACCAGGTCTAAACCAGGTCTAAACCAGGTATAAACCAGGACTAAACCAGGCCTAATCCAGGTCTAATCCAGGTCTAAACCAGGACTAAACCAGGTCTAAACCAGGACTAAACCAGGCCTAAACCAGGTCTAAACCAGGTCTAAACTGGAGCTGCTGATGAAGCCTGTGAAACATTACAGAGTGATTTTATTGTGATTGAGCCCGTCTCGTTACCTTTGAGAATCTGCATCTGTTTTGGTCCAGTTTACATTCCTGAGCGTTTGTTTCTCGGCTGCAGCGATGCTCAAATTAGGACAAACCCAACGAGAGACGAAAAACACAACGTGGACTCGGACGTCAGGACCAGGAACTCCCCGACGACTGTCTCAGATTAAAAGAAATAAATAACATACTTCTGTCTAAACCTGGACTAAACAAGGTCAACATTTAAGACTAAACCATCACTGAACCAGTAGTATGGTGCATTCAGGTGCTCCTTGGAAAACTCAAGACTATCTGAGTTTGTTTGTTCACGTGATTTCAGTCGGAAAGTCGGAACATTCTAAATCATAACAAGAAAGATGGACTCGAAGCCAAAAATGTGCTAAATAAATGTAAATAATAACTTAGTATTCAGTCTAAATAAGTTTAAATGGACAATAAACTAGTTAATAATGTGAAAAATATTTAAAATGACTTATATTCAACTAAAATATCTAAAACGTTTGCTTTCCTGCTCCAGAATCTCGAGTTTCAGAGCTGTTCATGTGCATTTTCAACTCAGAAATACGCTTTCCCGAGTTCCTGAGGAGCACTTGAATGCACCATTACTAAGGACCAAACTAGGATTAAATTAATGACTAAACTCAAACTAAACCAGAGCTAAATCAGGATCTAAACCAAGATTAAATTAACAATGAATGAAACCAGGTCCAAATTAAGACTAAACCATGTCAAACGTGGGCTGATAAATCCAAAATAAACTGTGTAAAACTGTGTAAAACTGTGTAAAAGTCAGTGTCAGCACAACAGCGAACACATCCCACTCATGCTAACATCCTCCTGCAGATAACAGCACTTCCCGTCCCAGGCCATCGCTGGGGGTCAACAAAAACACCAGCACAAAACCAGACTACATCCTCAAACCCTGGTCTATTCTGGTCCAGGACGGTCGCCGGGTCCAAACAATGCACTTCCTTCCGGACATAGTCTCTACATTTGAGGCTTTTTCCTGAAACGAAACATCTGTAAACCTCCAGCTGTTGTCTTTCATCACGTTAGCTTTAGAGTTAAAGATGGACAGTAAAAAAGAGATAAAAACAGGTGACTTTGGAGGATTTGAAGGGGTCGTTTTGGAGGAATCAAGGTGAAATTTAGGATTAAACTGAGACTAAATGAGAAATAAATCAGGACTAAACCAAATGTAGGTGTTTGACTGAATTTAGGACAAAAAACAGGTCTTAGCCAAGAGCAACCTGGACTAAACTAGGACTAAATTTGTGACGAATGAAGGAATGAATTTGTGCTTTTTTTAACTGAACATCTTCTTGAATTATTGCATTGAATTGTAAAAACAAACCTTAGACTAAACCAGGTCTAAACCAGGACTAAACCAGGACTAAACCAGGACTAAACCAGGACTAAACCAAGACTAAACCAAGACTAAACCAGGACTAAACCAGGACTAAACCAAGACTAAACCAGACTAAACCAAGACTAAACCAAGACTAAACCAGACTAAACCAGACTAAACCAAGACTAAACCAGACTAAACCAAGACTAAACCAGGACTAAACCAAGACTAAACCAGACTAAACCAAGACTAAACCAAGACTAAACCAGACTAAACCAGACTAAACCAAGACTAAACCAGGACTAAACCAAGACTAAACCAGACTAAACCAAGACTAAACCAAGACTAAACCAGACTAAACCAGACTAAACCAAGACTAAACCAGACTAAACCAAGACTAAACCAGGACTAAACCAGGACTAAACCAGGACTAAACCAAGACTAAACCAGACTAAACCAAGACTAAACCAGGACTAAACCAGGACTAAACCAAGACTAAACCAGACTAAACCAAGACTAAACCAAGACTAAACCAGACTAAACCAGACTAAACCAAGACTAAACCAGACTAAACCAAGACTAAACCAGGACTAAACCAGGACTAAACCAGGACTAAACCAAGACTAAACCAGGACTAAACCAGGTCTAAACCAGGACTAAACCAAGACTAAACCAGGTCTAAACCAGGACTAAACCAAGACTAAACCAAGACTAAACCAGGACTAAACCAAGACTAAACCAGGTCTAAACCAGGACTAAACCAAGACTAAACCAAGACTAAACCAGGACCAAACCAGGACTAAACCAAGACTAAACCAGACTAAACCAAGACTAAACCAGGACTAAACCAGGACTAAACCAAGACTAAACCAGACTAAACCAAGACTAAACCAAGACTAAACCAGACTAAACCAGACTAAACCAAGACTAAACCAGACTAAACCAAGACTAAACCAGGACTAAACCAGGACTAAACCAGGACTAAACCAAGACTAAACCAGGTCTAAACCAGGACTAAACCAGGACCAAACCAGGACTAAACCAAGACTAAACCAGACTAAACCAAGACTAAACCAAGACTAAACCAAGACTAAACCAGGACTAAACCAGGACTAAACCAGGACTAAACCAAGACTAAACCAGGTCTAAACCAGGACTAAACCAAGACTAAACCAGACTAAACCAAGACTAAACCAGGACTAAACCAGGACTAAACCAAGACTAAACCAGACTAAACCAAGACTAAACCAAGACTAAACCAGACTAAACCAGACTAAACCAAGACTAAACCAGACTAAACCAAGACTAAACCAGGACTAAACCAGGACTAAACCAGGACTAAACCAAGACTAAACCAGGTCTAAACCAGGACTAAACCAGGACCAAACCAGGACTAAACCAAGACTAAACCAGACTAAACCAAGACTAAACCAGGACTAAACCAGGACTAAACCAAGACTAAACCAGGACTAAACCAGGACTAAACCAAGACTAAACCAGACTAAACCAAGACTAAACCAGGACCAAACCAGGACTAAACCAAGACTAAACCAGACTAAACCAGACTAAACCAAGACTAAACCAGACTAAACCAAGACTAAACCAGGACCAAACCAGGACTAAACCAAGACTAAACCAGACTAAACCAGACTAAACCAAGACTAAACCAAGACTAAACCAGGACTAAACCAGGACTAAACCAAGACTAAACCAGACTAAACCAAGACTAAACCAGGACCAAACCAGGACTAAACCAAGACTAAACCAGACTAAACCAGACTAAACCAAGACTAAACCAAGACTAAACCAGGACTAAACCAGGACTAAACTAGGGATAAATATAGCATTAAATTTCAGAATATCAATATCAATGGGAGTCTTTAGATTAAATTTCTCTTTTTTAACCTAAAGCTGCATGTATCTGTCTTAGTCGGACTGGAACTGGACCAGACCTCTTTCCCACTCCACAGTTTTTTTTTATTTTTTTTTTAATAAAGCCACTTTTACCTGGTCTTAGACGTTAAAGATCACTGGATTTATTTGATTAAATATTTTATTGATAGTTAAAAAGTGACCTCTCACATAATAATGACATTATTTTGTATCATGTTTTATCAAAGTGGCTCATTTTTACAACAGAAACTACAGATTATGAGTAAAATCTGTGTAAACCAAGTAAAGACGCTAGTTAGCATTAGCATTAGGCTAACAATAAAACCGGTCCACGTCTTTTTTGTGATTGGATCAAAACCTTTAAAGACTTTGGACTCACACTGGTCTTAATCTAGTCTGACTCTGATTATTATATTATTATAAACCATAACCGCTCCGTGCTCGTGTTGTTTTCGCTGATAGCTCCGTCTCGTATTACATCATTCTCTCATTGTTTGGAGCGAACCCCTGAGGAGCTCTGGCATCGACAGAAAAAAAACACACACAATATTAATTGTTTTGGAGCTGGACTCGAAAGAAAATGTGTTTGGTCTCGTTTTCAAAGCCCCTTTTTATGTTGGCGTTGGCTCGAGTTAAAAGAGGATAAGGCTCATTAATCACGGAGAAGTTTTTCACGTCGACGAGATACATAGGTTCTGTTTAATAAATCCTAATGGTTTCAAGCCTAAAGAAATCCTTACAAATCTCGTCTGATTTAAAGTAAGCTGCCACAAAGAGGCCCTCACAACACATTCATAAAAGTGTTCTTAAATAGTGGCAAAGCATATGGAACTCATTAATAAGCTCTTACAACACATTAAAAAGACAGAAAATGAGAAATTGTTTGCCAAATAGTGAGCCCACACTCAGATTTCTTATGTGGGCTCACTATTTGGCAAGGCTCTGTGCATAAAGGATCATTCATTTGCTTTTGTTGAAGTTGAAGAATGAAAATGCTCATTGTCTAACTTTGTAAAACAAACTTTGAAAAATAGTGTCTGGCACAAAACAAGGCGGCTTACCTTCAAAATAAAAGCCCAAAAGCTAAAGGCTGGGGGGAAAAGCCAATAATAATCAGGTTCACTCAGAGAAATTATACTTTAAACACAAACCAGCGATCCTTTTTTAAACAAGGCAGAGGCAAACAAAGGAAGTCAGTTGCTTTGTTTGTTTTTATATCTTATGTCTTGAAAATCAAAAAGACTCTCTGTTGTCTTTTTGCTGTTATTAATTACTGAACGTTTCTCTCTTCAGAACAGATCCAGACAAAATGAGCGAGCGCTTCGACTGTAAGAACTGCAGCGAGTCTCTTTACGGACGTAAGTACATCCAGGTGGAGGACAGCCCTCACTGCATCCCCTGCTACGACCGACTCTACGCCAACACCTGCCAGGAGTGTAAAGAGATCATCGGACACAACGCCAAGGTGAACACACACTCCACACACACTCTACACACACTCTACACACACTCTACACACACAAAAACACAACAACACTGAGCGTTTTCTCCCTTTTTTTGATCATTTTATGGAAAAAGATCTTCATAGAGTCCGCAGTGAAATGTGTAATAGTTAAAATGCACAGTTAAAATATTGCCTGATATATTTCAATGCCTCTTTTGGCGCAATAAAAGTTACATTAAATTAAAGATTCTGGACTAACTTCTACTGGTTTCACTCACTTTTATTTTCTGTCACAGTTTAATGTTTTGAAGACCATATATTCTTTTGTACCATATATTTTCTACAGTATAAAACTAAAATAATATGTTATTAAATAGTATTAAACCATATGTGAGTCATTAATAAGCTCTTAAAACACTTAAAAAACACAAACAGTAACCATTTACTTGCCAAAAAGTGAGAGAAAACTCTTGTGTGGGCTCAGTATTTGGCAAAGGTCAGTGTATAAATGATAATTAATTTGTCTTTGTTGTTTTGTGGGAGGTTTTTCTTAATGTAATTGTCTAACTTTGTAAAACAAATATTCAAAAAATGTGAAGACCGCTTACCTTCAAAATAAAAGTCTAAAAGGTAAATGACTGGGGAAACATAGCCAAAGGTGGACATTATTACAGTAAGAATATGATTTATTTCTGAGAATCAGTATAAAGTATAAATGCCAGATGTTTTATTCAATTACAATGACACTTCTATTCAATAGTAGCTGATATCATAAATTATTTAGAAAACAACAGAACTCATAAATCCCTGTACTTCACCAGAGGCTCTAGTCCAAATGGTTTAAAGAACAGAACGAGACCCAAAGGGAACTGAGGACTCACTCAGAACTCACGTCGAGGAACGGCACTAAATTACACATGTTGCTTGTTTTGGCCTCTTCGGCTCAAAACCAACATCCTTCAGCGCCTCCTGTTTCCTTCTCTGTCGTTATTTAACCTCAAAACTCCAGTTTCTGCTGCTGCTCTGGGAACATTCATCACAGCGCTCACACGGACTGGAAACTATGATTAAGAAATGACTAATAATTAATACAGACTGACCACAAAGGCTCCATTAAAAAACAGATAAGACATTACAAGCTGAAGGTTCGTGTGTAAATGCCAGAATCCCTGTTTAAAAAGTGCTTTATGTGGTTGTTAAAGTGACTGACGCGTTGTTTTTTTCCTCCAGGAGCTGTTTTACGAGGACAGACATTACCACGAGCACTGTTTCCGGTGTTTCCGCTGCGACCGGTCGCTGGCGGACGAGCCCTTCACGAGTCAGGACCACGGCCTGGTCTGCAACGACTGCTACTGCAACGAGTTCTCCTCCAAATGTGTGGCCTGCGACAAGACCGTGATGCCAGGTATTCAGCCCCGGAACGACAGAATTCACCAATAAAGTTTATAAAAATCAATCAGAGAGGCTTTGTTTGAGTGACATGTAAATGAACAGACACTAAAACGTCACTTATAATGAACAAAAACTCACTTAAAGCTTCTAAATATGGCCTTTTTCTCATTTTGAGCCTGAGTGTCCTGTTCATGAGTCTAATCCAGGTTTGACAACATTGAATATAATTATTTTTGCATAGTTTTAAAGCATCAGACAAAAAAACACTGAATTTAGTTTAGTAACCCACAGACATGGCTTATTTACCACATTTCCAGCAAAAAGACGGACAAAAAAAGCCAAATAAACATGTACTTTGTGAAAAATACAATGTCACGGAGCAAAAAAAGTGATTAAAAACACTGCTGCTTCAAACATAAAAGAGATCCAGCCAGAAATGATCCAGCGGACAGATGTTTTTTAAGACGTAGTAAGAGCTAAAACACATAAAATACCTCTTACACAGTGAATTCATTTCCTATAAACCAACAACATACAACAAAACAAGTACCTTTTCATCCCGTCCAACTAAAGCTGCACCAAAACCAGAGAATAACCTCATAAACAATTTAAAATGCTGCCTTTTGCTCGATATCAGAAGGTCTGTCATGGCCCAGGTGTGTAAATATTTGTTTAGAAGTTTTAAATGAGCTTTTTAACACTTTATGGAAAGTTGCTGAATGGATCTGGACATAGAATTGATTAAAAAGCATCTGAAGCTCATATGTCAGGAAAAGCAACTTGTTTATATCGATTTTAGAGCTTGTTGCAGGTAAAAATCAGGTTTATTTAAGTTAATCAACACGATTTTTCAACTTATTGTTCAAATTCAGTGCAACTTCATGCCAAAAATACAGTCCGGATCATGTCAGAAAGAGAGATAAACAGTGACAGACTTGTAAACCTGTTTGTCTGGAGCACAAAATGTCAATAAAACGTCAATCAAAAGCCACACAACAGTCGATATAAAGGAGCGTGATCAGAGAAAACCAGACGAGACAAATGACTAGTCTTTGTGAGATAATGACAGGCTTGAGTTAATCATAGTTTTGAGTGATTCTCTTTGTGAATGCCTCCTGTCGCTGGTCCGTGTGAATATTTGTTTTACTGATCATCGTCGGTGTCAGAATCCGTGACGTTCACACCCTAGACTCTGATCCGGGGCGAGACACTTTAGATTTGACTCACGATTGTTTCTTTTTGGCCTAAATATATCTGCGTCTGAGCGTTTTTCACGTGACGACGCTCGCTCCGGTGTCGGGTGACTGTAAATTACCCCGTTCTGTGGTGGCAGCGGGGTATTATACTCCGCTCTCGGTCATTTTCAAGTTTCTGTTTCCCTCAGGAATGTCTTTAAAGGCTTCAGCAGTTTCTGGAGTTGCCTTTGGGCTCGTGAAGCTGTAAAATGAGACAGTGATTCAGAGATCTGACGTCTGATTTCACAGGTCGGACTGGTATTTCGGCCTCTTGGCTTTTATATTTTCAAGTTCCGGTCCAAAGCGCTGAAGATTAGGACAATAATAACTATCTTTGTTTATGTAGCAGCAGACTTTACAAAATGCTTCACACAAAAAAAAAGCAAGAGACAAAGTGAAACGGGAGCAGCCAGAGTTAATGCACAAAAGAAAACGTGAATAAATATTTAGCAAAAGGTAGGATTTAAAAGACGACAATGGGATCTAAAAGCTAAAACAAACTTACAATGTGCAATAAGTCAGTTTTATATTGTAATATTATACTGATTGTGCCAGTCTTTTATCTGATGATTAGTGAAAGCAGAGAAAGCAGCTTCTAATCTGAAAATGATAGATGTAATAATGGAGGTTGAATAAAGTGATTGTGAAACATTTTGACTTTAAATAATTTGTGAAAAAGCAGTCTTTATGATCCATCTAGTGTTTATTGTAAGGGATTGTAATAGATGAGAACCTCTATTCAGGAACAGAAAACCTTGGAGCGCTCCCATTGGTCGACACTTGTCACATGACGTTCCAGGAAGTTTAATAGCTGCAGATAAAGTGTATTTTCAGCTGAATATGTCTTTTAACAGAGAAACAGCTGAAAAAAGAAAAGCATCAACAGAGAAAAGGGAGACAACGTAAAACACAGATAAATACTGTCAATTCAATCACGTAATGTTTAACGAGGAGGAGATAATTGTCGTCCTGACGCTGAAGTCACAGCTAAGCTAACGCTAAACTCTAAACTTCAGTTTGGTCAAATGGATTAGTATTTTGTGGTTTTATTTTTTAATAAAAGAGAAGGGGGAGAAGGAGAGGTCCCTAGGCTGCTTTTGGAGGAGTCTGAGATCCATGTCCCTGTTGGTTTTCTCACTGACCTCTCTGTCTGTGTCAGGATCGAGGATGCTGGAGTACGGCGGCTCTTCGTGGCACGAGGACTGCTTCACGTGTCACGGCTGTGACAAGTCCATCGGAGCCGAGGCCTTCATCCCCGACAACAACAACTACTACTGTGTTCCTTGTTACGAAGGACGCTTCGCTCCTCGCTGCAACCTCTGCAAAAAGGTCAGATGTTCTTCACATAAAACGTTTTCATTGGTTTTCAGTGAGTGCTGCTGTTAGAGGGTTACAGCTTTACTGATGAGTTCTGTCCAAGTGTGTGGTCAACTTTCCAAAAGGTGGAGCCAAACACTACAGTCTGTTGATTGAACGGTAGATAATCTTTACTCAGATAAAAATAAGAAGCAAAAGGATAAACATAACAGATTTTTTTGTTCATTTTTTTCAAATGAAGCTTGTCTTGTTCTCGTGATGAACAGTCTTAGTTCAAGAAAAACATGCTAAATATATACTTTCTCTAAAAAAAAACAAAGCTAGCTTTTGTTATCCACAGCTTTTTCTGGTTTTAAACGTGGTCAGTGTCGTACGGCTCTCGCTTCATCAATTTAAACATTGTATTTATCGTCTACACTGCGTTAAACACAAGCAGAACCTGTGACAGTAAATAATGAGTCTCTAAATCATAGGAAACTGCTGCAGCTCTGAATGTAACGTTCATAAAACTATGAATAAACCTGCGACAGTCTAATGTTTCCTGCAGCTGTGCCTACCCTCCAGGATTTACTCTACTCTTTAGATTTATTGTTGGCCGCCGTTTATAAAAGTCTACTCTGGGCTGACTATTAATGTCTTTGGTGGAGCACAACTTTGAAAATCTCAAAATCTCACGTCTGTGGTAAAGCATCAGGAGTGTTTTAATCAGTTTATGCAGCTTTAACCTGACTGACTTCACAAATTGATAGATTTAGACTCATTATCCAGTTGTTTCTCTCAGTATCTTCAGTATTTCTCCAAGACGGACGATGCTGAATTGACCTCTTATTTCAAAGTCTAAATGGTAAATATATAGTAACACACCCTTGTCGCGTGTCCTCTACAGGCTCTGACCAAAGGAGGAGTGACCTACAAAGACCAAGTGTGGCATAAAGAATGTTTCTTCTGCTCGGGCTGTAAGATGCCTCTGGCCGGACAGACCTTCACTTCTCAGGGAGAGAGCCCCTACTGCGTCAAATGTTTCAGCAACCTTTACGCCAAGAAGTGCGCCGGCTGCAACACTCCCATCACGGGTCAGGAAAGCCTCACACGTTCTTCTTCTCTTAAGGTTTCAGGACGGAGCGGTAAATGAGCTGCTGCTAAACGGTCTCTCTGCCAAACGCTGATGTTATCTGGAATTCATTTTTGCTATTTCCGCAGCGAAACAAGGCTGTAATTAAAAACTGTTTTCCACCCACAGTTATTAGAGATTCCTAAAGCTGCAGTCAAACCACACAAACCAGACAAAAAAGACCAGAGTGTATCAAGAGTCAAGAAGAAGAAAGGCAAGATAGAGAAAGAATTTGAGGGAACGAGAAGAAAAAATAACAAGAAATTTAAGTCCAATCTATGTTTAAGACTGAGATTCCTTCAGGAGTCGTTCATTCTCTTTGTGTCTCGTGGGGTTTGGAGAGTGTTGTTAGTAGATGTTAGCAATAAAACAGGTTTTAGTTGGATTTGAGAAGGTTTTTGTTGGATTGGAACAGATTTAGATGGATTTCAACAGATTTAGACGGATTTGAAAAGGTTTTTGTCAGATTTGAACAGGTTTTAGATGGATTTGAGCAGGTTTTTGTCAGATTTTAACAGGTTTTAGATGGATTTGAACAGGTTTTAGATGGATTTGAACAGGTTTCAGATTGTTTTGAACAGGTTTTAGATAGATTTGAGCAGGTTTTTGTCAGATTTGAACAGGTTTTAGATGGATTTGAACAGGTTTTAGATGGATTTGAACAGGTTTTAGATGGATTTGAACCGGTTTTAGATGGATTTAAACAGGTTTTAGATGGCTTTGAACAAGTTTAGTTGGATTTGAACAGGTTTTAGATGGATTTAAACAGGGTTTTGTCGATTTTAACAGGTTTTAGATGGATTTGAACAGGTTTTAGATGGATCTGAACAGGTTTTAGATGGATCTGAACAGGTTTTAGATGGATTTAAACAGGGTTTTGTCGATTTTAACAGGTTTTAGATTGATTTGAACAGGTTTTAGATGGATCTGAACATGTTTTTGTCAGATTTGAACAGGTTTTAGATGGATCTGAACACGTTTTAGATGGATCTGAACAGGTTTTAGATGGATCTGAACAGGTTTAAGATGGATCTGAACAGGTTTTGGTCTGACTCTCTGTCCGTGTCTCGTAGGGTTTGGAGACGGGAAGTACGTGTCGTTCGAGGAGCGTCAGTGGCACCAGCCGTGTTTTAAATGCTCGCGCTGCTCCGTGTCGCTGGTGGGAGCTGGATTCTTCCCGGACCGAGACCAGATCCTGTGCACGGACTGTAACAGCGACGAGTGACCCCATCTTACCCCAACTTACCCCAAAACACCAGGAAACAGCCGACAGACGAGTCACGGCCGTTAGCATCACCAGCTACAGCTAACATTGTGACTGTCACGCTTTGCTTTTATTGAACTTTTGTGTTTTTTTCCAAATATGGTCATCCCTTCTGGCTCCACTTCCTGTGACGTGGGTCTGTTTCTACTGTCTTTAAATACCGTCCAATTAAAGCTAAACATTCAAACTAATATTAGCCCAAAACACTGGGAAATGTTTGTATAAATTCTGCATAAATCTCTTTTATAATGTATTGTTTCACATAATGCTTTTGTAAAAACAAGTAATAACCTTTATTAAAACTACTTTTTATAAGAACAATGTTATTTTTAAGCTTTGTATCTAAGAGCACCACCATTTTATATTGATATTTATACTTATTCATAAATAAAAACACATTCCTTCGCTGCCTTATGTGGGCTGTATTCTCATTTTAACGCTAATTAAACTGTTTTCAAAGTGCATTCGAAGACAGATTGAGTCAGGTATCATTTCTGATTTGTCCAAGAACTAAAAAAAATACCTGTTTTAGAGAAAAGACTGGAGTATTTTCTTCATTACAGAGCCCTGCTTTAACAATAACTTTACATCTACTTGATAAATATGGTTTAAAATAACAGGTTTGGGCTGTTTGAAGAAAGGAAAGACAGTTTCTAAAAAAGATAATTGATTGATAATGATCCATATTCTCACTAACACAATACTAAACTAAAACAATTATTTGAGATCACTTAAAGACAATTACAGTCTTTGGAAACAGCCTTAAAAGTTTTGTGGTGACAGTTTTGAGCCTGCAATTGTTGACTCCATTATTCTCATAAGACATTTAATATTTATTCAAATGAAACTATTGAGTTATTTCTGAAATTACAAATAATTATCCAGCAGGTTTTAGATGGATTTGAACAGGTTTTACTCTGATTTGAACAGGTTTTTGTTGGATTTTAACAGGTTTTTATTAGATTTGAACAGGTTTTAGTTGGATTTTAACACTTTTTAGATGGATTTGAACAGGTTTTAGTCCGATTTGGACAGGTTTTAGATGGATTTGAACAAGTTTTAGATGGATTTGAACAGGTTTTAGTTGGATTTGAACAGGTTTTAGTTGGATTTGAACAGGTTTTAGATGGATTTGAACAGGTTTTAGTTTGATTTGAACAGGTTTTAGATGGATTTGAACAGGTTTTAGTTGGATTTGAACAGGTTTTAGTTGGATTTTAACACTTTTAAGATGGATTTGAACAGGTTTTAGTCTGATTTGAACAGGTTTTAGATGGATATGAACAAGTTTTAGATGGATTTGAACAGTTTAGTTATTGAACAGTTTAGGGATTTGAACAGGTTTTAGTTGGATTTGAACAGGTTTTAGATAAGTTGTTAGATGGATTTGAACATTTAGTTGGATTTGAACAGTTTTATTAGATTTGAACAGGTAGATGGATTTGAACAGGTTTAGTTGGATTTGACGGTGTTGATTGACAGGTTTTAGATGGATTTGAACAGGTTTTAGTCCAATTTGGACAGGTTTTAGATGGATTTGAACAAGTTTTAGATGGATTTGAACAAATAAATAATTATCAAAATAATGCCCAAATATTCCAAGTGAGTTGAGTGAGTACAAGGACCTGGGAAACCCTTCAAATCTCATGTTGTTGTTAGAGCTCATCATCTCGTGCCCTGGTCTCGATACAAACCTCAGCCTGGTTCAGAATAAACAGAATCAGAGCGAGAGGGCACAGAGGGCACAGAGGTCACGAACCACAAATATTTAGGCAGATGATGTAAGTCACTGAAGGACGAGTCTGATGAGGACCACGCTTAGAAAACCATTTTTGGGAACAGCGCAGGGTTTTCAAAGGACACTGGAGTGGTTGACCACAGACATGTAGGACACAGATGTTTTGAGAACATACACTGGACGATAATTCAGATTTCAAGAGCTAAAATGATCAGGCTGCAGCAAAAAATGTCATGGAAAAGACAAACTGGGAAACAGGGGTTGGTTGTCACAGTCACACGTTGCTCTGTTCAGTGACGCTCACACAATCCATTCACATTAGATAATATTTGAATAAGATAATGGGACTTTATCTGCTCCGTGTCGCTGAGACAGAGACCAACTCTTGTGTCCGGACTGCAACAGAGACGAGTGACGCCATCTTTCCCCAAAACACCAGGAAACAGGTTAGCGTCACCAGCTACAGCTCACTATGTGACTGTCATGCTTTGCTTTTATTGAACCCTGATGTTTTTTAACAAATATGGTCATCTTCAGGCGTCTGTATGTATCGTCCAATCAAAGTTTTAGCCCAAAACAAAGGAAAATATTTGCAAAAATGTCTATCATAATGTATTGTTTTACTTAATCACAATAAAACCACAGTAGAATATTTTGCATTACGCATCAATAAGATCATATACATCATGCAGGGGCAAATTTGGGAATTGGAACAGGTTTTAGTCTGATTTTAACAGGTTTTTGATGGATTTGAACAGGTTTTAGTCTGATTTTAACAGGTTTTTGTTGGATTTGAACAGGTTTTTGATGGATTTGAACAGGTTTTAGTCTGATTTTGACAGGTTTTTGTTGGATTTGAACAGGTTTAGTCTGATTTTGACAGGTTTTTGTTTGATTTTAATAGGTTTTTCTTGGATTTTAATAGGTTTAGTCTGATTTTAATAGGTTTAGTCTGATTTTAACAGGTTTTTGATGGATATGAACAGGTTTTAGTCTGATTTGAACAGGTTTGGAATGAGGACTGTTTTTATTTTTGCCAAAAAGCTTCACATCCATTCATTCAAGGATTTACAATAAAAACCTCCCAATAAATATAACGTCTTTGAGCCTGGTTTTAAACTGCTCCAGGGCCTGGACAGATCTGATCTGGACTTCAGGAGGTAGACTGTCCCACAATGTGAGGATTTAAAAGTTGATCTGTCCACAGTGCTTTATAAATAAAAGCCTGCCTGGAGAGAGTGTCTGCAGTGGACTGTTGTGTTTGTTTCATCTCAGATTGTCCCAGACGATGGTCAAGTACCAGGCATCTCTGAGCGGGTCTGGACGGCCCAAGACAAAGCCCTCCTTTATGAGTTTGAGGGGTCAGCTGCTCCAGACAATGGGACGGTTGTCACATGTTGCACAAAACACACCGACAGTCATTTTTATTGAACAAAAAAACCTTCAGGACAGTGTTATGTCATTACATCTCGACAAGGATTAAACGACAACCCTGGTCTTATCTTGAAAAGAAAACGATGAAACCTCCTGTTTTGATGTGGGATACAAGGGGTTTTATTCATCTTTGTTCTTCTCAAACCCAGATAAAAGTGAAGGTTGCATCAGGAAAAGCATCTGCAAATCCATAAAAACACATCTATGAATAATTTCGTCTGTATTTCACTGTTACTAACCCGTGACGAGATCAAAAACACTGGATCCTTGTTGTTCTGATTTCCTTGAGTCTTTCCCATGACTCTTGCTGGAATATGTCTGACCCAGTTTGTGAGGATCACTGTTTTGTTTGGTCCCGAGAGACACAGGACGGAGGCTGAGTACGCTTCAGTCTTTAAACTAAACCTCTGTGGGGTTTGGGACCGGACTCTGTTGGTTTTACACAAATGAGGCTGTTAAAGTGATTAGACTCTGGACCAACAATAACAAATGTTTCTAGGACAATATTTACTTCTTCGAGGCATGGACTCCACTAAAGCCTGAAGGTGTGCTGTGGTGTTGGGCACCAAGATGTTAGCAGCAGAACAGGTTTTAGATGGATCTGAACAGGTTTTAGATGGATTTGAACAGGTTTAGATGGATCTGAACAGGTTTTAGATGGATTTGAACAGGTTTTAGATGTATTTGAACAGGTTTTAGATGTATTTGAACAGGTTTTAGATGGATTTGAACAGGTTTTAGTTGGATTTGAACAGGTTTTAGTTGGATTTGAACAGGTTTTAGATGTATTTGAACAGGTTTTAGATGTATTTGAACAGGTTTTAGATGTATTTGAACAGGTTTAGATGGATTTGAACAGGTTTTAGATGTATTTGAACAAGTTTTAGATGTATTTGAACAGGTTTTAGTTGGATTTGAACAGGTTTTAGATGGATTTGAACAGGTTTTAGATGTATTTGAACAGGTTTAGATGGATTTGAACAGGTTTTAGATGGATTTGAACAGGTTTTAGATGGATTTGAACAGGTTTAGATGGATTTGAACAGGTTTTAGTCTGATTTGAACAGGTTTTAGATGGATTTGAACAGGTTTTAGATGGATTTGAACAGGTTTTAGATGGATTTGAACAGGTTTTAGATGGATTTGAACAGGTTTTAGTTGGATTTTAACACTTTTTAGATGGATTTGAACAGACTTTAGTCTGATTTGAAAAGGTTTTAGATGGATTTGAACGTGTTTTAGATGGACTTGAATGGGTTTTAGTTGGATTTGAACAGGTTTTAGTCTGATTTGGACAGGTTTTAGGTGGCTTTGAACCAGTGTTTATATGGAGTAGAACAGGTTTTAGATGGATTTAAAGTTGTACCTGTAAGTTCCAGGTGTTTTTCCAGCACATCCCTCAGATGCTCCAGGACTCCTTCTTCCATTGCTCTGGTCCAGCTCTGATCAGTGACCCCTGACCCTCTGTTTCCTCCTTCTAACTCCTCCCACTCACTAAAGGAGCCACGACCAAGAGATAATCAGATTTCCCTTTCTGCCGATAGAGATTAAGTCACATATAAATCACTCTGGCTCCTCGTAGTGGATAAACTCTGACATTACATCCCGACTATAACACTTCATTGATTAAATACTGATCAATATAAAAGACACACACCTCTTTGTATCTGAATTTTATATAAAAAGTCCTGAGAAATAATGTATCAGTGAAAATCCAGCTCCATATAAAGCTCAGAGCTGTCAGACGTAACAGGAGCCATTCTCCCGAGCGGCTATTTTCATAAAACAAACAGCTGTCACAGAAAAGCCCTGGCCTTTCTCTGAATAAAGTCATATCAACATGCTTTGATCATATTTGGAATAAGTATAACACAAACTACAGCCTGGCTTCACATGGAGGGAATGTACGAGCTGGGTCCTACAGATAATGCTCTACTTTTGTTTTTTAAGCTTTTTGGTGTTTTTACTTCGGATTTATGCAAAAGAAAAGCATTCGAGGGACACTGGAGGATTAAGAGGAGGCTAAATGTGTTGTTTCTGCACAAAGGAAGGAAATTCCTGGTTTAATCCTGGGTTTATTCATGATTTAGTCCTAGTTTTGTTTACCGTATGTATATATATATTATTAAAAAGCTCCCACAAAAGCTGAAGTCAATGGGACTTTATTCTTTTCTTGTAAAACAAACCATGTAAAAATAAAATGGTGATGTACAATGATGTGACAAAAACCAAAACATGGGTCACAGTGAGACTCAGATTAGCTCCATAATAAATACAGTCTTTTTTTTAACACTATACAAAACGGTTGGTTTCTGGAGAAGGCTGCGGTGATGTGCAACACTGTGGGGTTTTTCTGTAAGTGTCTTGTTCGTGTCCGAGAGCAGAGACCGAGGGAGCGACAGGGGAATGTTGGAAGGAAAACACACTCTGTACAGGTCGACGACAACAAAACGAGAGGCGTATAAAGTTCACAAAGTCCAGAAATGGTGTGACATGTTCTTGGTTTGTGGGTCTTCCAGTCTTCTTTAGGTTGAATAGTCCTGAGAAAATACAAGACAGTATTCATTAAGAAAGACATGTCAATGCGTGGAAAGTTTAAATCAAATGACATCGACAGAGTAATTAAAAACTGTCACCAAACTGTAGTTTAGAGTTTAGCGTTAGCTTAGCTGTGACTTCAGCGCAAGACAAAAATTTTCTCTCTTCGTTAAACATTACGTGATTGAATTGACAGTATTTATCCGTGTTTTACGTTGCCCCCCTTCTCTGTTGATGCTTTTCTTTTTTCAGCTGTTTCTCTGTTAAAAGACACATTCAGCTGAAAATACACTTTATCTGCAGCTATTAAACTTCCTGGAACGTCATGTGACAAGTGTCGACCAATGGGAGCGCTCCAAGGTTTTCTGTTCCTGAATAGAGGTTCTCATCTATTACAATCCCTTACAATAAACAGTAGATGGCATTTCTCAGTTTAAGTTGTTGTGTAAATAACTGTACATAATATATAAGATATTAAATCAACTTACTGCTCTTGGTTTCTTGTTCACCTTCATGTCAAACCTGCAACAAAAAGCCACAATGGATCAGATTAAACACAATTCCACTGGTCTTGGTGTAAAAACACTATTGTTCAATTATAGAACTAAAAACACAACTCAAATCAAGAACAAAAGATGAGAAAATATCCTTCTTTTCTACCAACCCTTGTCTGACAAAACTAGTTACGCTTTCAAAATGAAATTCTGGGATTTTTGAAGTAGAGTTGTTTGTAGAAATTTACAAACTAAACATAAGTTTCAAGTACAAAACTACTTCAAAAATCTGAGTTTAAATAATGAGACTGAAATGGATCTCTTCAAAATAAAATCCGGGGCCAAGCAGATGGTAATGCCCCAAAAAAACAGACAAACATCATCTAATAAAGTTTAATAAATGATGAATGAAGTGTTGGACATGCAGTAAGACTGAAAAACTCAAACTCTAGATCAAACCAAAGCAGAAAAACAGAGTGGAGGAGTTAAAAAGTGAGGCAGGCAGATGTCACAGGAACGAGATCGAGACTTACTCAAAGTCATAATCAAACATGGCTGACGGGCTGTGGGGAGAGCATTAGAGGAAGGAAGAGCAGCAGCTGTTAGTTCAATCACCTCAGAGTCTGAATAACACTAAAGTCCAGGCTTTTACACAGAGACCGGATCAGCAGTGAGTTACAGAAGGACCTGCTGTTAATGTGGGTTAGAAAAGAGGAGGAAGAGTCAGGAGAAAGAGTTCAGACGAGACAGAGGAGTCACAGAGAGCAGAGCTGATCAGAGACGGCTTAAACCAACTGGATTTAAAACAAAGGTCATCTCTGAAAAAAAAAAAATCAGTGGGAAAGAACTAGTGAAAGACATTTAACTGAACAAGGCACGGTTAGGTCCTTGTTCCACCTAAAACCTGTTCAAATCAAAGTTAACCCTGTTCAAATCCACGTAAAACCTGTTCAAATTCATCTAAAACCTGTTCAAATCAAAGTTAACCCTGTTCAACAAAAAATTATTAAAATAAAAATGTTCAAAAATAAACCTGTTCAAATCAAACCTGTTCAAATTCATCTAAAACCTGTTCAAATCAAACTAAAACCAGTTCAAATCCAAGTAAAACCAGTTAAAATCTATCTAAAACCTGTCCAAATCCATCTAAAACTAGTTCAAATCAAACTTTAACCTGTTCAAATCAATCTAAAACCTGTTCCAATTCCAGAAAAGTTTGGACCCCTGAGAGAGTAATGGAGTGAAACTGTTTTTTGTGTGATTAGACAGAATTAGACAAAGTTAAAGTGGCTGCGACTGACATTTTAAGCAGGAATTCACTGGGAGAAGGGTAGATCACTGAGGAGTAACACTTGATTCAAAAGGTACGAGCCTGAGAAACCAGCAGCCTCTCACCGTTCACATTACTCAGCTACATGAGCAGCGAGTGATGAATATGGGGAAAAGATCAGCAGGTAAAGGCTGAAAAGGCTCGATATGCGACTGTAAACAGAGCTACAACGGTCTAAAGCTAATCATTGTTTATAACTCACTCTTTCCTGTGTTATTTATATTTAACAACCCACAAAACTGACACAGTGCTTCCTCGTCTGTACCTGTGCCTATTCTTGTTCTTCCTCTTCTTGTGGCTGGCGTGGTGGCTGCCGGAGGAAGACGAGGAGGCCGCTTTCTGAGGCTTCAGGTCCTGCAGAGTCGAGTCCACGTCCTCGGTGTCCTCCTGACTCGGCTCGTTCTCCTGGTTCTGAAGATCCGGAGAAGTGTCGCTCTCTGTGCCGCTGCCCGCTTCCCCTGAACCAGACGGGACAAAAAAAACCACGGCTAAATCTAAGCACTGGAAGTTATAATTATATGGAATACTCAAACGCTACTTACGCTTCTCATTCATGTGATCTGGTATCCCGCCGAGCGCACATACAGCCTGGAAATAGAACCAGAGGTAGTTGTAATACTTCAATAAAACCCCAAAACATAATGTCTGATACACAGGGATGTAACAATGCATTTGTAATAGTTTCTCTGCTGATTGAATCAAGTCTATGTAGGTTTTTAAACTGGTTCATCTATGTTTTTATGTTACAGAGCAGTAAATAAGTGAGAAGTGACTGATTTGAACTGAATAACAGACTTACTGCCACAGAGGTAACTGAGGATTTACTGAAAAGACGCTCTGCTTCCTTGAATTTCCTATTTCGTCTGTCAGTTTTGCTGTTGGAGTTTCTGTAAACAATAATAATAATTAATATATTTCTTATGATGCAATAAGTTACCAAATATTAGGACTTCACACAAGTCTGGGGAGAAAGGCAGCTTACTTCTGGTTGGTGAGGTATCGGTCCCATCCTCTGATGATGTTGCCGTACATCTGAGTGTCTTCTAGGTAGCTGCCTTCAAACGCATAGATCTGTCTTTCCAAGTTCACCAGAGTCTCCTAAAATGTACAAAAACTTAGTCAAACATTGCTTGGGCTTATTTTGTAACAGAGGCACAAATTACCATGCAATTTCCACCGATTAACTTTTATTAATATAATTTGAAGGTAATATAACTTATTCTCTTTGCTTATTTTATCAGTTTGCGGCTTTTTATCCTCCACATATTACTTTAAATATTTATAATATAAACGTGATTGATATGTTGGACCCCGCTGTTTAACAAAAAGCATTAAAAAAAGTACTAAATAACCCTGCTGTTCTTAAACACAGCGCAGGTCTGACATCTCGCGAGAACTCTCGAACCGGGCGAATTGCTAACGCGAATTAGCATTTGCAAATATAACTCTAATAACACAAGCTAAAATAAAATACATAGCCTCACACAAGCTGACTATTATTACGATATTAAACAATAATAATCGAAACAGTGACGCTTTTATAGTAATCACGCTATAAACTACTATTTCTGACATAAACAAAGCAGATGCTATCATTGTTAGCCGCAGCTACCGTTAGCCTAGGCCTTTCATTTTACAGCAAACGTTAGCGGCTAAAAAAACTTTCTCCAAACTTCTTACAAACCACGGCCGTTACTTTTAACATTTTACAAACTTACAGCTAATTCTTGTTTCCTCTTGACCAGGTCCGCCAGTTCCCGCCGGGTGTCCGGGATCTGGGGCGGAGTGGCCTTCGCGTGCATCGCCATGATGGATGGAGCTCTGGAAACAAAACAACGGCGCTATGGTTTAAGGCTGAAGTAGCGCCGAGCGGCCGAGAGGTGGCGCTGTAGGACCACGCACGGGTACGTGCAGTGACGTCAGCTGCGTCAAATCACACCCGCCCTGTTTTCGCGTCGCCATAGTAACGGGAACTGTTCCGCTAAGTTGTGAAGGATTTGTTAATGAAATAAATGAACTTTTACAGGAATATTATGCATCTGAACTATGGGAAACATGTCCAGAGGTAATAAACACAAATCTAAATGTTGTCCTAATTTTATTTAATGCTTGTAATATAACTCTTTTTGCTAATAACAAACAGATGCCTCAGAGCGTGTGGCTTCAATCCCATCGAAATATAAAACTTTGGTGATTAGCAACTCAGAGAAGAAAGGGTTTTCCTCTCAAACAAAGAGGTTCCCCTCACAGGCCTCTCTGGTATGAAACTGAATGTCTCCACAGGGGTTAATCAAGTATGTTAAAATGCAAATAGTTATTAAAATGTCATATAACAAACTGTTTTGTGTTTGTTTCAGACTGAAAACCCAGGTCCTGGCAGCTACAACTACTGTTCAAGCTCCGAGGTCAACAATCCTTCTTTTTCAGCAAAGGGCACCACAGGCTTCGTCCCATCCAAGGTCAGGACGTCCTCATTTACTCTCACTTTAAAGAAATAATCAGACAGCAACGACAACCCATGAGACTAGACTTATTTTCTACCTGCATTTACTATTTCTGTATCATGTTGTTCCTTTATTGGCCTTTTTTTATTGCCCCTGAACTCTTTATTTTCCCATTTCTGATACAGTTATGTCCCTGTCATTTTAGTCAACGTTGTTTTTTTGTTTTTTTCAGGCTCCCAGGGCTTTGACTCACCCTCAGAGGCACAGCCCGGGACCTAACGCCTACAACCTGCAGCGCTCCTTTATAAAAAACTACGACTTCAACACCGGAGTGTCCCGAGTGTTCAGGCGACCGGTGGCAGTGCAGCAGGACGGGCCCAAACACAGATATCCGGCTCCAAATCAGTACGACGTATGTGGAAATATCCCTAATATCTTCTAAATCCTACATCTTGACTCTCTTTCACATAAATACTGGACTGTCCCTTTAAACTGCTTCTCTCCAGATCCATTATGGCTGCAGTGAAAGATACAGCTCATCAGTTGGTTCCTCTTTCTTCCTCTCCAAAACTAAAAGAGACACTTATAACCCGAATAAAGATATGCCATCACCATGTAATAACCCGCTCCACTCATCCCAGATTAATCCGTGAGCTCATATTCACGTTTATACGGTCCTAACGTTAAGCTGTGTTTATGTTAAAGGTCAGTACAACGTGGACGACGACTTCCGACGCGTCTCGAAGGCCGTGTTGTCTCCCTTTAAATCCAAAACACAGAGGATCATGGGCCTGGTGGACAACCACGTCCCGGGACCAGGGGCATACAGTCCACACCAGGCCCCCGTCCCGCTGAGGAAGACCACCCTGCCGTGAGTAAAACCACACGAGTATGTGCCCAGGTCGTATGAAGGGCATTTGAAGTGGACAGGAAAATGAGGATTAAGTTTCAACAATAAATGAATTGGGTGAAATGAAAAAGACTACAGGGCGTGTATTGGACATAACCAATATTCAAAAAAAATATGAAAGATCCTACATATAATGATACACAATCCTTGTCTTGAATAGTGTCTGTTGTGCAGCAAAGTAACACCAAACGTAATCCTTTCTGATGCTGTTTGTAGAAGATGACAAAATAAAAAGCAGTCACTCTGAAAACAGTAAAAGCATCACAACTCATCAACGTATTGTATTCATTTTTAAAGTGTTAATAACCAGTTAACTTAGTGTTAGTAATGTGTAACTTTTTTCAATTATTAGCACTTCAGTTCTTTACTCATCACTTACCTTTTATTATCTCGTTCCTCCAGTCACTTTATTCATACTTTATCTAAAACGGTGTGGACTAAATGCATTGCTTTATTTCTCTGATTGTTTATACGTCTAGTTGTGCACACTTTATTTTGCACTTCCCCAGAAATCCCACTTAAATTCACAGAAACCGGGCTGATTCTTTGTATAAACTAGAATTAAAAAGTGTCTATCCTTTGTTGAATAAAACCCCTTTTTTCCCTTTTCTCCTATCGTTGTTTCTTTTACTTCAGGAGGAGAAGTGGTCTGACCATCTCAGCTCCTCCTGTGATGGTCCCGAAGCCCCCTCCCACTCCAGGACCGGGCCACTACGACATAACCCGGAGCGTCTCGAGTAAACGGACCGTTCCCTCGGCTGCGTTCGCCTCTAAATCTGACCGTCTCACTCACATCGACAAGTCTGACTCACCTGGGCCAGGTAATGCTGCAGCTGGAAGAAATGACCACAGAAAAGCCTGATATTACAAGACAAGGACATTGTTATTGGTGTTATTTAGGATTAGAAAACCTTTATTAGTCCCTTTATTAGTTATTAACAGTAAGAGCAGCAAAAAGCAGAAGTGTCAGACAGATCAAAGTGAAAAACCAACCTGGAATGAAGTTTTAAAGCTGTTCTAAGACAAGATAAACTAAAATAAATATGTAAATTGAAGACTATGCTAAAACAAATTAAACTAAAATACACTAAGCATATGTACAAAATATAGATATAAATAAATGAGTGAATTAATCTTGGACATAAAGGCACATTACAGACATTACATTAGAGCGTCTAGTGTATTGTATTGTTTGAAATTATTATTGTAATAATTATTGTATTGAAAAAAAGACAAGTGTATATTACATTGGAAGAGATCCCGAGGAACAGTTAAAAAGTCCAAAAAGTCCAGTTCCAGTCTCAGGTTGTTTTAGTTTTCGGTGAAAGAGGCGGAGTTAAAGGCTGTTTTTAATTATAGTAAACAGTACAGTCTCATTAGATCCACTGATTCGAGGCTGGTGACTTCACAACAGAGCGATACGACTATAAAGAGCTCCATTTCTGCCTCA
Organism: Rhyacichthys aspro; assembly: GCA_036850595.1. Classification (NCBI taxonomy): domain Eukaryota; kingdom Metazoa; phylum Chordata; class Actinopteri; order Gobiiformes; family Rhyacichthyidae; genus Rhyacichthys; species Rhyacichthys aspro. Next base: position 2,607,553 of record CM072158.1, on the reverse strand, counting down.
GATTCTGTAATGAAGTGCACACGTTACAGAAAACAGCTGACGTTAGTGTTATGTAAATGAAGCTGTTTAATATAGTATAAACACATAAACTGTATTTGAGAATTCAGGCCAAAAGCAGAGGGCAACAGTAGCTCTGCCTTTAACCTTATAGATTTATAACCCTGGGATTATTCATAAAAGAGCTCAAAACTAGCACCAAACACATTTAGATTCATGGAATACACTGAGATTGTATAATTAAACATCATTTTTGCATCATTAAAGCAGGTTTGTCTCACGTTTTCCAGGTTTCTACGACCCTCATCTGTCGACAAAACAGTCCTTCTTCTACAACGACTCCAGGATCTGGCTTCCCGTTTGAAGTCACAGAACGAGGAGAAGCTCCAGCGCGAATCCAAGTCTGATCTGGGAAAACAAACGAAGAGAGACGCAGGCAAAAGGCTTCTCTGTAAGACGTCCCACTGTCTGTCTGGAGCAGATTGTATTTTTAGGATTATTGCAGTATTTTGTGGCGAAAAAGAAGGAAGAATATGTAATACTTGCAACATTTATGTCTGTTTTTATTGTCTTTTCAAACGAGTCCAGGGATTGTAATGTTTTTGATACACACAAAAGCCTATAGAAAGAGCATTCCTTTGAGATTTAGTAACAGCAAAACTACATTCAACTTTAAAGCAACACCAACTCTGCCCAAACTCACACAGGACTGGTCCCTCTTTATAAATAACCTCTTTATTTAAGCTGTAAACTATTGTCAGTGTGAGATGTTTAGGTCCAGACTCATGAAGGTTACTGTTTGTTGAAGGAGGCAGAGTTAGAGACAGCTTTTTAATTGAATATAAAATGATTAAGAACAGACAAAAATGCCATTTATGTCTTGGTTGGTCTTGACGTCTCAGACCAAGACCTTTATAAAAGCATCTGTCAAACCACTTTATGTAAAAGAGAGAATCAAAATACTTCTTTTTAGAGGAAACTGTGCCGTTGGAAAAAAAAGACATTTTAAAAAACAATAAAAACAACACAATTTTCATGGATAAAATCAATAAAAAATGAAAAATAAGTGCATAAAGAGGCTCTAAACTAACGTAGGGCTCCATAGTAGACTTCCTCTGAATAATAAGAACTGAAGGAGAAGATAAAGCACACGGAAAGGTTTGATTAAACATGCGTCAGATTCTAGTGTAATTACTCTATTACTGTTATGGCTGTGGGTGTCGTTATAATGACCTTTTGCTGCTGTAGATGTTACAGCGTTTGTTTCTGCAGCTGTCGGTCCAGTCCCTGCTTCAACAGCTGAGACCGAGGCCGGGACGACACCTCTGCAGCTGCTCCACAGGTTCGAGGGACGGGGGACAGAGGGGACAGAGGGGACAGAGGGGAGTGGGTCTGGGTGGGACGGGTTTGGGTGTGTTTACAGTTCTTTAAGTTCAGACCAAAACAGAATTATTCCTTTAGCTCTCGACCAAATGAGCTTTTTTCAGAAGAAAGTGTCTAAGAAGATCATTTAACTTTGTGTTTAAGGTTTAGGAATAAATGAAGTCCACAGTATTAAAGTAAAATGCCAACAACAAAACATCAAATACACTACAATCTTCACAGAGCATCTTTTTAAACCTGTTTTAAACTAGGACTATGGACTAAACTCAGGAAAAAGTAAAAGCAAAAGCAAAAGAAACAAAAAATATGGCTAAACCAAGACAAACCATAAGCAACAAACCAGAATTTAACCCGAGAACCTTAAACTAAAGCAAAACTAAACGAGGATCAAAAGGACCTACGACTGAAATATCACTAAATCAAAGACGGACTAAACCGAGAACCTAACCAAGTCAACTCAAAGATTAATCTGGAAAAAAAGCAATAAATCCAGATCTAAAACAGTATAAAGCATAAACTAAACTGAGGCCTACATTTCTCTAAATATCTGTTCAGTTTTATATTTTACATCAGGTAAAAGCAGAAACAAGAAGAACTGAACCCAAATGAACTATGTTTTGTGGAACCATATTAACAGATGAAACACTAGGTTTTAATTTGCCTTTTTGGCTTGAATCCCAGAGTTTTAACCCTCACTGTGTCCTCAGACTCTTTACAGTCAGACCACAGCGTCATCTGTTTGTGATTAAAACAGAGTCGATAACAACTGTGAGATGCCTGAATCTCTCCGACAGCCGCCGCGGTTAAATTCAGACTCTGACTACAGCTCTACGCTCTCTGAAAATGTGAACTCGCCCTGAAACCACAGCTGATAATGAAAAAACTGAACGGGATTTATGAGGCGTTTGGAAAAAGATGGGACTAAACCAGGCCTAAACCAGGTCTGAACCAAGGTTAAACCAGGACTAAACCAGGTCTAAACCAAGACTAAACCAGGACTAAACCAAGAATAAACCAGGACTAAACCAGGACTAAACCAGGACTAAACCAGGTCTAAACCAAGACTAAACCAGGACTAAACCAGGTCTAAACCAAGACTAAACCAAGACTAAACCAGGACTAAACCAGGTCTAAACCAGGACTAAACCAGGTCTAAACCAGGACTAAACCAGGACTAAACCAGGACTAAACCAGGACTAAACCAGGACTAAACCGGGACTAAACCAGGACTAAACCAGGACTAAACCAGGACTAAACCAGGACTAAACCAGGACTAAACCAGGACTAAACCAGGACTAAACCAGGACTAAACCAGGACTAAACCAGGACTAAACCAGGACTAAACCAGGACTAAACCAGGACTAAACCAGGACTAAACCAGGACTAAACCAGGACTAAACCAGGACTAAACCAGGACTAAACCAGGACTAAACCAGGACTAAACCAGGACTAAACCAGGACTAAACCAGGACTAATCCAGGACTAAACCAGGACTAAACCAGGACTAATCCAGGACTAAACCAGGACTAAACCAGGACTAAACCAGGTCTGAACCAAGGTTAAACCAGGTCTAAACCAGGACTAAACCAGGACTAAACCAGGACTAAACCAGGTCTAAACCAGGACTAAACCAGGACTAAACCAGGACTAAACCAGGACTAAACCAGGACTAAACCAGGACTAAACCAGGTCTAAACCAAGACTAAACCAGGACTAAACCAGGACTAAACCAGGACTAAACCAGGTCTAAACCAGGACTAAACCAGGACTAAACCAGGACTAAACCAGGACTAAACCAGGTCTAAACCAGGTCTAAACCAGGACTAAACCAGGACTAAACTGGACTAAACCAGAACTAAACCAGGACTAAACCAGGACTAAACCAGGACTAAAACAGGACTAAACCAGGACTAAACCAAGACTAATCCAGGACTAAACCAAGACTAAACCAGGACTAAACCAGGACTAAACCAGAACTAAACCAGAACTAAACCAGGACTAAAACAGGACTAAACCAGAACTAAACCAGAACTAAACCAGGACTAAACAAGGACTAAACCAGGACTAAACCAAGACTAATCCAGGACTAAACCAAGACTAAACCAGGACTAAACCAGGACTAAACCAGAACTAAACCTGGACTAAACCAGAACTAAACCAGGACTAAACCAGGTCTGAACCAAGACTAAACCAGGTCTAAACCAGGACTAAACCAGGACTAAACCAGGACTAAACCAGGACTAAACCAGGTCTAAACCAGGACTAAACCAGGACTAAACCAGGACTAAACCAGGACTAAACCAGGTCTAAACCAGGACTAAACCAGGACTAAACCAGGACTAAACCAGGACTAAACCAGGTCTAAACCAGGTCTAAACCAGGACTAAACCAGGACTAAACTGGACTAAACCAGAACTAAACCAGGACTAAACCAGGACTAAACCAGGACTAAACCAGGACTAAAACAGGACTAAACCAGGACTAAACCAAGACTAATCCAGGACTAAACCAAGACTAAACCAGGACTAAACCAGGACTAAACCAGAACTAAACCAGAACTAAACCAGGACTAAAACAGGACTAAACCAGAACTAAACCAGAACTAAACCAGGACTAAACAAGGACTAAACCAGGACTAAACCAAGACTAATCCAGGACTAAACCAAGACTAAACCAGGACTAAACCAGGACTAAACCAGAACTAAACCTGGACTAAACCAGAACTAAACCAGGGCTAAACAAGGACTAAACAAGGACTAAACCAGGACTAAACCAGAACTAAACCTGGACTAAACCAGAACTAAACCAGGATTAAACCAGGACTAAACCAGGACTAAACCAGGACTAAACCAGGTCTAAACCAGGACTAAACCAGGACTAAACCAAGACTAAACCAAGACTAAACCAAGGTTAAACCAGGACTAAACCAGGACTAAACCAGGTCTAAACCAGGTCTAAACCAGGACTAAACCAGGACTAATCCAGGACTAAACCAGGACTAAACCAGGACCAAACCAGGACTAAACCAGAACTTACACATGTCAAAACCAAGACCCAACCCATAAATAAATTAAACCACACCCAGACCAAACCAAGACTGAGTGAGGTAAGAAACCAGGACTAAACCAGGACTAAACCAGGACTAAACCAAGACTAAACCAGGTCTAAACCAGGACTAAACCAGGTCTAAACCAGGACTAAACCAGGACTAAACCAGGACTAAACTGGACTAAATTCATGATTAAACCAGGATGAGTCACACTAAACAGACTTCAATGGAAATACTACTAAAACAGAAGCATTAAAGCAGTTACAGACGTATGTTGATGTGAGGTCTTCCTTCACTTTTCAGACGAGTCTTGCTGGAGGCTGTTTATACGAGTCTTTGTGGTTTCTGTGGGACTTTCACGGTGTTGAGAGTAGGTTTTAGGGCAGTTACCTACATGCCTCTGGTTTATGAAGCTCCTATAGGTCTCCATCAGGATCCGACGAGTCCTGACCTGCTCCGAGTCAGAGACAGTCCCGTTCAGAGAGTTCAGGAGAGACTTCCTGTTTGATATTTTTAGTCCCGAACGGCGGATGTTTTTAGATAAATTTGGCTCTGGACCTGCTCAGAGTTGTCTATAAAAGTCAAAATCAGGCCCAGGGGCCAATCATTCTTTGATAAAATGTAGTGTTTATGGCCCCAGCAGCAGCAGCTTTATACAAACAGGTTCAAATCCACCTAAAACCTGTTCAAATCCACCTAAAACCTGTTCAAATCCACTTAAAACCTGTTCAAATCCACCTAAAACCTGTTCAAATCCACCTAAAACCTGTTCAAATCCATCTAAAACACAACAATTAAAATTAAAACATGTTCAAATCCACACAAAATCTGTTTAAATCCAACTTAAACCTTTTTATATCCATCTAAAACCCACTGAAATCCAACTAAAACCTGTTCAAATCCACCTAAAACCTGTTCAAATCCACCTAAAACCTGTTCAAATCCAACTAAAACCTGTTCAAATCCACCTAAAGCCTATTAAAATCCATCTAAAACATGACAATTAAAATTAAAACATGTTCGAATCCCCACAAAATCTGTATTAATCCAACTTAAACCTTTTTATATCCATCTAAAACCCACTGAAATCCAACTAAAACCTGTTAAAATGTAACTCAAATCTGCTTAAATCTAGCTAAAACCTGTTCAAATCCACCTAAAAACCTGTTCAAATCCAACTAAAACATGTTCAAATCCACCTAAAACATGTTCAAATCCAACTAAAACCAGTTCAAATCCAACTAAAACCTGTTCAAATCCATCTAAAACCTGTTTAAATCAAACTAAAACCTGTTCAAATCCAACTAAAACATGTTCAAATCCAACTAAACCATGTTGACCACTATGAAACTCAAAAAACCCATAACGAATCACATAAAAAATCCATATATCTGATATATACTGTACCTGTACAAGATATTAAGATATTTGCTGCAGGAAGTAAATTTTGTTGCTTTAATAATAATAATAATATAATGATTTTCCAAAATGAAATGCACTTGAACACAACATAGGGACGTCCTAACTCAGAAACTGGGATAATGAGCTGGAATTGTTGAGTCAAAACAGGACATTTTAATTTTATTCCAAAGTGAAATCTCTATAAATTATTGTAGAAAGCTTTATTGAACTCCCTGCCTTTTACTTTATGACGTTTCCCGCTCGTCCCTTTTCTAAATCACATTAAAGCAGCAGCAGCAGAGACTCTGAACCATTATTCCTTCTGGACTCTTTCATGTTTCACAGAGCAGCCGTCGATCAGCTCCGTCTTTGGCCTCTGTGTTAAAAGGACAACACTGAATAATAAAAAACTCAAATTACGACTCACTTCTGACTTTATTTATGTTGAAAATAAGAGTCGAACCCAACGATGTGACTGGCCTCATTTATGAACTCTGCATTAACGTCTCTACAGTGTTTCTCACAGAAAAGTGGGTCATGCATATTTTATCCGTCATACATTTGGCCTTTAAGCTACAGCACGGTATAGACAGAATTCACTTTCCCTCGAGCTTCTTAGCTGTAAAACCTGATTTGATTTTATTATTACAGCCTCGTTTTCATTCGGTCGGTTTGTGGACTTGTGTTTCCACTCTGAGTCCAGAGAGAGACACTAAAGTCCTGTCTCTATTTGAGAAATAAAACGTATTTGAAGCAGACTTTTTAAAACTTGGATCATTGTTAATGTTGATTATAAAAAGAAAGTGTAGCTGCGCGAATAAATCCTTGTGTGTAGCAGCGAGATCCATCTTTCTGAACATTAAATTCACCGTTTCCTCTCATTTAGACTCAATATTTGAGTTTGTACAGGTTCTGCTTGTGTTTGATGCAGTGGAGACGATAAATACAATGTTTAAATTCATGAAGACGACGTTTAAAACCACAAACACTAGCTTTGTGTCGGGAAAAAGTCCAATATTTATCATATTTTTTGTTTGAATATGACGTTTATCACAAGAACAAGGAGGAATTATTTGAAAAACATTTGTATTTTTTTACGTACTTCATTCGATTTATTATTATCTATCGTCCAGTGTTTAGCTCCAACTTTTCCAAAGCGTCCCACAGAGAGCTGGACACACTTAGGACCCCAGACGTCCCAGTGGAAACTAATTAAAACTTGAATTTATACGTCTGGAAGTCGTATATAAGTCTAGACTAATTCCTCTTCAGCAGGATCTTCTAGACCTTGCAAAACATTTTTCAAGGAGAGACAAATTTGTTAAAAAGTCCATTTATTTTAGAAAACCATTAAAAAGAAAAGATAAAGGCCATTGAGAGATCTGCAGGACACAGTTCTGACTCGAGAGCAGCTCTTCTTGTATCATATAATTCATTTTAAATAGAATCCACGCCCAGATTACATTTAAACACATAAACACTGATTTATTGACAGAAAAAATCATTCCAAATACCCCTCGATTTGTCAGGTTTGCATTTTTAACACAATATATAGATTTTTCTTATCATCAAATAAAATACTACAATAAAAACATTAAAAAAAAATCATAAACCATATTTGTTTTCCAAATCAAATCGAATTATTTGCCACATTAAGCTCACATTGTGTTGTTCCAGTGCATTGTGTCCACGTTGTAAAGCGTGTTATTGTTGATAAAGTGTAATAAAACACGTTAATGACGGGGTAATTACACAGACACACGCCCTGTTTATAACTGAGCTGCAGCAGGAGGTTTTCAGCTGCTGCAAATCATCTGATGGACACAACCATTCACGACACACACTTCAGGGACTCTTTCATAACACGTTTTTTTCACTAAATCCTCTCAAAGCAACTTCTCAGAAAACACACGTTTGGTTCAAGGTTTTATTTGAGTCTTTGGTGGAGTTTTTGTTTGTTATTTTCCAGAAAAGTGAGATTTGTCCGGTTTGAAGCGGGTGGTACGGTCCCAGTGTCCGGCATGTGGTTTGTGTCTGAGTCAAGTTAAAGGAGAAACACAACCGGAAGTAGCGCTAGGACTTTCAGAGTAAAACAAAATGCTGAAGTGCGTTAAAATGACCCACCAGCTTTACTCATCATCTTAAAATAGAAAAACTATGGTGTATTTTAACATATTTTTTTATTTTCTGTTGTGTTTTTAAGATGCGGTCAGTTTGTATTTGATGATTTATTTTGTAATTAACTAAATCGTTAATAAGGAGCAGTAGTTTATTTGACTCTGAAACTAGTCTCCAATCAATAAACTCAAGACAGCTGTTGAATATTGTTGATAAGGGCCGTTCGGAGTCTATTTATTTACATTTGAGTTTACAAAATGTAATTTAATTTAATTTTTTTGTAAAATAAATCAAATATTAAATATATAATAAAAATAAAATAATAAATATAAAAAAACAGAATAATTAAATAAAACAAAATGAAACAAAAAATATATATTACATGTTTTTATTTAATCTATTTATTATTTTTTTAATTTCACATTTAATTCTATTTGGATTCTCTGTTTGTGGGGTAAGCATTTAACTGGGCCAATACTCTATAATTGGAAAGGACATTTGAATATACAGCTGTATATTATATTATATTGTAAATGTTGCACAACTATGTTTTTTTCTCGTTTTTGTTTATTTTTAAAAATATGAAATGGCACAAACAAAATGAATAAAAATAATGTAAAAAAAAAAAAAAGTATATAACCCTCATTTTTGCACAAACTTATCACTTGTTTATCGTTTGAATTGTTTGAAAAAGAATAAATCACTGCAATTGAACAGCTTCCACACGTCAGTACAATTTTGCATTATTTTATTTTGAAGCTCAGCGGAAGTCTTGCTCGGTTTAATCCTCTCTGTCTTTACCTTTGGTCTTGCGGCTCAGAGCAGCCACTGACGCTTTTCATTCTCACTGTAGATTTTTCCACAGCCTCTGGATTTGACCGATTCTCACATTAACAGCCTCTTATTTCCCAAAACACTGCATTTTCTCCCATTATTTCCCATTTTCAGACGGATTCTTTTTGATTTTTATTGTCTTTTTGTGTTTTTTTCCTCGCATTGCGCTTGGATTTTAACTAAGGGCGTGTTGGGGGCGAGCTGTGCCGGGAGTTGGAGCTCGTTTTGAGGAATGACAGCTGCTGGAAACGGACTGCTCTGCGCCTGAACGGGACACGATGGATTATAAAGAGCTCGGACATCATTTGGAGGAAAAACTGACGCTGCAAGACAAATGTAAGTCAGGTTTTTATTAAACTGATAAAAGAAAAGAGGCAAAACAGAGCGGGATAGCGGTGGATGAGGTGGTCTGAGGTGGGAGGTGGGGAATTCCGATGTTTTCAGTCACTGTCTTTGGAAATGGAGCTGAAAAATGTGTCCTGTGAGAGCTGCAGTGCTTTCTGTGGAGAAATAAGGAATAATTGTGATGAAATTCACGAAGGAAACAAGAAAACAAAGGCTGTATTAAAGTATGATTGGAAGGAATGGAAAGGGAAAGCATTTAGGAGTAGATTAGGCTATAATTTAATATAACACAAAACAATAAGAGGGTAGTTTATGGTCTGTCTTTGGAAATGAAAGGTAAAATATACAGAAATATATAATAAACTCAAGGAAAGGAGGGAAGGGAGGATGGAAAGGCAGGAAGGAAGCTGGTAAAGGAAGAAGGAAAGATAGAAATTCAAGTAGGAATAGATGTTAAAAAGGCAAAGCGTGTCCATTTTGTGAATAAATATAAGTAAATAAACTGTATTTTACAAAAAACAAGGAAAGGAGGGAAGGCTGTAGTGGAAAAGGAAACAAATAAAGACAAGAAATGGAGTTTTGGACCTGAAAATGTTGAATAATTACATATGACATAATTCAACATAAAATTGGAGGGAAGGAAGGAAGGCAGAAGGGAAGGAAACAAGGAAAAGGACAAGGATAGATGGATTTGATAAAAAACATGGAAAGGAGGGAAGGAAATAAGGAACGAAGAAAGGAAGGAAGGTTATAAAGACAAATGGAAATAAGGAAAGGAGCAAGAAATGAAGGATAAACAAAACTGGTTAACACTTTATATTCTCCATTTTGCACCAAAATAAAACGATTCAACATTATATTCGTAAAAACAAAGAAAAAATGTAGGTTGCAGAGGAAAGAGGACATAAACAATGAAGGAAGAAAGGATGAGGAAGGAAGGATGAGGAAGGAAGGATGAGGAAGGAAGGATGAGGAAGGAAGGATGAGGAAGAAAGTGAGAAGAAAAAGAGCAGATAAAGAGAAATAAAGACGGTTCAACTCGAAGAAGAGCGTCCAGTTTGAAGGAAGCGAGGATGTAGGAAACAGTGAGTGTAGGACAGAGGAAGCATCCTGGTTCCTCAAGAATCTGTGACTAAAACCACAGCTGCTGCAGACCACTCTGATCCTGTTAGAGACATGTCCCAGTCCTGCTTAGTCCTGCTTTAGTCCTGCTCAGAGTCCTGCTTAGTCCTGCTTAGTCCTGCTCAGAGTCCTGCTTAGTCCTGCTCAGAGTCCTGCTTAGTCCTGCTCAGAGTCCCCCTCAGTCCTGCTCAGAGTCCTGCTTAGTCCTGCTCAGAGTCCTTCTTAGTCCTGCTTAGTCCTGCTCAGAGTCCTGCTCAGAGTCCTGCTTAGTCCTGCTCAGAGTCCTTCTTAGTCCTGCTTAGTCCTGCTCAGAGTCCTTCTTAGTCCTGCTCAGAGTCCTTCTTAGTCCTGCTCAGAGTCCCCCTCAGTCCTGCTCAGAGTCCTGCTTAGTCCTGCTCAGAGTCCTTCTTAGTCCTGCTCAGACCTGTCCTCTCTCAGGCTGCAGTGATTTAGAACCACCTCTGCCGTCTTTATGATCCATTAGGCTTTTATTTCATTAAAATATTGTGATATATTATGATTTAATGTGTGAGTGGATGGATGCTCTGTAAGAATGGCTGTTGTAGTGCTCAGCAGAAGAAGAAGAAAGCTCCTTATCTCCTATTTCCTTTGCTCCAGAGTCAGGCTAAAGCCACAGAACATGTCTTAGATGGACATAATTAGTGTTTTATTTCAGAAATCCTGCCTATTCTAGCTCCGAGAGGCTAGTATTAGACTTGGATGCTGTATAACAATGCTGTATTTGCATATACAGACAATAGACTGTTTAAAAAAGCAGAGTAGAAAGTGAAAATGCTGCAGAGATGACGTCCCTTCCTTCGTGCCCCATTTATACCTCACAAAAAAGGAAGTAAAAACGGCATTTCCTCTTAAAAAAGTACAAGGAGCACTAAGAAAGACAGGGATGTTCTATAATATCCATGTTTCTGCTGCAGTTTGGTTCAGTTTGGTTGAGTTTTTCCTGAAGAGGCTTGTGTTTCCACTGAGTTGTGTCCAGAGAGAGACGTCTAGACTTTAAAAAAGACATATATCATTGAACAAAACATTTTAATTTCACGTTTTTCTCTCGTCCAATCAACAGCGTCGATAAACAGTCTTTAGCTCCACCTTTTCCAAAGTGGACCACACGACAAAGCGTCCCCAAAGTCGTACAGTTTGCTTTTTGGGGACATTTCGGAGACCTTTTGTTGATGGAAACTAATCCGAACTGACCCGACTCGCACTGAACTGTTCCAGTGGAAACTAGGCTAATGATAAACGAGAATAAACAGGGCTATTGTCTTTTAACAAACACTCCATGCTACGCTTTTTACGTTTGAGTTTACAGATTACATGTATTAAAATAAACAACATTATAAAATAAAATAAAAAAATATAATAAAATAATAAAATAAAATATAACAAAATAAAAAAAAACACTTTTAATAAAATAAAATATATGTTAGAATTTTTAATAATTTATTTAGTTAAATTTATTATTCTCAAAACATTGTTATATTTACCAACACTTTACAGAAAAGGCTGAAGTGAAAGACAGCATAATAATAAATAATGCTACAAAGCTAAGATGCTAAACTAGCGTTCTTTATTGAGCTCTGCATCAAAGGCTGACGAGAAGGTGACTTTCTGTTCTCGGTGGAGACCCTCCCCCATCGCCTCGTCCGGTCGCTGCTGGATGTACAGAGAAATATAACTGCAGTGGTCTCCGTCGAGCTGCGTAGGTGTCTCTGGACGTACGTCACGGAGATGTGTCAATAGAGATCGGCTCCAACCAGGGCTGAACGTAAACCGGGTGACGTAATCTGTCGCTACATTTAGGTTTTTGTTTCGTGAAGAAGGAGACAGTCGAGGAAGGAGGGAAGGAGGCAGGAAGATGTTATTATTAAACTACATGCACAGCTGAATGTTACCAGAATGTAGTTATCAGATTCATTCAGTTTATTTTTGATTTGAGTCATGTGGAGGCCTTTTTTCTGCATGAGTTTGATGTCATGAGGAGAGAATTGTATATAGAGAATTGAATATCCTTCAGCAGACTTCTTTCTTCATGATTGTATTGCAAAAAACAGTTTATATACCATCAAAATTACAATTATGTTATTTATAATGTGGCTACCAAAGCTTACCGTAGCGTTTTTCACAGTGTGGCTCTCAAAACATGACTCGTCTCAGCAAAATAACACAGTATCTATAGAGACTACTGTATAGTTACGGCCATTTAGCGTCACTTTGCTCAAACAAACTCACAGCTGCAGCATCTCGGGAATGTGAAACAGAGACTTAAGACGCCGTAAAGACCGGCCTCTGCACAAACATAAACACACCTGAACCTGACGCAGTCTCAGAAACATGACAAACACGGACAGACAGATGTTATTGCGCAAAAACAGGGCAGTTGCGAAGGAAAGGGTGAGATTTAGACGTGAAAATAAACAAAAAAGTGACAAAAAGTGGTTTAAATTCAGATAAATGACACTGCACTCTTTTATATATTTATAATAACGTCTTAGAGTCTGCACTAATTGACTCTTCTTGACTTAATCTTTCCTGTCGTCGCTCTAAGAAACCATTCACTGCTTAGTTTTTTTGCGTCTCAAAAAGCCTGCATCTCTTTTTTTTGTTCTCGTCGCGGCGTGTCTCTTCCTCTGTTTCTTCAGTAAAGCTCTCTCCAAGACGCGACACGTTCAAAGACTCTCGTACAAACAATAGGAGCCGTTCCAGCTTCCGTTCGCGGCACAGTTCGGCTTTTGTGCTCTGAAGACTTTGTGGAAAAGCTTCATGTACTTTGTAGTTTCAAACATAAAGCGTCTCTAGAACATTTGGCGACTATAATCCAGAGTATGTAATGCTTTAGATTATAAACATAAACAAAGAGAGCTGATGAATTTGGAGTTATAGTTGTGCGTTGTGTAAAATATTGTAGATCAAACAAAATAACGTAGTCAAATGTGTTTAACTCCAGTTCATCTCTTCCTCATCTCCAATTAGTCCAGTATACAAGATCCTTCTCAACACTGAGCCCGTTTACATCACCAGAATAATCAGAAAACTGGGACTAATCAGAGAATACTCATAATAATAATCAGATCTGACGACACTTCAGAAATGTAATAATCAAAAAATCCTCGTTTACATGTTTCAGTCCATTATCAGATTTCTTTCGGAGTTCATTCAAGACTCAAACTTCCTTCTGTTATTTTTAAAACATCGGTCTTGTTTTGTTGAACCAGCGTTTCTTAGCGTTAGCTGCTAATGTGGAGTTCATAGGTCACGCTCCATGTTTGTTGTGTTTTATTCTCCGCTAACGTCGGGACGAAACAAAAAAAGTCACTTCTGTTTCTTTTTGTTTTACACAAACGCAGATGTAAAAGAATGAAATAAATCAGATTAATGTGTTTACATCCTCGAAGATATCGGAGTATTGGGGAGAAATCTAGGAGTGTTAATCCGATTTCTCGTAATAATCAGATAAATAAAGGAAATCAGATGCTGCTGTTTCACTTCAATAATCTGATAACTCCAGAAATCTGATTTTAACTTTGAACTTTCCTGTGTTTGACCCTGAATTTCGACCAGTTGCTTGTTTTTCTGGACCTTCTTTTGGACTTTCAGTATTGTCCTTCTGAGAGTTTTTGCTTCGTTCGTTAAAGTTCCTGAAACCTGCTTCCCGTTAGTGTTTGCATTTGAGTCTGTTTAACAACTCCACTGTCAACACTTGACAAACTGAGCACTGCTGGAGAAACACTCAAAACACACCTCACTTTTACCCTACACCGGATTTAAAATCTTAAAAAATGGCTCTTTCTTTTCATACATTGGCACAATCCATACTGGACTTGGTTTTCCTTCATACTTAATATTTATATGAAGCTAATCTACTCAAATAAGTTTATTTTTTCTCCCTTTTGTCCAACTTAAAGCAGATATATATAGAGCGCCATGAAAAAGTCACGTAAAAACTTTATTTTGTGTTTACTTATCTCATATTTAAATTTGTTTGATCTGAAATATTTAAGTGTGACAAATGTGCAAAAAAACCCGTTTTCATGGCACGGTATTTTGGATAAAACAAGCTGTATTATAACTATAATTTTGCAATGTCAATGCCACAGTTTATTAATCTTTCTTGATTTGGAACGAGGCTTGTCGACTAAATGAAAGTAGTGACCAATAACTTCCATTCCGCTCAGTATTTGGCTGTTTATGGGCGACTTGTGGGTTAAATTTTGGAAACTGGAACAGCTTTTGAGCGATGCCAGCCTCTGTGAGAAGCTCGGGTGCAGTTTAGTTTGATTATTTGTTTTCTGGCTCCACGTTCCTGAGGTTTGTGATGCTATTAAAGACAGGTACGGTGCAGAAAATCCACCCATTTCCATAAAACTCTTGCATTCTTCTCTCTATTGTCTCTTTTCCCGTGACTCTGCAGTGAGTCACTCGTCTGTGTTGTTCATCATGAGACGTGGACTCCCTTTGGCCTCGAGTCTCGTCTGACGTTATGTCTTTGGCTCGGATTCAAACGGCGCAGAGACGAGCTGCGAGTGTGGATTTTGGCCCAGAAGCCTCCCTCTGTCCCGTTTATATCCTCTGTGCTCGGTCATTTCACTCTGAGGGAGGTTAGACGTTGTAGTTTGTGGTTTTTAGTCAGATATATGCAGGATTTTACACTTCCCAGTGCATTTTATATCCTTAGATCCAACATTATTATACAAATTATTACATCAAATCAGTATTTAAAGTTGTTTACGTTGCAATTAGACCAAAATAGCAACACATTTTAACCTGTCTAACCTTTTAATCTGAGAGTTTACACACTTTCAGCTTGTTTTCCAAAAGAATAAGCATTGAGTCATTGTGTTTTTGGATAAGTTATGTTTCTGTCTGTAGTCAGCTAATAAAATAAAATAAAATTCAACATTAAAGCCTCCTGCAGTAAGTCTGGTCTGGGGCTTGGATTATTGTTAAAACCAAAGAGAAGTGTGAGAGCGACTGGTGAAAATGAAACAGAATGAATTCCCCAAAATATGAACCCAGAACATGAATAATCACCAGAGAAGGAGTCATATTACCTTTAGAAATGCACTGGTTTACAGAAATGACACTTTATTTTTTACATATATAGTATAGTACTATTAATTAATTATTTAAATATGTTTTTTTTTCATCCAGTTTTGGAAACAGCTCTAAATGTTTTTAATTTACAGTAAAAGGGACAAAAGTCAAGCTTTGGACACAATGGTTTTGACTTTTACTCAATCTATAATCACAAACTAAAACACCAAAATAAAATAAAATAAAATAAAATAAAATGAAAAAATGAAAAAATGAAAAAAATAAATAAAATAAATAAATAAATAAATACAATTTTTAAAAAAAATAAATAAAATAAAATTAAATTAAATTAAAATAAAATAAAGCCACAGACTTGGGTCCCATCCACCTCTCTAACCTAATTTAAACCTAGAAAAAAGCTCATAATTCAAATGCCTGTCTTGAAAAAGTACAAATACCACTTCAGCCCTGCCTCAGTACACATTAAACCCCAGTGTGTTGAACAGAAAGCGGAGGAGGAGGGGACTTACACAGATTATTACTCATGTTTCCTTTTCAGAAGTGGACAGTTCATGAATAAGACGCTGATATTAATAATCCTGTTTATGGGATAATCCTTTTACAGGTTTAGTCACATTTTTTCAGTTGAGTCACTGGAACAACACAAACTCGTCTCAAAACATCTGGGTCGGATTTAAAGCTGAAAGAAGTCGATTAAAAATAACTTCGCTCCAAGATTAAACTGTAGTAATGTTTAAACTAATTTACTGCCTGAGTTTCCTGGTTTGAAGTGTCTTTATTGAGAGACAAAAGTGGTTTGTGTCTCTTTAAAAACCACAAACACCGTCACAGCTAAGATTAGACTCTGGAAGATGAGACGTTCGAGAACACAAAACACAAATTATAGCTTATAATATGAAGCTGAGATTGGTTTGTCTGTTAACACTTGGATCTGAGTGGCTGGAGTTAACCCAGGTCTGTCTCTAAACACAAGGTACACACACAAAAAGAAAAAAAATGTGGGTAATTATAGGTAAAAATGGTTGAATAGTCATACACTATTTTGGATTTTATGGGTTTTCACTGTTACCATTTAACAGTATTTCACTATAAGTCAATAATAAAGCAAAGTTTACTTGAGACTGAGTGAATAATGAACTTCTTATTGTTCCTAAAGAATATTTAATTTGATAAAAGCCTAAAAGAAGCAAAATTAGTGTTTAGTTTAGTTTAATCAAGTCTCTTTCTCCTGCTTTTTAATTAACTCTAGCCATTTGTCCTATATTCTTGTTTTATTTTCCACTTTTCTCATTTTATATATATATTTTTTACATCTATATTTATATACTTTATTCTAATCGATTCCCTGCGCATTATTTTTTTCTAAATGTGCCACAGTGACACAATCAGAAATCTTTTTTGTGTGATCATTAATTATTTTTGTGAATTTTATCTGTACGTTTTGTTCAGTCGAGCTTCAGAAGGTCATTTGTCTGAGATTAGCTTTTCTCTTCGACCTTTGACACTTTGACAGAAACGTTTACAGTACAATACGCAGTAGTTATTTGAGGTATATTATCGTGTGGTTGTATGATTTTCCTCTTTTGTCTTGGGGCTGAAGCGTGGAGGTAATCTCGGGGATAAAGCGCCCGAGGACAGAGGAGCTCAGAGTCAGATGGTTTTAGTGTGATTTAGTTCAGCATTGATCATCATCCGCTTTGTCCGAGCTTCACAAAGACCGTTTCAGGAAAAAAAAAAGGCTTTTGGAGCAGCTCCCGATCGATTCGTGAAGAACAGAAGAGCGCGGGGTTATTGAGAAACACTGTTCTATCCTTTCTGCTTTTGGTTTCTGGGAAAATCTGAGGCTCCTGAACCTAATTTAACACAATAACTTTAGTTTATGTTTGTTTTTGTTTGTCTGAATGGATGTTTTTTTATCCAGTTGTGTCCAAATATAATCTATTCTGCGTTTTTTGGTGTTGTCCACGAAAAATCCAACTGAAATCTACAAAGACCAGACTAATTTTGTCTTGGATTATTGTTAAAACCAAAGGGAAGGTGAAGAGTTTGAGAGCGACTGGTGGAAATAACTGAGGAAGAGTTGTTTTAAGACACTCCATGTTTTGTTTTCCAGCCGAGAGTAGACACTTTTTCATCAAATGTATGAACCCTACATCTTTATTTGATGCGAGTCTCTTTAGTTTCACTTTGCAGCCTCAGAGCAACTGAAATAATGTTAATAATGACTCTAAAGACACTAATATTCACCAGAGAAGAGTCATATTACCTTTAGAAATGCACTGGAACCTTACTTTGTTTATTTTTCAAATTAGACCAGATGTTTTTTGGATCTGATCTGAGAGGGCTAAGACTAAAGTACTCAACCTAAACTGCTTTATTTCAGCTCTGCTCCTTTTCTATCATTTTGTATTGGCATTGAGCGGAAAAAGAAATGAAATATTACAAATTCTGAGTAATCTTTTAGGGCTGTAGCGAGACAAAACATTGATTAGAAATAGAAAAATCAAATATATCTATATATATTTGTATCCACATCGCCCAGCTGCAAATACAACACAAAATGTTTTTAATTTCCCAATAAATAATTTTCTAAAAACATCTGAAAAAATAGGATGTTTGGCTTGATTTAAAATCCAGAGGCGTCTATGTCTGAGAACAAGAGTAAAAATGAGTCTTTAGTGCTTTTTCAGCTTGAAATCCCACTGATTTAGTTTAATTCAGAAGAGTTTTACTCAACACTGAAATGAAAGAGCTGCCCTTTAACTGCATCTAAAGATCAGCTTGAACTGTAGCGTCATATTTTTCCATTTTCCAGGTGTTTAAACTTAATTTGGTCTAAAAAACACTGACTTTATTTCATCTGTGCACCTTTATTTTCATCCCAAACTGAATCTATTCTGCACCAGAACAGAACAGAGCGGCGTCAGTGTTTGTTGTCGTTGTTTCTTGTCGTGGATTTGTTTGTTGACCCGCTGCGACCGAGCCTCGGCGAAACCAGACCCGAGCCTCAGGATTAAACTGATCACACCTCGAACGGCACCAGGTCATCGTCGCTCCGCCGTCGGACGGAGTTATGTCCTAGTTTCTGAAGCCAAGAGCAGAGTGTGACGGAGCAGCTGTGGTCCACATGTCCCAGAGCTGTTGACTGGTTTCCGTGGCGACCCTCGCTCTAAACACTGTCCATACTGTTGTTGACCAAATCTGCAAACTCATAGTGACGTGTTAAAAAGTCTGGTCTACGGTGGAGTTTCCAGTCTTTTGTGTTGTTTTTCAGCTTCATATCAGGCCTTTTTTTTATTTAGATTTTTGTTTTTTAGCAACGTAACTCAGCATATTCCTATTTGTTGTAAGAAAAACTCAACTAAACTGATGAATCTGGACATTTATTGAAACTTCCGGTGGATTACATTTCATGGAAACGATTCATGTGCTTTGATTTAAACGGGAAACGTACGATTTAAAACGGCATATTGTAAAAGGAATATTGTAATCTGTGAAAAAAAGACCTTAGATGAGTATGTAGGAGCGCTCCCATTGGGAGGGAGGGGGGGGGGGAAAACGTAGTGTATATTCCAGCAGTGAATATGTCTTTTAACAGAGAAACAGCATGAAAAAGGTAAATTTAAACAGACTAATGTGGATAAATACTGTCAAATCAATCACGTAATGTTTAACGAGGAGGAGATAATTGTCGTCCTGACGCTGAAGTCACAGCTAAGCTAACGCTAAACTCTAAACTTCAGTTTGGTCAAATGGATTAGTATTTTGGAGGAAACACTGGTCTGGTTTTATTTTTTTAATAAAAGAGAAGCAGATTTGTTTAAATTTTATGGATCTGGTTTATGAGACGACGAGGGCTAAAACTAAAAAAACATCCAAAATAAACTGCTTTATTTTAACTGCTGCATTGGCATAAAAAGAATTTGATGTGATTTTAGTTTGAATAAAAAAAACAATGCACAAAACAAAACCCAGGACCCAGTGTTAGCCGTGACTAAAACCAGGACTAAATTCTACGTTTTATTCTCTAATGTTATGTACCTTTGCTGTATCTTTCAAACTATTCTTCATGTGGTTTCTTCTTTGTTCCTGCTGCAGCTAAGGCTCATAAATCAGCCGAGATAAACACTGCCAGAGACTAACCTATGAGAGTCTTATGCCTCGTCTTGCATCATGTGGCTGGCCTTTTGTCGAATGAACTAACGATGAGGTCACGGCTGAGAAAGATACTCTACGGAGTCACATCAGGGACAAAAACGTACCTCATTATATCCCACTTAAGCCTATATTGCAGTATTTTGACACAAAGAGAGGAGCGGGATTTTTTGGTGCAAGTTTTGTTTGTTCTGTCTCATTCTTTGTTTGGTTTTGACACAGAACGAGTGAAAATGAGACGGACTGTAGTCACATTTCAGGATTTTTGAGGTGAAAATGGATTAGTGCACACATGAGTTAGGGATTAAACTAATTTAATAATCGATTAATCGTTATTGATAGAGTCTGAAACATGTGCTGAGAAGAGGTTTTGTTAAAGACAGAGCAGTAAATCCACAGAAACAGAAAAAGAGAGTCTATCTTTACATGCTCTTCATCTAGTTCAGATTCTGTAAAAAAAAAAGTGTGATTTTTCGTTGTATTATCATCAGTTTTAAACAAGAACAATAAAAGTTTCTAAACACTTCTCTTTGATAGTTCACCAGGTCTGTTTATTATCCATTCATCTAAAAAATAATGGTCAGATTAATGAAGTATAGATATTTGTGGATGCATTTTAGTTTAGTCCTGGTTAAATCAAAAGTAAATTACTAAACATACTGTATTAATACTTATGGCTCTGTATAACTCCATTCACAACCCACACCTTAGTTATTTTCTCCTTTTATTTCACATTTAACCTTATTTTAGCACCAATCTTTATCAAATAAAGCTGAATTATATATAAATACATTTATGATTCATGTTGTAGTAACCCTTTTCTGTGTAAATACATCCCTTTTATCGAAAATATACTTCTTTTTATTATTATTTAACCCAGTCTTTAATGAGAAGAAGTTGAATGCAATGAAAGAAATGGTCATGTATTTGTTTTCTGGAGGCGTTTGTTTCTTATCTAACCTCAGCTCAGTCACTGTCAGACGCAGCGTCCCGTCTTGTGATGTGTTTATCCACGTCATGGTGAAATAACCCAAATGACATAAAACAGATCGTGTTCATGGAGCGTTATTGTATCAGAGATGATGTAACTGCAGTGAAAATGGACTTGAATCAACTTGAACGATGTTGTCCAGCAATTTTAGCAAAGGACACAGTTAAATTCATGTTTTTTATGCGTTGTATCCAGTGTATTGACATTACTTTGTTGTTATGTCAATGATGGAGTGTTCAGAGACATTTACGTTTATTTTATACAAACTCAATAAGTTGTTTTATAAATGAATGGTTTGAGGAAGACCACATTAACCAAGTTCAGTGTGATCTTCCAATTATCTCTGCCTTGTTACACAATACTTCTTTCTTTTCTTGCGCTGGAACATATACATATACACTTTCTGAGTTTTATCGGCAGCCGTTACTTCCTTATTGACGTCAGTGTCGACCAATGGGAGCGCTGCTTTTTCCTGAAGCGAGCTGTGATTGGACGAAGCTTTTTCTTCTTCTGTTCCGGACTGAAAACTGTTAAAATCCTTGATGATAAAGACTCTTAATGCAGTGGTGTCAAACTCAAAATGGTGAATCCTTTCAGGGGCCAGGTTTTACAGTGTTTATTGTGTAAGATTTCCTCTTTATTTCAGTCTTTATTGCATCAGTTTGTTTTTTAACATTCATTTCCTCCATTTATGCCTCATTTTTAGGCATCGTTTTGCAAATTCACCTCAATTTGACTCATTTTAAGCCTCATTTTGGTCTCTTTTTAACATGTTTACCCCTGTTTAATATCATTTTGATGTGGCATTCTTACCTGTTACATACTTTAGAATAGTTTAGTGCCTTTTGTCTCCCAAAAATCACCTACCTAATGAATTGGAGGGACAAATTAAACACTGCAAAGGGCTGCATTTGAGTTTTTTTTCCACAGAAGATTCCTTTTATAATGTACCTTAAGGTGATTAAACAGTGCTTTTTGTCGCATGCATAAAGAAAACCTTAAAATCAGGCATCTTTTTGATTATAATTAAATCAGTGGCGCTTTTTAATCGTCCTAAAACAAACTGTATGTTAATTTGTCGCTCTAATCTTGCGTAGAAACAACAGAAGTGCTGCAGATGAATGGTTTTAGGTCAAGTTTAGTCCTGTCTCATGTAATCGGTTCATTCATGTGAGGGTTTAGCCACAGACACAGATGCAGCCGTCTCAGTGTCAAAGCGGGTTATAAATAGTCGTCAGAGCGAACTCGAGCCCCTCGGCCTTAAATGGGTCTGGCTGCTGTCGAGGTTCTTCGGGACCGGGCCAAAGTAGGCGCTTCGGTCCAAACCAGAGAAAAGTTTGTTTATGTGAATCTCTGGAGGAAACTCTGGAGGAAACTCTGGAGGAAACTCTGGAGGAAACTCTGGAGGAAACTCTGGAGAGATGACGGGTTTCCTGCCAAACTCACAAATTACACCGAAAAATGATGTGATGAGCTCGGAAGGGCTGTAAGATATTAGAAAATGTCATAACTATTTTGAATATTGCAGTGACATTTGAATGCTGTGTGACATTTACAAAATATAACAAAAATACAAGGCTTTGGACTGACTTCCACTCGTTAAGGCAGGAGCTAAATCAGAATTAAAGACTAAAACAGGAGTAAACAGGTCTAAATTAGGGTTAAATGTAGAAATGATCCAGGTCTAAACCAGGATATCTTTATTGGGACGTGTCACAGTTTGATTTAATGCTCTGTTTGGATGATTTTGAAGGAAAAAGAAGAAGAAGACCATGACGCTCCATCTGGATATTCCATTATATGATATTATGATATGGAGCTCAGTCACATTCAGTGATTTCACAAAATACATCTGTTTTAATGTCTTAATGAGTAAAAACATGCATGTATTGGTGAAATGCTGAATCTAAATTGCCTCTAATGAGTTGAGAATTCCTGCTATGACCTACTGTAACTATAGAATAATATCATTTTAAAGTTAGCGTTATGACTGTAACCAAACTAAAGCTAACTGCCTTTTTCCTCTTTTATATTAATGGCACTTAAACAGACCCTTCTAGTTGGAAAATGGTTTAAACCCCAAATAGTTTATTTTAAAATCGACCTCGGCTTATTCCATGACGTTCCAGGAAGTTTAATAGCTGCAGATAAAGTGTATTTTCAGCTGAATATGTCTTTAACAGAGAAACAGCTGAAAAAGAAAAGCATCAACAGAGAAAAGGGAGGCAACGTAAAACACAGATAAATACTGTCAATTCAATCACGTCATGTTTAACGAGGAGGAGATAATTGTCGTCCTGACGCTGAAGTCACAGCTAAGCTAACGCTAAACTCTAAACTTCAGTTTGGTCAAATGGATTAGTATTTTGTGGAGGAAAGGAGGAGCAGGAGAGGTTCATAAACTGAACAGAGTAGAAGTGTTGCCTAAAATGCACTTGACCTTTTAAATCTCTTAGTTTAATATACATCTGTTTGTAGCCGATTTAAGTTGGTGTAGTTTGAGAGCGGCTTCGCATTTTAAAAGAATATAAACAAAATGACTCTTTACCTGCTCGTAGTACAGCTTTGGCTCAACAAACTGTGACAAAGGGTTCTTTAAATGAGGTTACAGTAACACTAGGGATTGTGTTTTGTTACGTTCCGTTTCCTTCTTCTTTTCCCGTGTAACGATTGTGTGAAGTGGGTTAGCTGCTATTGTTGAGGCTGGCCGTGAACAGAGACAGTTTGTGTGTACATCCGTGACTCTCTGTGGAGCGGGGCATGTTGGATCTGGGTCAGGCCGGCCTCAGGAATCCCAGGCATGTTCAGGTCCCTGCAGAGTTTATACAGTCACTGGGCCGCTGTGTGCACAACGTCCGCATGTGTCAGGACTTAGACGTCTGCTGAAGCCTGTAGAACCAGCCAAAGCCAGGTTTAAAGCCCTGCCTTAAGGGACGAGATGTATTTGTTTGGTATTATTATTGTTCTGCAGCATTAGGTCCAGTTTCTACTCCTAGACTCGTTTATTTTTCCTCCATAACCTTATTTTTACAACATGCACAGTACTTTTTATTTTCAGGGTTCCCACGGGTGCTTGAAATCCTTAAAAATGCTTGAATTGTTTGGTTTTCAAGGTAAAAGTTCTTCAGTTTTGGATAAAGTGCTTGAAATTCTGATTGTGTTGCTTTAATCATTTACAGTCTTCCATAAAAAGACACCAAAAGGAACGCTTCATCCAATAAATTCATCTTTTTGATCAAACAAGTTTCATTTTTGAAGGATTCAACAATTTAAACAAAGTCTTTTTTTAATGCCACAATGGATTTAAATGGGAAAAACTACATGTAATTTACCGCAGTAAGTGTAAGGTGCTTGAAAAACATGAAAACACACCTTGAAAGTGCTTGAAAACTGCTGGAATTTGAACTTAGAAAAGGTGTAAGAACCCTGTATTTTGTTCGATGTTCGTGTAGATATCCTCAGTGCTTTATTTGGGTTTTACTGATGGCTCTGCCCTGACTTTCTCCAAGGAAACAGAAACGGAAATGCTTTTGGCCACAGAACGTTGACGCCCCGAGGAAACGCAGAGGAAGAGCATTCCAGCCGCAAACAACGGTCAAAGCACAGGCCTCTGTTGTGGCCGAAGGGAGGCTGTAAATAATCACTGTTTCATCAGCAATTAGACCAGACCAAACACTAGAACTCGTCTTGATTGATTCATTAAATCATAGTCTAAGCATAAATCTCAGGAAGGACTGAAGGAGGATCCTGTTTAGTCTATTATTGGGTCAGGTTTTCAGTTTAGATGTTGTTTATGTGATTATTATAAGAGCAGGCAGTAATTTGATTAAAGAAGCAGACACACACAGAGGGTATTTAGGGCCGTGTTCCTGCAGGAAAACACAGAAAAAGTCAGGGATTGTTGGTCTGAAGGCTGCATTAAAGCTCGATTTTGTAAGAATTCAATGCCCTTTTTTTAAGAATTTGTAAGGCGAAAAAACAGAATTAGATTAGATTTTTCGGCCACATGAACCAGGAAAAACCAACAGAAATGACGTCTTTTTTTTTTTTTAAGTTCCTACACAAAAGAAACCAGTCATAGTTTCAAAAGCAGCTGTCCACAAAACTAAATATTGTAGGACATTGACCAAAATGCATTTCAGTTTGGTAATACTTTTAAATAATGTTTTTAGTCTCTACTTTGTCAAAGGTAATTCATTTTTGGTGGATTTGAACAGTGTAACATTAGATTATACTTACATTGTCATCATGAGGGAACTTAATGACAGGCTGGCTAATGGGAGCTAACCGCTAATGCTAACAAAACATACGTGTATATTAAAAAGTAGACCTTGGAATAGGGTCTAAACTCAGCGTAAAGGGCCTTTCCTCAGTCTCTGCCGAGCTATTTTTGATTTATCATGCTGCTGTCTGTCCATAACTTGGTTTGGACGGAAAATATGCAGTAAATAATATTTCACTTAAGCTAAGGTTATTATTTAAAGCACCATTTTTTAGACGAATAAACCTAATGACACATGTTACATTATAATTTGAACATCTAGTCATGGCATAATTAAAACTAAAGACAGCTTTCTTCTTATTTTTCATCGTGGGACACTGGGATATTGCTTTCATTTGAGTTTATTTATCAAAATTAGCCATGTGCTTCTAGTTTTGATTTCATTTAGCGCTTTTAACAGCATCACAAGGCTTACGTTGACGGGACATGAGCAACATTCCCACCAATATCACAGAAAGGAGCATAAAGAAGGGGCTTGAGTCTCTCCTGTGCGTGTCCGACAAAGTTCCTCAAATAAAATGTCAACCGCACTTTGTTTTCGTGGCGAGGAAAGAGGAAACGACCTCTGAACCCTGCTCTCTGGGAGGTCATCGGAGCAACAGCTGTCTTTGTAATGAGCTCCAGGTTCGAGGCGAAAGACTGCAGCTTCTCATTACTGTCACGACGAGAAGAAACGGCTCTGGTTTGGATCCGGGTTGAATTAAAGGCTGCTCGTACTGTAGGAGGTCAAAGCTGAGTCACACAACAGAGCATTCCAGTGACGCAGCGTGTTTAGAGGAAAACTTGGCTTATATAAGTGTGGATAGGTTTAATACTGTCATTTAAACCACAGTGAACAGTAAACATGCCTAAGACCAGTCAAAAAGGTGGGTCTGTGAACAGCACATGGACATCAGACATTTAATCAAACGGAAAACAGGAAGAACGCGACAAGATGCAACATTAAAATGAATCCGGAGCAAAAAGAGTGAAGTCTGTTATAAAATAAAATGAGCCAAAACACGGAGCAATAAGATAAAGGTGTCTGATCAGTCGGAGTTTACAGAAAAATCATAGAAAACGTGCATTCAGCGCCACTGCTTTCATTGTTGTAGTCTCCTCTGACAGCGCCATCTAGTGTGTTTCTGGAGAAAAACATCAGTCTGTTTTGTGTTTTGTGTTGTGAGAAAACAGAATTATTTAAACAGCTGTAAATACCTTTCTCCGATTGAAGGAGTAGTCATTTAAATTTCTCAAACACACCTGGATAATGTGGTTCATTTTCCGACTTTTGCTGCAGGTTTGAGGTTTATTCAGATTAATTAATTAATCAGAAGAACACAAAGTGGTTTTTAGAGAGAGACTCACTCATTTTTAGACAAAGACGCATGTTTAAAGTCACGCTGTCACTGTCTATTCTGTTTGCTCTGTTCATGTTGTAAAAAATGTACAAGAAAAAGCTAGTTTATGATGCGTTTAAGTGCTTTCGGACGTCCCAGTTGCTCAGTTAAGATGCATTTTTCTTACTTTGTTGTATTTTTAAGTCATAAAGTTATCCTGTTAACGTTTATTCATGGATATATGTATAATTATGGAGCGAATCGGAGTTTGTTAGCATTTAATATTATGTAAAGCTGTTAAATACAAATATGAACATGAATGCAGCATTATTCTTCGCTGGGGCAACAGTTCGATTCTTTCTCGTGCTGTAAACTCCCGCTGAGAGGGTTTAATCAAGCTGTGAGCAGAGTCTGAGTCAGCTTTATATGTTATCGACTATAAACACCAAGACCCAGGAGCTAAATGAACTCAATGAACTGGATGAGTCATTTTTGTTTTATTCCGAGTTAAAAGAAGTGGACGACTAGCGTAAACACACCCTTAAATACCCTCGAACACGTGGACACAGTCTCATCGTCTCAAATCACAAAGTCAGCCACACTTACCGAACATAATCTAATCAAGCCCGATCTCCTTCTTTTCTAAATCCTAATCCTTTTCTGCATCACCGAGCAGCCACAGCGTTTACCACCTTCTTTGAGCGGTACTTTTCTCCTTTATGGCCTAATTCTGCCTCCATTACTGCCCCATTAGTATTCCTGAGGGCGGCCGGTGCATTAAGGCCGTGGTACAGTGGGGTGTTTGGCCCGGAGCCCGGTGTTAATCTGTGATTGGAGTGTTTTTCGGGGAGTGTTTGGACAGGTCTGAGGACGGCGTCACGCTCCATCTGCTCCAGGGCTGGCTCCACTCAGACGGAGCTGTGACCTCTCACCTTTTCTCCTCGTTTCTCTCGCCTCTGAGCTCGATACCAACCGACTCTGAGGCTCTGTGAATCAGCGATGGCAAAGTCAATTCGATTAAAGCCTCGTGTAGTTTATTTGCTGTGATGCACGCTGCGTTTTCAGGCAGAAAGCCACTGGATGCATTCATGTTGGCAGCAAAAATGATATCAAAGTTTGAAAATTGTAGTAAATATCCCAGTATTTAATCAAGTCAACTGGAATTTAAAGAAGTAAGGACCAGAAACCATCAGTAACTAACAATATGGCATAAAAATGTATATTTAATCAGACAGTTTTGACATTTCTCCCAAGATTTAGCTGCAAATGTGGCCAGCTTTAACAAAAAATAAACATAAACTACTCATTTTCTGCTAATATTTCATTATTAAAGCTGCTCTGAACTTGTAAAAAGGACATGATTTGTTTTGTGCTTCTCCTAAATCCCAAATTTCACTGAGCCTCTGTTCTTCCTGTGTGTTTTTAGTCCATTAAGTGTTTCCTTCACAGTGAACAGACTGTATTTGTCAAAGTTTCCCGTCACATTCTCAGATTTTATTGTTGGAGAGTTAGATTAAATGAGGATAAATTACCCTTGTATGTTTCCTAAATGCTCTGTGAACAGCTCAGAGCTCAGGACTGTGAGGAGACAGCTTCTGAATGATTTTTTTTTTTAGTTATTTGCTAAAAACAGGCTTCGTACGTTTGTAGAATTTGTAGTAAATGCAACAATTCCTCAGAAAACCAACACTGTGTCGTATTTTGTTTTTCTGCAGCTGCACGAAAAGTATCAAAGAGAAAAAAAGAGGAGTGATTCAAGTCCATAATTTATAATATCTCACAGTTTTTCTCTGATGCAGCTCCAGGTTAAGCTTCTGTTTAATGCTACGTGTGTTTGCATTTATAGGATTCACTCACGGCAAACTTTTATAAAGCTGTGTGTGAAATTAACACAAACACAACAAATTATAAGAGAGTCACTTCCTGGTTTCCTGTCTCCTTTTATCCAATCAGAGAACTCCTTGATGTTATGAAGTAATTAATGTTCTGTCTCCGTTGATCAGTTCTAGTATGATTTAAATAACACAGAATCATTATTATTATTAAATCAATGCACTTTGCTAATTTGATTTCCTTCCACTTCTGCAAAACCAGTGCATTTTTATATGATTATTATTCTTTTTTAGTGTTTGCAGAGTCATTATGGACATTACTAGAGTACTGCATGTGTTAGATGCAACAGTTTATGTTTGATTTGATTGTGCTATATAGCTTTTTTGACTTTCGTTACGTTAATTTATGTCATCCCAGGACATTTCTGCATCAATAATCAGTTTTGAGGTGATTTTTATGGCTCAGAAACTACTCCCAGTTCTCCACGAGGCCTGTGAACTCAGATTTGTGTGATTTGCAGTGATTTGTTCATGTCTAAATCTCTTTAAAAAAGCACAGATTGTCCTTTTTTCCTCTCGTTTTGTCGTTATGCGTCACTCCAGCTCCTCATCCTCAGTCTGTGAAGAGGAGCAGTGTTAAACAGAAACAGCCCAGAGTCCAACAGGATGTGTTTCTGTTTTTTTTTTTGTTTTTTTTTTGGAGGCCTCTTTTTGTGAACTTTGTAAAGGTTAAAGGTCAGGAAGGGTTGGCCTCGTGAACGGATATGAGCGGCATGTGGGGGCTATGAATAGAGCCAGCGACCGGGGCTTTTAACGTGTTATGAAAGAGGCAGATGTGGAGAGAGTCACAAAGTATTTACTGTTTTCAGTGTTTAAATTTATTCACCTTGTTATTGTGATTAGATTCTTAAAGCAGCACTGTGTAACTTTAACTTTTAACATGTTCAAAACTTCATATCCCGTTTAAACCTGTTCAGATCCATCTAAAACCTGTTGGAATCCCATTAAAACCCGTTCAAATCTATGTCAAACCTATTAAAATCCAAGAAAAATCTTGTTCAAAGCCAACTTAAACCTGTTTAGTCGATTTAAAACCTTTTCAAAACCTTCTACTTTATTAAAACCACCTTAAACCTATTCTAATCCAAATAAAACCTGTTGTAATCCAACTAAAACGTCTTCAAATCTAAGTAAAACCTATTCAAATCCAAGAAAAAATCCAGTTCAATCCCAACTTAAACCTGTTTAATCAATCTAAAGCCTGTTCTAATCCAAATAAAACCTGTTATAGTCCAACTAAAAACTGTTCAGATCCATCTAAAACCTGTTGGAATTCCATTAAAACCTGTTAAAATCCAAGAAAATCCTGTTCAAATCCAAGAAAAATCCTGTTCAAAGCCAACTTAAACCTGTTTAATCAATTTAAAGCCTGTTCTAATCCAAACAAAACCTGTTATAGTCCAACTAAAAGCTGTTCAGATCCATCTAAAACCTGTTGGAATCCCATTAAAACTTGTTAAAACTGTTCAAATACAAGAAAAAACCTGTTTAATATCTAAAACCTGTTCAAAACCTTCTAGAACCGTATTAAAACCATCTAAAACCTGTTCTAATCCAAGTAAAGCCCGTTCTAATCCAACAAAAAGCTGTTCAAAGCCAATTTAAACCTGTTTAATCCATCTAAAACCTGTTCAAAACCATCTAAAACTTGCACTTGTGGAATAAGAATAAAATCACAATAATAATAAAAATGTAGCCTGTTTAGCTAGTGATGCTAACGTTAAATGAAGTACTGTTCTGGAGCCAGCCCTCAGCCTAAATCCCTTATTTATTATTTTTTACTGTCTATGGTGTAATTGTGAAGGGAATTTGAGGTTTTCTGTTGAATTTTGGGAATAATTAAGAGGCTCAGTGATCCTTATCTGAGTAGTTCCTTAAATAAACACTTTTTACTCAAATCCATTTCGCTGCAGGTTCTATTAATCCTTTTTCTTCTTCTTCTTCTTGTTAAAACCCAGTTGAATTGCGGCGCAGTTCACGCTCGTGTGTAAACTACGTGTGAACGAGAGCTTTAATGATTTCTAATGAGACTGAGGTGTTAATGAAGTCACACAGGGTTTAGCAGGAATCAGAGAGACTGAGTGTAAATGACTCTAATGGAGACGTCAGGATAATTAATGTCACGGTGCGTCAGAAAACATTTGGAACAGCAGCTGATCGAGGTTATGGAGCCAGACGAGAAGAAGGTCAGAGTTTGAGAAGCAGGAAGGTCAGATGTTTGTGTTGGATTGTTGCTTTTTGTGACTTTTTCTCTTTAAAATGTTTAAAAAGAGAAGAAACACAAGTAAAACTCAATGGAAAAATAGGATAAATCCTGGATGAATGGCCCTGGTCTGGGTCTGGTCTCAGTTTAGTCTGATCTGGTCTGGGTCCTGAACTGGTTTTGGTCTGATCTAGGTCCAGTATCAGTCTGATTGTGGTCTGGTCTGGTTCTGGGTGTAATCTTGGTCTGGTTCTGCATTTGGTCTGGTCTGGTCCAGGCCCTGGTTTGGTGCAGGTCTAGGTCTGGTCCAGGTCTTGTCTTCGTCTGGTCAGGGTCTCGTTTGTTCTGGTCTGATCTGGGCCTGGTCTGGTCTGACACAACTCTAGTCTTGATCTGGTCTGGTCTCAGTCTGGCCTAGGTCTACTCTGGGTCTGATCTTGGTCTGGTTTTGGCAGGTCTGGTGTAGTCCTGGGTCTGGTCCAGGTTCTAGCCAGGTCCTCGTCTGGTCTGATCTGATACAGGTCTTGTCTCAATCGGGTCTGATCTTGGTCTGGTCCTGTGTCTCATTTAGGTCTTGGTTTAGTCTGGTTCTAGGTCTGCTCTGATCTTAGTCTGGTCCTGGTCTGGTTTGGGTCTGGTTTAGGTCTGGTCTGATCTTGGTCTGGTCCAGGTGTTTTAACTGGAGCCGACCCTCACGTTCACCTCTACTTCCTGTGTCCACTTTGTTAAATATCCTCTTTGTTCTGTTTTGTTTGTGTAGCTCTGCCGCTTCAGTCGGACTCGATCCAGACTTTAACGAAGGACCCTCCGACTCCGGACGACTCGGCCGTCGCAGACCTCTCTCCAAAAACAGACTCGGGCTTCATCACAGAGACTCCCACCAAGACAGATGTGTCGTCCAGGACAGAGGGCCAACCCCCGACCCCCGGCTCCAGCCCCCTCCCCAAGAAAGGTACTGTCAACTTTAGAGTTTAGCGTTAGCTTAGCTTCAATTATCTCCTCCTCGTTAAACATTACGTGATTGAATTGACAGTATTTATCTGTGTTTTACGTTGTCTCCCTTTTCTCTGTTGATGCTTTTCTTTTTTCAGCTGTTTCTCTGTTAAAAGACATATTCAGCTGAAAATACACTTTATCTGCAGCTCTTAAACTTCCTGGAACGTCATGTGACAAGTGTCGACCAATGGGAGCGCTCCTTTTTGGAGCATGTGATTGTCCAAGGTTTTCTGTTCCTGAATAGATCTATTACAATCCCTTACAATAAACAGGAGATGGATCATAAAGACTGTGATTGATTTTACAATAAACTATTTGGGTTTAAACCATTTTTACAACAAGAAGAAAAATCTCATTTAGAGTCTGTTTAAGTGGAATTGTTTTTTAAATAAATTACACCGGGTTTGGTCTCATTATGTGACACTGTCTGATTCAAGAGGTCTTTAAATCCAATATTCCGCTGCCCTTCACTTCGTCGTCTGCAGATGCACCACAGCGAAGGGGAAGGTAGGGCTGGGAGGGAGGAAGAACAGGTTGCCATGGCGATACGAGCGGCAGGAGCCTCTGCGATTGGTCGAGAGCGCGCGCCGCATACATTTTACATCACGCGTTTAGAAACACGGGCTCGGCGTTCACCCCGGGGGTCCTGCTTTTTCAGACGACTTCACTTCAGCTTCGGCTCCACACATGCCACAAATCCAGTTAATACCCCGGGTCTGGAGGGGTATCACAGAGAGAGAGAGGGGTAGACGAGGATACGAGCTGCCACTTCCATTTTTAATTAAATAGTCATCTTATTAACTCTTTAATGCAACATGAAAAGGGTTATAATCTGAGTTAAATCAATTCGTCGGACAGAAATGGTATGGATTACAGCTCAGTATTAGCTTATAGGGTAGAGCAGTATCAGGGAAATCTATGTTAAACATTACTATAACAATATAACCTGCAATATTTGAGTATTTCTTTTGTAAAAGTTAAAGCATCATGGAAAAGTGCCACATGAGTACAACTAATGTTATTAATTGCACATACAGCTGATGTGACACTTTCTACAAGGGATATGTAGTGTTTATATACGTATGTTTTCTATTTCTATTTAAATTTTCTTATTGTTGTTCCTATACTTAAGTGTTTGGAGCATTTATCTTGATTTGTTTCATGATTTTCTGACAATAAAGGCTTTGAATCTTGAAGTAAAAATACGATGGAACCCCTTTTACACTAATCTCCAGTTTTATGAGTTAAAATGTACCTAAAAAAATATTTGTCAATGTTTTTTTTCGGTTGTTTTCACAGAAATGAGCTCAGAACAGAGACAGAAACTCGCCAAAGAGCGAAGAGAGGAGCGAGCCAGATATATCGGTGAGAAAAACACACTAAAATCAAAACTTTGACCTCCTTTTTTTGCACGTCCACCTCCTTCTTTAGTCTCTAACTCCTTGGATTTGCTCTTAGACTTTTACTGATGTTTTATTATTATCTTATTGTCTCTCGTTGCATGGCTTTCAGAACAACAAACTCAACTGCAAGGTAAGGCTTTACTAAAAAAAAACAAAAAACAAACCCAAAGCCCTCGCTCCGTTTGGGAATAATCAAAGCTGTGACGGGACGTTTTGATTCGTCACTGCTCTGGTCTCATGCCTTTTATTTCCTCCATGAATCATTGATTTGTTCAGTTTTGTGTCTGTGAGCCATCAGCTTCTTCACTTTACGTAACAATTCATTTCTAATTCCTGCATGGCCCATAATTCCTGCTTTGTTTCTTTATAATTCAATATCACTGAACGTACAACAATTTGACAAATAGCAACATGTTTTTTCCAAAGTGTGAGCAGCCATTAGTTGTGTTTTCATAAAGGATAAAGTGGATTTAAAGTAAAAATGTGAGGAGAAAATGAACCGGTTTAAAATCAGACAGCGAGGATCATAGCACAGCAGCGGGACCCATATATCCGCAGTTTACTTTTCCGTTTCATTTTTTTTAAAGTCAACAAAAACATGATGTGAGCAACTATAAAAACAGTCAGACGTACAGCTAAGATGAATAAATACAAGTTGATAAAACAGGAATTTCATTTACGCTGACATTGTCCCAGTAAACAGCTTCCCTTTATCTATAGTGGCTGGTGCTGTAAGCGGAGTGCACATGGAGCTGAAGCCTCATAAAAGTGTGTATGTTGGTTCTGGTGCTTTTTAATTTCCAAAACGAGTGCAAAGTTTCCCCAAAAAGCGTATCGTAAGTCTTTTGGAGCTAAACACTGCAGTCGGTTGATTTGACGATAGATTATCCTTGAGTGAAAACGTGAAGTCAAAGTAAAAACATTAAATGGAAATGTTTTTCTGATAAATTCCTCCGTATTCTTAAGATAAACGTCATTTTCAAACAGAAAACATGATAAATGTTGTACTTTTTCCCGACACAAAGCTAGTGTTTGTGGTTTTAAATTGTCGTCTTCATGAATTTAAACATTGTATTTATGGTCTACACTGCATTAAACACAAGCAGAACCTGTACAAACTCAAATATTGAGTCTAAATGAGAGGAAACTGCTGCAGCTATGAATTTAACGTTGAGAAATTGATTGAAAAACTGATTTAGATTCAATATTAACACCGTCGTTGCTGCAAAAGTCAGTGTAGTTATATGAAGAGCCTTGGTAAACAGGCTTCAAACCCCATTCTTTATGCTCCGTGGAACAGATCAGAAGAAACTCTGGAGGCTGTTCTCTAAAGGCTAACGTCAGACTCAAAAGAAGAATCTAAAAAGTCACATAAAGCCACTGAAACTGTTCTTAGGGGAAGATTTCAAAGAGGATGTGAATGTCCTGTTGAGCCTGAAGCCAGCGGCGTGAATAATGACTGGTGATTACCGTGAACGTCGGCCAGGCCTCTCAGACCGATTAAATCTAATTACTGCTTTCATTAGCATCGATACAGAGGCAGCAGTCGGGTTTGAAAGGGCGAGCTGCAGCCTTTTATCGGGAATACACAAGGATGTTTTCACTTTCAGATGAGTCTAACTTCATGACGTTTGCATAAAGTGACGAGAAAGTTATCGTTTTTAGATTTTGGTCATGTTTTTAGTCAAATCTGAGCTGTATTCCTTTAATATTATGCCTTAAAAGTGACTAAGTAAGGCGTAAACAGATATTAAGGCTACATATGATGCAGCATAATGGGATTTTTCTTCATTTTAAAATGGATTTCTGTTTGTAAGAGCATCTCAGACTCAAGTGGCTCTTAGGTTTCTGGAGAAAAGCATGCCTCTGCGTAACACTGCAGCTCAAATGTTGTCAATGCCTTTTAACAATAAGCAGCTTGTGCACAGCTTACAGCGACCTCAGAAATTAAACCTTTATACAGCGTTAGATTGTTGATTGCTGTATTTATTTATGGTCTGTAATTAAATGAAATAATTATAATATATATGTCTCCTCCAGCAGTACTCAGTTTTTATGTATGCTTTATTTTATTCAACTGGTTACTACAACATTTGACACAGTTCACCTTTAAATAAATATATGTCTTGCACAAAAAAATCTATTTGTCTCAGATCAAAGTTCACAAGGTTCACAGCTCAGTCCTGCTTCTGTCAGATTTCTTTTGATTCATTTACACTTTGAGTTCATATTTCACAGTAAAATAGACCAATGTTTTTCTAATTTTTGTTCTGGACCCATATTGTTGTCACTTTCTTTTGTATGAGCTATTTTAACCCTTTTCTAAAGCATCAGTTTGAGTAAATGCTTCCAGAATTTTGAAATAATTGAACTCAAATTGAAATTATACGGCGACCCAAATAAAATGACATTACATAGACAGTTTATTGGAGTTCTCTTTACAACTTTGCATGCTTCTTTTTCTGTTTAAACTCTTGGCTAAACTGGTAGAATCCAATGAAAACCCTAAACACATCATATCAAACGACCCAAATTTAAGAAAAAGAGTAAGAAAGTGAAGAATAAAATGCATATACATAAAGAAAACAGAACCAGAATCCATTTTTATTCACCATTATAGTGATTCTCTGCATCAATTCACCATTAAAACAGATGCTTTTCCATAAACATCTGCAGCTCCTCACTGACATAACTAGAAGAATATAAATGAGTTGTGTGAGGTCGACCCAGCTGCTGACAGTGGGATGTGTTTTTATTTAAATGAACTGATTACTGTTTAATTGTTTGAGCTGGAAATGAGCCATAGCTGTGTTTTCTGCTGGAGGCCGCTGTAAAACTCTGCAGGAAGTTTCTGTTTATTCAGCTTCAGCTCCGTGTCTCCGTCTGTTTCCTTCTGCAGTGAAATAATGTAGTAAAGACTGACTGTTTTCTTGTTTTGTTTTTTTGTGTGGTGTGGTCCCAGCGGCGAAGAAGGCCCAGTGGCTGGAGAAGGAGGAGAAGGCTCGTCGTCTGAGGGAGAATCAACTGGAGGAACGCCGTCGGAAACTGGAGGAACAGAGGCTAAAGGCTGAGAAACGCAGGGCTGTGCTCGAAGAGAAGCAGAGGCAGAAGCTGGAGAAGAACAAGGTCAGGCTCCACAAAAAAACACTTCACAAACGGCTGCCGTACGTGAGCTTTTAATGTAGTTTCAGTCTTAGTCTTTTGAATCTTTGGCCATAATTTAGTTTAATCCTCATTAGTTTTAGTCCAGTTTTAGTCGACTATATCTACAATAGATTCAGTCACTAAAACTAAAACATAAAGAGTAATAATGCATTTTCTTCAGTAATAATGTCTCTGAATGAAAGTAAACTAGTCCTAACCTGTTACGGCTGGTATTCAGGTTCCAAGCGTTAACATAGTTTGATATTTAAAGTCTTTTCTGATTGCATCTCTTCTCAACTCGACTCCTTTTCATTGGATTTTGTCTCAGTTCTGTTCATTTTTGTTTCGTTTTTATTCATTATTTTGTTATTATTAAGTGTCAATACATTTAGTCAGAGTTTTCCTTCTCATTAATTAGTTTTTTTTTTTTATTTGAGTGTAAAAGTCATGTGATATGTGTAAATATAGGCACACTGCTCAATTTAAACACTA
The DNA here is from genome assembly GCA_036850595.1 of Rhyacichthys aspro. Classification (NCBI taxonomy): domain Eukaryota; kingdom Metazoa; phylum Chordata; class Actinopteri; order Gobiiformes; family Rhyacichthyidae; genus Rhyacichthys; species Rhyacichthys aspro. The sequence continues at coordinate 2,571,357 of CM072158.1, read as the reverse complement.
AAAAACAAAATGGAGAAGTAGCTTCACAGGTTTTAGTTTCGACTAATGCGTAATTGCATTTTTAAATTGAAAATACACAGTGTTGCTAAGAATAAATAAATGGAAGATTCAATCAGAGAACTCCAGGTTAGGTTAGATAGACACAAACTCTGGATTAAAGAGTTAAATCTGAGACAAGGTCAGGTTCAGATTCAGTTAAAGTCTCTCTGAAACTGAAAACTCAGGAGGTTCCTTCTTTGCAGATGTTTATAATCTAAATCTAAAACAGGGCCTTTTTCATTTAGTTAAATGTAGTTTGCCTCTTTTTGGAAAAATTTACAACTTGTCTTTGGATTTCCACAAAATAAATCTTGAAAAAGCGGCTGCACATCGTCCACAACAAAAGGACACTGAGGAAATAAGCTGATTTTAGATGAAAATAATAAATCAAATATAAAACAAATAAATAAATATAAACAGATATTAATGCATTAAAATAATTCAATTTAAATATAAAAGAATGTATCAGAATTTATCTAATTCTTTGTTCATAAGAAGAGCATCAATAAATCAATGGAGTCATGTTTAATTTGTGCACTTTAAGATAGAAAAGGATATGATTTATGAGAATATGAAAACATCAGGAGGAAAACAAGACAAAAATGAGGATAATCAGAGTAAAAAAAACAGAAAAATGAATATAAAAGCTGTAGATAAATACTTTTGTGTGTTTTTCAGGAGAGATACGAGGCAGCTATCAAGAGATCGACGAAGAAGACCTGGGCCGAGATCCGTCAGCAGCGGTGGTCCTGGGCCGGGGGACTCAACCAGACGTCCCGCAGAGAAAGTGAGTTCAGACCGGACTCCAGACTCAGGTTTGACCCTCGGAGGAACACAAACGACCCTGAGTCTGAGGCAAGAGCGATTCAACACCAGGAAATGTACTGTGACGTCAGACGAGTGTGTTCTGGATCGAAATGGGGTTAAATATTCTCAGGAGGAAGCCGTCCCGGGACAGGTTTCATTAAGTTAAGAGTGTGAATGGGCGTAGTTGTATTTAACAGAGACTTGTGAGGTTTTCCACATCCTCGACTCTCAACACATTGATTTATTAAAATAAACAAAAGATGGAGTAATGTGGAGTTATTATACAGTTCAGAAAGTGGATTCAGTTTGATTTAAGACTAGTTTAAAAGGGTCTAAGTCTGGTTTTAGAGGGATTTAAAGAGTGTTGTTCGAGGTCGAGTGTGAAAGTTGTTGAATGTTGTGAAGATGCTGCAGAAAAGACAAGCCTAATGACCTTTAACCTAATGACCCTTCCCCAAAAACTCTCCTGAAATATCCTCCTGGTTTAACCTGAAGTTTCCACAGAACGGGACGGGACTGTACGGGTCGGGACTGTACGGGTCGGGACGGGACGGGTCGGTTTAGACTGGTTTGATCTGTTTCTGTATGAGATATTTATTCATAAAAAACGTTTACGTCTTTCTAACTTCTTCTGTTTTTAGGGATTTATTCTTTTAATGTCACATTTCTGATGCACAGTAAAAACTGGAGTCAAGACCGGATTTACAAAGACCAAGTCAAGGTTTTAGAGAGTTGGGACATAATCCAATCAAGACCATCTAAGACACACTGTAATAGATACAAGGGAACTATAAAAAAAAACCTAAACAGTCCAAGTCCAGACTTAGACCAGGTCGAGACTCATGGAGGTCAGTGTTTGGTGAAGGAGACAAAGTTAGTCCAGTCTTAGACCAGGTCCAGACTCATGGAGGTCAGTGTTTGGTGAAGGAGACAGAGTTAGTCCAGACTTAGACCAGGTCGAGACTCATGGAGGTCAGTGTTTGGTGAAGGAGACAAAGTTAGTCCAGTCTTAGACCAGGTCCAGACTCATGGAGGTCAGTGTTTGGTGAAGGAGACAGAGTTAGTCCAGTCGTAGACCAGGTCTAGACTCATGGAGGTCAGTGTTTGGTGAAGGAGACAGAGTTAGTCCAGTCTTAGACCAGGTCCAGACTCATGGAGGTCAGTGTTTGGTGAAGGAGACAGAGTTAGTCCAGTCTTAGACCAGGTCCAGACTCATGGAGGTCAGTGTTTGGTGAAGGAGACAGAGTTAGTCCAGTCTTAGACCAGGTCCAGACTCATGGAGGTCAGTGTTTGGTGAAGGAGACAGAGTTAGTCCAGTCTTAGACCAGGTCCAGACTCATGGAGGTCAGTGTTTGGTGAAGGAGACAGAGTTAGTCCAGTCTTAGACCAGGTCCAGACTCATGGAGGTCAGTGTTTGGTGAAGGAGACAGAGTTAGTCCAGTCTTAGACCAGGTCCAGACTCATGGAGGTCAGTGTTTGGTGAAGGAGACAGAGTTAGTCCAGTCTTAGACCAGGTCCAGACTCATGGAGGTCAGTGTTTGGTGAAGGAGACAGAGTTAGTCCAGTCTTAGACCAGGTCCAGACTCATGGAGGTCAGTGTTTGGTGAAGGAGACAGAGTTAGTCCAGTCTTAGACCAGGTCCAGACTCATGGAGGTCAGTGTTTGGTGAAGGAGACAGAGTTAGTCCAGTCTTAGACCAGGTCCAGACTCATGGAGGTCAGTGTTTGGTGAAGGAGACAGAGTTAGTCCAGTCTTAGACCAGGTCCAGACTCATGGAGGTCAGTGTTTGGTGAAGGAGACAGAGTTAGTCCAGTCTTAGACCAGGTCCAGACTCATGGAGGTCAGTGTTTGGTGAAGGAGACAGAGTTAGTCCAGTCTTAGACCAGGTCCAGACTCATGGAGGTCAGTGTTTGGTGAAGGAGACAGAGTTAGTCCAGTCTTAGACCAGGTCCAGACTCATGGAGGTTAGTGTTTGGTGAAGGAGACAGAGTTAGTCCAGTCTTAGACCAGGTCCAGACTCATGGAGGTTAGTGTTTGGTGAAGGAGACAGAGTTAGTCCAGTCTTAGACCAGGTCCAGACTCATGGAGGTTAGTGTTTGGTGAAGGAGACAGAGTTAGTCCAGTCTTAGACCAGGTCCAGACTCATGGAGGTCAGTGTTTGGTGAAGGAGACAGAGTTAGTCCAGTCTTAGACCAGGTCCAGACTCATGGAGGTTAGTGTTTGGTGAAGGAGACAGAGTTAGTCCAGTCTTAGACCAGGTCCAGACTCATGGAGGTCAGTGTTTGGTTAAGGAGACAGAGTTAGTCCAGTCTTAGACCGAGACAAGACCAAGACTTTTACCAAAAATCCGACATCTGAATATGTTTATCTCCAGAACACACAGGCTTCATTTAAATCTTATCTGTTTTGTCGACCCGACCCGTCCCGCTCCGATGGAAACTGTCCAGTCTGACCTTCTTCTAAGGATCAGAAGAAGCGGTCCATCTTGTGTCCCGCTCTTGTCTCTCTTTACTCCGTTTGCCGTTGTTGGAGGGCGGCCATCTTGTGAACAGTTGTTGTGTGTTGCGTTTTCTCCGGTGCAGGCAGATGCTCGGCCTCCACAGTGAACTTGCCTCGACAGACGGACCCTGTCATTAACAACAGGCTGTCCAAGTCTTCTGCCACGCTCTGGAACTCCCCCAGCAGAAGTAAGACCTGCCCCACCGCCCCACCGCCCCCTCCATCCCCGCCTCCGACAGTAAACGGAGTGGACTTACGGAGTTTAACGTCACTGTTTCTGTTAAAGAGTTCAGGACGTGCTGCTAATGCTAACAGACAGAAAACTTTTGGAAAATGCCCACAGTCTCTTTAAACAAATGGAAAAAAGCACTAAATGAAACCAAAACCAAGAAGCACATGGCTAATTTGCATAATCCCAAACTTCACTCCTAATGCCTGGATCTAATAGGGATTAATTATGGGATTCTAATGTGTATTTTTGATTAAAATCTAAATTTTACTAGTCACTTTTAAGAGTAGAATAGCATGCTAACGGTTATTTATAGCTATTCACACAATATAAACTCAATTTTAGGAAAGAGTCAGTGTCCATTTGTCGATTCCAAAATCCAAAAGTAAGCTCTAGTCTTCGATGTAACTTAAATTTGTTGAAATACTAACAACTAATAAACCTTATGTAGAGCTGACATTTGGCTAAACACAATAAGGACAACAACAGAAAGGCAAAAAAACAAAATATAGAAACGTCTTAGAAATGGCGGCACCACTTTAGAATAACTCACTTTATTAAACATTAGTTGAGTATTTGTAACAACTTTATTAATCCTTAATTCATCATTTACAAAGCATAAATCCAACATGAATAATCACTATTACAGTATGAACATTGTTATAAATGTTTTAGTCTTAACAATAAACATGTATAATTATAATTATAAATATAAATTATATTTCAGTGTTGATTAGAGAATTAATTGTGAATTACACGTCTATTAATGCTTTACTACTGTTTTATTGTGTGAGTTATTATAAAGTGTTACTGAAATGTCTCTCTTTATTATTGATTGACTGATTTTGGGAAAAAGTTAGGATGAAATGTACAAATTTATAAAACTTACCTCAATGAACAATGAATAACTCACTCTGTTAAGCATTAGTTGAGCATTTGTAACAACTTTATTAATCCTTAATTCATCATTTACAAAGCATTAATCCAACATTAATAATCACAATTACAATATGAACATAGTTATACATGTTTTAGTCTTAACAATAAACACATGTATAATTATATTTAAGTGTTTATAAATAGTTGATTAGAGAATTAATTGTGAATTACACGTCTATTAATGCTTTACTACTGTTTTATTGTGTGAGTTATTATAAAGTGTTACTGAAATGGCTCTGATTTTGGGAAAGATTTAAGATGCAATGTACAAATTAATAAAACTTAGCTCAATGAACGATAAAAATAAACCCAAATTGTTCTTTTTTTCAACTTGAGCAGACGTTTATACACATTTTCAACTCAGAGAAACATGTAGCGTCAGTATAGTAATTGTTAGATTGTGGTCCACTCCGGTTCACTGTCCCGGGCCCACTCCCCTCTGGTCTCGTCTCCCGGGACTGTGGTCTCCGGTGGCCTGCCTGCTGCCTGTGCTTGGTGACTGGTCATTTACCACGTCTCGTTTGCATCGTGGTCTTCTTCTTCTTCTTTAATTATTATTATTTTTGATCATTTTTTAATTTGCTTGGTGGATCTCCCTCTTCTTTCACCGAATCATTCTGTGGTGACTCTGGTGCATTTCTCACATTTCTCAGTCACTTCTTTTTGGTTTTTGTCCCTCAGTATTTTTTATTGTCGGTGTTGTTTTTAATGTGGTGGGAGTGGCTTGTTGGTGGTGGGTTTAATGGTGTGACTGTGACACAATAATCCAGTACGACTGCTTTGTTCACATGCATCATGTCACATATGGATTTGTTCTTTTTAATTGATTAATCGATTGAGTCTAACTTGCCTGATTAATAGAGATTTACCGCTGCAGCATGGTTAGGTTAATATCAGCAGTTATTTAATGATTTAATAATGCTTACAGTTCATTTAAGGAGGCTTTGGTCTGGACTCTCAGACTTTACCGTTTGGTCAGAACCAAATCTTGAGGTTGGACCAAACAGATGCTCTTTGGTCTCAGTCCAGACCAGACTGGACCAAGGTTTATTTATGAAAAAGTGTTTTGTGATAGATTGGACCAAATACAGGAAGTGACAGAGAATTAAACACATGAAGAAGAACGATCGGAGGAGAGAAAAAACTTAAATACATAAGATTATATTGTTTTATGTTTTGATAGTGTCTGTTTTTCTTTTAAAATTATTAAACCAATACAGTGGAATTTGAGAGGATCTTGGTGAGGACTTTCAATCCATAGACAATAAATATGTAATCGCTGCATTGGCTCAAATCTAGCTGAAACCTATTCAAATCCAGCTGAAACCTGTTAAAATCCTGTAGAAACGTGTTCAAATCCATCTAAAACCTGTTAGAATCCATCAAAAACCTGTTCAAATCCAACTCAAACCTGCTCAAATTCATCTAAAACCTGTTCAAATTCATCTAAAACCTGTTAAAATCCAACTCAAACCTGTTCAAATCCAGCTGAAACCTGTTCAAATCCAACTAAAACCCCTTAAATCCATCTAAAACCTGTTAAAATCCAACTGAAACCTGTTCAGATCCAAACAAAAACCTGTTTAAGTCCATATAAACCAATCAGAGCTTACTTAGAGACAGAGGCTAAAATAACAGACTGGAACTTCTAGAAAGGAGCGTACAGAAATATAAAACTGAATTTAATTCACCTAAAAACAATATTTTATTTTAAAAGTCTCATTTCTGCTGCTTGTCCCTGAAACCTTCTGGCTTCATATATATTTGACCATCCTCGGGCGTTAATTAAAGACAGTATCTCACAGTGAAATCGTCAGCTTTCCATCTCTTGTTGCCATCGGTAACGCAGGTTGTTACCATTGGCAACGCGAGATACTGCAGATGAACTGATGCAGGCTCAGATTATGTCGATATTTCTATTTTTAAAGTCTGTGGTCAGATTTTATAGAGTTTAGAGCGATATAGATAAGTGCTTTTATCATTGAACGTGAAAATAAGCCTTGATTAATCAGTTTACAAGTGTATTTTTGGGATTTAATATTTACATGCTTCAGAGAAACAGTGATTTATATCCTTTATTGTATCGCTTTATTTAACAACAGAGCTACTGGCATCGGGTGAAGACACATGGACCCAGAACACGTCATATTAATGCAAATTTACATTAAGACGATGACATTTATGAATATTTAATAAAATCAACAATAATGAGAGAGTTTTGAGGCACTATTTGTCTCTATTAGTTTTAGTTTTGGTATAAAACTAAAAAGTTACTGTAGTTCCTTGTGTTAAACTGAGGAGAGGGACGAAAAACTGTGACAAATCCAACTAAAACCTGTTAAAATCCATCTAAACCCTGTTTGAATCCAGCTGAAACCTGTTCAAATCCATCTAAAACCTGTGAATATCCAACTAAAACCTTTTCAAGTCCATCTAAAACCTGTTCAAATCCAACTAAAACCTATTCAAATCCAACTAAAACCTGTTGGAATCCATCTAAAACCTTTTCAAATCCATCTAAAACCTTTTCAGATCCATCTAAAACCTATTCAAATCCATCTAAAACCTGTTCAAATCCAACTGAAACCTCTTAATCCATCTAAACAAGTTTAGCTGTTTGAATCCAACTAGAACTTGTCCAAATCCATCTAAAACCTGTTCAAATCCAACCAAAACCTGTCCAAATCCATCTAAAACCTATTCAAATCCATCTGAAACCTGTTCAAATCCATCTAAAACCTGCTCAAATCCATATAAAACCTATTCAAATCCAGCTGAAACCTGTTCAAATCCATCTAAAACCTGTTCAAATCCACCTAAAACCTGTCCAAATCCATCTAAAACCTATTCAAATCCATCTAAAACCTGTCCAAATCCAGCTGAAACCTGTTCAAATCCATCTAAAACCTATTCAAATCCATCTAAAACCTGTCCAAATCCAGCTGAAACCTGTTCAAATCCATCTAAAACCTATTCAAATCCATCTAAAACCTGTCCAAATCCATCTAAAACCTACTGTTCTATCAGAATATGTGTGTATATATGTATAAAGTCCCAAAACATAGCTCGTCTTTTCCAAAATCCCGGTCGATCCCTTTAAACCTGTGAGTGCTGCTGGGTCTGGAGGGTCTGGGGGCTGTTTGTGACGTGGACAGAGCCAGGTATCAGTCTCTGTGGGTCTGGAGTGCAGCAGTAAACAGGCTCGTGCCGCAGTGGAAACAGACGAGGACGACGAGGAGGAGGAGGAAGAGGAGGAGGAGCGGTTGCCTAGAAACAGGAGGCAGTGGAGTTATCAGTTCGTCATAAAACATGTGGAAACGGTCGGTGACTGTGGGCTTTTGGAGAAGACTCAGCGTCACAGAGGTTTATGAGACTAATGTTTGGGTTTAGACCTGGATTTAGAAGAAGAACGGGTTAATCCTGGTTTAGTCTTGGTTGATTTCATAGTTAGTCCTAATACAGATGTTGAAAATCCAAATTTACACCTGGATTTAGTCCTCTTGTGAGTTTAGCCTCAGTCCTAGATTAAACCTGGATTTACTTCTGGTTTATCTAAATTATTTTGACCTGGTTTAGCCCCTATTTAGTCATGGTTTAGTCTTTGTTGATTTTATGGTTAGTCCTAATACAGATGTTGATAAATACCAGGTTTAGCCTTTGTTTCTACTTGGATTTAGTCCTGGTTTATCCCAATGGTTTTGACCTGGTTTAGTCCTAGTTAAAACCTGGGTTTACTCTTAAATTAAAGCTTGGTCCCCGGTTTAGTTCTGGTTTGGTCCACAGTCCAGTTATTTCGTAATTGAGTCTTAAATTAACTGGTTTATTGAGTTTAGTCTTGATTTAGTCTTAACTCCATGGTTTAGTATAAGTTATGAACTTAGTCCTGAATGTTGTTGGGTTTATAATTTATGTTTGTGATTTTCTTGGTTAAATCTTGATTTAGTCTCTGGTTTGTTCCACTTTAGTGTTGTTTTTGCCCTAGACTTAGTCCTGGTTTAGTCCTGGTTCTGGCTCTAGTTTAGACCTGGGTTTAGCTTTGGGTTATTCCTGATTTACTTGATTTATTAGACTTAGATTTAGACCTGGATTTAGTCTTGTTTAGTCCTTAACCATATTAATTTGTCCACAATATGGTCCAGTTTTTTCATAAATTAGTTTTGCATTAATCCTGGTTTAATCCTGGTTTAATCCTGCAGTTGGCCCTGGATTATCTTTAGGTTTAGTCCTGGTTTAGTCCTGGTTTAGACCTGGTTTAGTCCTGGTTTAGACCTGGTTTAGTTCTGGTTTAGTTCTCTACTGTTTGAATAAGTCGTCCAGTTCTGTCCTCTCCATTTTCCCGTTTACATTCACGCTCAGTTTAAATGAAAGTACCGTTTTGTTGTTTCCGTCCACACATCATTAAAGTGCATCTCTGTGTGTCCTGCTGCTGCTGTTGTCGAGTTTTCATCCCATGATGCACTTCAGCAGAAACACAATAACGGTACAACTCTGTGTGCGCTGCTTTTGGGACAAATCCAAACTCTGTCAAACCATTACATTAGCTTTATTAATCACATTCGACCATGTTTTCATGTGGTAAGTTTGAAAAAGAACTCGCTCCGATGTGTTTTCATCTAATGTTTGTCATAAATGTGCTTTTCAGGGGTGTTTTTATGTTAAATGCATTCATCTGTGGTGGAAAAATGACCAATTAGTGGAATATATTTTGTCCAAACCAAACAAACGTCACTTTTGTCTGTATCTTCTTCATGTGTTTGTTGTTCTGACTGTTCCCTGAGACTGACAGCGCCCTCTTGTGTCAGTCCTTCATGTGTTTGTTGTTCTGACTGTTCCCTGAGACTGACAGCGCCCTCTTGTGTCAGTCCTTCATGTGTTTGTTGTTCTGACTGTTCCCTGAGACTGACAGCGCCCTCTTGTGTCAGCCCGCAGCCTGCGTCTCAGTCCGTGGGAGAGTAAGATCGTGGAGAGGCTCATGACGCCGACGCTGTCCTTTTTAAAGAAGAGTCGCAGCGCCGCGACGCTCCTCAACAACAGCGACTGTGAGTGTCACTTAGTCTCGGTTTAAGTCCTGGTTTAGTCCTGGTTTTGTCCTGGTTTAGTCCTGGTTTAGTCCTGATTTAGTCCTTGTTTAATTCTGGGTTCAGTGCTGGTTTTGCTTCTGGGTTAAGTCCAGATTTAGGTTTGGTTTTAGACTTTGTTTAGTCCAGGTTTAGTTCTGGTTCAGGTTCTGTTTACTCTTGGGTTTATTCCTGGCTCAGTTTTGGTTTAATGTAAGGGTTAGTTCTGTCCCAACGTTAGACATTGTTTGGGTTTCATCTTAAATTGAGTGCTAGTTCTGTTCTTATTTTAGTCTGGGTTTAGGTCTGGTCTGGTCCTTTTTTAGTCCAGGGTTTAATCCTGATGTGGCCCTTGTTTGATCTTGGTTTTAGTCCTGGTTTAGCCCTGGCTTTAGTCCTGGTTTAGTCCTGGTTTAGTCCTGGTTTAGTCCTGGTTTAGTCCTGGTTTAGTCCTGGTTTAGCCCTGGCTTTAGTCCTGGTTTAGTCCTGGTTTAGTCCTGGTTTAGCCCTGGCTTTAGTCCTGGTTTAGTTCTGGTTTAGTTCTGGTTTAGTCCTGGTTTAGCCCTGGTTTAGCCCTGGTTTAGACCTGGTTTAGCCCTGGTTTAGTCCTGGTTTAGTCCTGGTTTAGACCTGGTTTAGCCCTGGTTTAGTCCTGGTTTAGTCCTGGTTTAGACCTGGTCTAGCCCTGGTTTAGTTCTGGTTTAGTCCTGGTTTAGTCCTGGTTTAGTCCTGGTTTAGACCTGGTTTAGACCTGGTTTAGTCCTGGTTTAGCCCTGGTTTAGTCCTGGTTTAGTCCTGGTTTAGTCCTGGTTTAGTCCTGGTTTAGACCTGGTTTTAGTCCTGGTTTAGTCCTGGTTTAGTCCTGGTTTAGTCCTGATTTAGTCCTAGTTCAGTCCTTGTTTAATTCTGGGTTAAGTACTGGTTTTGCTTCTGGGTTAAATCCAGATTTAGGTTTGGTTTTAGACTTTGTTTAGTCCTGGTTTAGTCCTGGTTTAGTCCTGGTTTAGACCTGGTCTAGCCCTGGTTTAGTTCTGGTTTAGTCCTGGTTTAGTCCTGGTTTAGTCCTGGTTTAGACCTGGTTTAGACCTGGTTTAGTCCTGGTTTAGCCCTGGTTTAGTCCTGGTTTAGTCCTGGTTTAGTCCTGGATTAGCCCTGGTTTAGTCCTGGTTTAATCCTGGTTTAGTCCTGGTTTAGTCCTGGTTTAGTCCTGGTTTAGACCTGGTTTTAGTCCTGGTTTAGTCCTGGTTTAGTCCTGGTTTAGTCCTGGTTTAGTCCTGGTTTAGTCCTGGTTCAATCCTGGTTTAGTCCTGGTTTAGACCTGGTTTTGGTCTAAATTCTCATATTGGCCTCAGTTTCATTATTAATTGCCCCTTTTCTGTATTCACTTTGTTCTCTTCTGTTTTTTTTACTCTGTCTACATGTTATTACCTCTGTGTGTGTTTATTACCCTGTTATTACCCCTGTGTGTGTTTATTACCCTGTTATTCCCCCTGTGTGTGTTTATTACCCTGTTATTCCCCCTGTGTGTGTTTATGACCCTGTTATTACCCCTGTGTGTGTTTATTACCCTGTTATTCCCCCTGTGTGTGTTTATTACCCTGTTATTCCCCCTGTGTGTGTTTATTACCCTGTTATTACCCCTGTGTGTGCTCCTGTCCAGCCTGTGGCAGCCCTCTGACCTGTTCCCACCAGAACAACGCTGAGCGGTGGAGACTGTCGTCGGCCAGTACTCCAGACATCACTCAGAGGCAGCGCAGACGGAACTCCACTCCGGTCAGTGTCACTTCACAGAGTCAGGTCGTTACCGTTAGCTGCATTTATCTTAAAAGAGCAGATAAATGGATGCAGTAGTCACTTTTTCTGTACAGCTTTGGATTCACTCAGGTTTAGGGTCAGGTCTCTGAGCACTAAGACCTCCAAAGTCCAAAGTTGTGACTGTTTAACGTGACATTTGGGACGTTTGAATGCATCACAATCATATATATCTTTGGGTTTATCGTCCTGGATTTGACATTTAGTTTTTACAGTTTTAGCTCTGGTTTAGTCTTGGTTTAGCCACGACTTTGGACCAGTTTTGGCCGAGATTTAGTCCTGGTTTGATCCTAGTTTAGTCTGGATTCAGCTCTGGTTTAGTTTGGCTTTAGTTTAGCTTTATCTCTTGGGTCCTGGGTCAGGCCTGGTTTAGTCCTGGCTCGGTCTTGATTTAGTCCTGGTTTAGTCTTGCTTCAGCCCTGGTTTTAGTACTACATTTGTAAAGGTTTAGTCCTGTTTTGGTCCTGTTTTGTCCTGGTTATAGATATCATCCAAATGATGTTCATAGTTTTGAAAGATAAGCCTTGTTTAGTCTTGGTTTATTGCTGATTTATTCCTTCATTTAGTCCTGGTTTAGTTTTGCTTAAGTCCTAGTTTTAGTGTTGGTTTTAGCATTGGGTTCAGTTTTGATTTAGCTCTGGTTTGTTCCGGTTTTAGTTCTGGTTTTGATTGTGTTTTAGTCCTAGACTTGACCTGGTTTATTCCAGTTTTAGTTCTGGTTTTGATTGTGTTTTAGTCCTAGACTTGACCTGGTTTGTTCCGGTTTTAGTTCTGGTTTTGATTGTGTTTTAGTCCTAGACTTGACCTGGTTTATTCCGGTTTTAGTTCTGGTTTTGATTGTGTTTTAGTCCTAGACTTGACCTGGTTTATTCCGGTTTTAGTTCTGGTTTTGATTGTGTTTTAGTCCTAGACTTGACCTGGTTTATTCCGGTTTTAGTTCTGGTTTTGATTGTGTTTTAGTCCTAGACTTGACCTGGTTTATTCCAGTTTTAGTTCTGTTTTTCCTGGTTCTGTCTTGGTTTAGTCCTGACTGTAATCCTGGTCTTAGTCTTGGGTTTAGCTCGAGTTTTTTCCAGGTTTAAACTTGGTCTAGTCCTAGTTTTCTTCATAGTTTTGTCCTTCACTTAAATCCTGGATAGACCTGCTTCAGTCCTGCTTTATTATTGATTCAGACCTGGTTCAAGTCAAAGGAAGAGTGAAAATCGGAGGATAAAGTAAGTTTTCCTGATGATCATGTGTCATTATATTGAGTCATATATTTGTCAAAGGAAGAGACTTAGATTCTCAGAGTTAAATATAGTCTTGGCTCAGGTTTGTCTTTGGAGATTCCCGTCTGCTTCAGGTGTTTTCTGGGAGATCCCCTCCTAAATTTATCCCAGAAGCAGCGTATTATTTTACAAAAGACCGTCTGGTTTTATAAATAGTTGTGTTTTCTGGAGCCTGAGGTTACAACTGTCTGTTTTTGTTAAAGGTGGAGAAGAAGAAGAAAGAGAAGAAGGACAAAGAACGAGAGAATGAGAAAGAGAAGAACGCTCTGACGAAAGAGAAAGTTCAGAAGAAGAGACTGACGCCGTCGCCCACTGCCACCATCAACCAGAGATCCAGACCCGAGTCCAGGTAAAGTCAAGACCACACTAAGACCAGGTAAAGTCAAGACCACACTGAGACCAGGTCGAGGCCAAGACCGGCTCTGGATTTAAACCAAACCTTGAGTTATCGGTGTATTTTTTTTACAGAAGCCACGTCCAGCAGCACAGAACAGATAGAACGGAGAAAAAGAAATTATATGTTGTGAATTTTCCAAATAAACACACGAAAAACATAAAAAGTCTGTTTCATAAGCACAATTTAAAGGGGAAATGTCCTTTTTAAGTGTGATTAGTTTTTATTAATACTTTAGACAATATCTGATTTATATTATTAAAACAAAAAAACACAAGAAAAATAGCTCGGCAAACAATTATTTAACTTTCACGTTAGTCGGCCTGTTATACACCATTACAGACAAAATAAATACGTGTTTGCAGGAATGGATCACATTGTCGAACCCAGATGGATCATGATAAGAGCCCATCTTTTCTTAAATAAATCAGTGATTAAAGGTAGTTTTATTTTTTCCATAAGGATCTAATGGTAACTTTACATTTAGAATAGTGGAGCGTCCCAATATCCTAAAAGATATGTGCTTTTTTGTGTTTTTAAGTGGATCACATAAAGCACTTTCACATTCACAAACTTTTTAACTTTTAACTTTTTAAAATTTAAAATGGCCGTGTCTGTTTTAATGATTTCCGTGTTCAAATAACAAACATTAAGCGTGTAATTGGACAGTAAACAGACACTGAAAAAGGAAATGTCTGGTGAATTTTTTAAGTAAACACACAAGTGCAAAGCTGAGAAAGACAAAAAGCCTGTTTCAGAAAAGGGAAATTCACTGTTCTTCTACAATCAGCTCTATGTACTTTAAAATACCTGCTTCTGTTTATACTGTATTATATTATAAAGATACTGCAGGTGATTCTTAAAGTGTAAATGAATGCTTTTGATAAAAAAGACGTGATGCAGAACTGAAGAATTGGTTTTAAATTTAATTAGGTCTGGTTTTGGTTTAGTTCTACTTTTAATCCTTCTTTTTTTTTTAGTTTTGTCTTGTTTTTTTGTCCTTGGTTTAGTCTTGGTTTGGGCTTCGTTGAACTTGGTTTAGTCCTGGTTTTAGTCCTGAGTTAAAACCTGGTTTACTTGGTTTGGTGTTAACTTTTGTGTTGGTTTAGTCCTGAATTATCCCAGTTTAACCCTGGTTTAAACATGAAGAGGTCCTGGGGAATATTTATAAAATACAAACACTGAAAACTCATGTCTGGGTTAGTGTTTAAAAGAGGAAAAGATGTTTAGAAAAATGTACTTTTCTGCAGCATTTGGACTAAGACTATTCTTGAGTCTTTAGTTTTTAAAATCTTCTGCTCGACTTATTGCAGCTTTCACCAAAGAATAAAGTGTATGTCTGTGTTTATTTTGGGTTCTCAGATGAAGCACTATGTTATTTTTGGGGTGTTTTAGCTTTTAGTGGACACATGGAGACAGAGACAGAGACAGAGAGAGGGAAGAGGAGTCCTGAGAGAAACAGATCAAACATGGCCGCCGGTCTCAGGTTACACTGCCTTCGGTGTTTGACCCAGATTTGGACTGAACTGAGGGTTTAGTTTTAGGTCTAGACTTGTCTTAGTTTAACATTGCTTTCAGTTTAATTTAGTTCTGGTTTATTCTTTATGGTTTTTGGCCTAGTTTTGGTTTAATGTGGACCTGAGCTCTGATTGTGGTTTAGTCCTAGTTTAGTCCTTGATTTAACCCTAAGTCTAAGTTTCAGTTCAGTTTTATCATAGTCTTAGTTTTATTCCTTGAGTTGGTTTTAGTTTTAGTCCTGGTTTTAATCCTGGTTGGGTACGGTTTTAGTCCTGGTTTATCTCTGGTTTTCATTTGGTTTTAGGACACAATCTGGTCTAATCTTGATGTTAGTTTAGTCCTGGTTTAGACCTGGCTTTTGTCCGGGGTTTTATCTGGGTTTAGTCCAGGGATTAGTCCTGATCTAGTCTGGGTTTTATCCTGGTTTAACGCTCTGCTGGTTTAGTGTGGATTTAGTCCTGATTTGGACCTAGTTCAGTTCAGGTTTAGTCCTTATTTACTCTTGT
>CM072158.1:2482023-2556189 GCA_036850595.1 Rhyacichthys aspro | reverse complement strand
ATCTAAGCACTGGAAGTTATAATTATATGGAATACTCAAACGCTACTTACGCTTCTCGTTCATGTGATCTGGTATCCCGCCACGCGCACATACAGCCTGGAAATAGAACCAGAGGTAGTTGTAATACTTCAATAAAACCCCAAAACATAATGTCTGATACACAGGGATGTAACAATGCATTTGTAATAGTTTCTCTGCTGATTGAATCAAGTCTATGTAGGTTTTTAAACTGGTTCATCTATGTTTTTATGTTACAGAGCAGTAAATAATGAGAAGTGATTGAACAGACTTACTGCCACAGAGGTAACTGAGGATTTACTGAAAAGACGCTCTGCTTCCTTGAATTTCCTATTTCGTCTGTCAGTTTTGCTGTTGGAGTTTCTGTAAACAATAATAATAATTAATATATTTCTTATGATGCAATAAGTTACCAAATATTAGGACTTCACACAAGTCTGGGGAGAAAGGCAGCTTACTTCTGGTTGGTGAGGTATCGGTCCCATCCTCTGATGATGTTGCCGTACATCTGAGTGTCTTCTAGGTAGCTGCCTTCAAACGCATAGATCTGTCTTTCCAAGTTCACCAGAGTCTCCTAAAATGTACAAAAACTTAGTCAAACATTGCTTGGGCTTATTTTGTAACAGAGGCACAAATTACCATGCAATTTCCACCGATTAACTTTTATTAATATAATTTGAAGGTAATATAACTTATTCTCTTTGCTTATTTTATCAGTTTGCGGCTTTTTATCCTCCACATATTACTTTAAATATTTATAATATAAACGTGATTGATATGTTGGACCCCGCTGTTTAACAAAAAGCATTAAAAAAAGTACTAAATAACCCTGCTGTTCATAAACACAGCGCAGGTCTGACATCTCGCGAGAACTCTCGAACCGGGCGAATTGCTAACGCGAATTAGCATTTGCAAATATAACTCTAATAACACAAGCTAAAATAAAAGACACAGCCTCACGCAAGCTGACTATTATTACGATATTAAACAATAATAATCGAAACAGTGACGCCTTTATAGTAATCACGCTATAAGCTACTATTTCTGACATAAACAAAGCAGATGCTATCATTGTTAGCCGCAGCTACCGTTAGCCTAGGCCTTTCATTTTACAGCAAACGTTAGCGGCTAAAAAAACTTTCTCCAAACTTCTTACAAACCACGGCCGTTACTTTTAACATTTTACAAACTTACAGCTAATTCTTGTTTCCTCTTGACCAGGTCCGCCAGTTCCCGCCGGGTGTCCGGGATCTGGGGCGGAGTGGCCTTCGCGTGCATCGCCATGATGGATGGAGCTCTGGAAACAAAACAACGGCGCTATGGTTTAAGGCTGAAGTAGCGCCGAGCGGCCGAGAGGTGGCGCTGTAGGACCACGCACGGGTACGTACAGTGACGTCAGCTGCGTCAAATCACACCCGCCCTGTTTTCGCGTCGCCATAGTAACGGGAACTGTTCCGCTAAGTTGTGAAGGATTTGTTAATGAAATAAATGAACTTTTACAGGAATATTATGCATCTGAACTATGGGAAACATGTCCAGAGGTAATAAACACAAATCTAAATGTTGTCCTTATTTTATTTAATGCTTGTAATATAACTCTTTTTGCTAATAACAAACAGATGCCTCAGAGCGTGTGGCTTCAATCCCATCGAAATATAAAACTGTGGTGATTAGCAACTCAGAGAAGAAAGGGTTTTCCTCTCAGACCAAGAGGTTCCCCTCACAGCCTTCTCTGGTATGAAACTGAATGTCTCCACAGGGGTTAATCAAGTATGTTAAAATGCAAATAGTTATTAAAATGTCATATAACAAACTGTTTTGTGTTTGTTTCAGACTGAAAACCCAGGTCCTGGCAGCTACAACTACTGTTCAAGCTCCGAGGTCAACAATCCTTCTTTTTCAGCAAAGGGCACCACAGGCTTCGTCCCATCCAAGGTCAGGACGTCCTCATTTACTCTCACTTTAAAGAAATAATCAGACAGCAATGACAACCCATGAGACTAGACTTATGTATATAATTACACATCACAATTCCTTGTTATTTCATCATTATTTTGCCATTTTTTTATATTTCTATTCATTTTTCTTATTTTGTGCCTGCATTTACTATTTCTGTATCATGTTGTTCCTTTATTGACCTTTTTTTATTGCCTCTGAACTCTTTATTTTCCCATTTCTAATGCAGTTATGTCCCTGTCACTTTAGTCAACAGTGGTTTTTTGTTTTTTTCAGGCTCCCAGGGCTTTGACTCACCCTCAGAGGCACAGCCCGGGACCTAACGCCTACAACCTGCAGCGCTCCTTTATAAAAAACTACGACTTCAACACCGGAGTGTCCCGAGTGTTCAGGCGACCGGTGGCAGTGCAGCAGGACGGGCCCAAACACAGATATCCGGCTCCAAATCAGTACGACGTATGTGGAAATATCCCTAATATCTTCTAAATCCTACATCTTGACTCTCTTTCACATAAATACTGGACTGTCCCTTTAAACTGCTTCTCTCCAGATCCATTATGGCTGCAGTGAAAGATACAGCTCATCAGTTGGTTCCTCTTTCTTCCTCTCCAAAACTAAAAGAGACACTTATAACCCGAATAAAGATATGCCATCACCATGTAATAACCCGCTCCACTCATCCCAGATTAATCCGTGAGCTCATATTCACGTTTATACCGTTCTAACGTTAAGCTGTGTTTATGTTAAAGGTCAGTACAACGTGGACGACGACTTCCGACGCGTCTCGAAGGCCGTGTTGTCTCCCTTTAAATCCAAAACACAGAGGATCACGGGCCTGGTGGACAACCACGTCCCGGGACCAGGGGCATACAGTCCACACCAGGCCCCCGTCCCGCTGAGGAAGACCACCCTGCCGTGAGTAAAACCACACGAGTATGTGCCCAGGTCGTATGAAGGGCATTTGAAGTGGACAGGAAAATGAGGATTAAGTTTCAACAATAAATGAATTGGGTGAAATGAAAAAGACTACAGGGCGTGTATTGGACATAACCAATTAAAAAAAAAAAAATGAAAGATCCTACTCATAATGATACACAATCCTTGTCTTGAATAGTGTCTGTTGTGCAGCAAAGTAACACCAAACGTAATCCTTTCTGATGCTGTTTGTAGAAGATGAGAAAATAAAAAGCAGTAAAAGCATCACAACTCATCAACGTATTGTATTCATTTTAAAAGTGTTAATAACCAGTTAACTTAGTGTTAGTAATGTGTAACTTTTTTCAATTATTAACACTTCAGTTCTTTACTCATCACTTACCTTTTATTATCTCGTTCCTCCAGTCACTTTATTCATACTTTATCTAAAACGGTGTGGACTAAATGCATTGCTTTATTTCTCTGATTGTTTATACGTCGAGTTGTGTACATTTTATTTTGCACTTCCCCAGAAATCTCACCCAAATTCACAGAAACCGGGCTGATTCTTTGTATAAACTAGAATAAAAAGTGTGTCTATCCTTTGTTGAATAAAACCCCTTTTTCCCCTTTTCTCCTATCGTTGTTTCTTTTACTTCAGGAGGAGAAGTGGTCTGACCATCTCAGCTCCTCCTGTGATGGTCCCGAAGCCCCCTCCCACTCCAGGACCGGGCCACTACGACATAACCCGGAGCGTCTCGAGTAAACGGACCGTTCCCTCGGCTGCGTTCGCCTCTAAATCTGACCGTCTCACTCACATCGACAAGTCTGACTCACCTGGGCCAGGTAATGCTGCAGCTGGAAGAAATGACCACAGAAAAGCCTGATATTACAAGACAAGGACGTTATTGGTGTGATTTAGGATTAGAAAACATTTATTAGTCCCTTTATTAGTTATTAACAGTAAGAGCAGCAAAAAGCAGAAGTGTCAGACAGATCAAAGTGAAAAACCAACCTGGAATGAAGTTTTAAAGCTGTTCTAAGACAAGATAAACTAAAATAAATATGTAAATTGAAGACTATGCTAAAACAAATTAAATTAAAATAGACTATGCATATGTAAAATATATAGATATAAATAAATGAGTGAATTAATCTTGGACATAAAGGCACATTACAAACATTACATTAGAGCGTCTAGTGTATTGTATTGTTTGAAATTATTATTGTAATAATTATTGTATTGTAAAAAAAAGACCAAGACAAGTGTAGAATACGTTGGAAGAGATCCCGAGGAACAGTTAAAAAGTCCAAAAAGTCCAGTTCCAGTCTCAGGTTGTTTTAGTTTTCGGTGAAAGAGGCGGAGTTAAAGGCTGTTTTTAATTATAGTAAACAGTACAGTCTCATTAGATCCACTGATTCGAGGCTGGTGACTTCACAACAGAGCGATACGACTATAAAGAGCTCCATTTCTGCCTCAGATTCTGTAATGAAGTGCACACGTTACAGAAAACAGCTGACTTTAGTGTTATGTAAATGAAGCTGTTTAATATAGTATAAACACATAAACTGTATTTGAGAATTCAGGTCAAAAGCAGAGGGCAACAGTAGCTCTGCCTTTAACCTTCTAGAGTTATAACCCTGGGATTATTCATAAAAGAGCTCAAAACTAGCACCAAACACATTTAGATTCATGGAATACACTGAGATTGTATAATTAAACATCATTTTTGCATCATTAAAGCAGGTTTGTCTCACGTTTTTCCAGGTTTCTACGACCCTCATCTGTCGACAAAACAGTCCTTCTTCTACAACGACTCCAGGATCTGGCTTCCCGTTTGAAGTCACAGAACGAGGAGAAGCTCCAGCGCGAATCCAAGTCTGATCTGGGAAAACAAACGAAGAGAGACGCAGGCAAAAGGCTTCTCTGTAAGACGTCCCACTGTCTGTCTGGAGCAGATTGTATTTTTAGGATTATTACAGTATTTTGTGGAGAAAAAGAAGGAAGAATATATAATACTTGCAACATTTATGTCTGTTTTTATTGTCTTTTCAAACGAGTCCAGGGATTGTAATGTTTATGATACACACAAAAGCCTATAGAAAGAGCATTCCTTTGAGATTTAGTAACAGCAAAACTACATTCAACTTTAAAGCAACACCAACTCTGCCCAAACTCACACAGGACTGGTCCCTCTTTATAAATAACCTCTTTATTTAAGCTGTAAATTATTGTCAGTGTGAGATGTTTAGGTCCAGACTCATGAAGGTTACTGTCTGATGAAGGAGGCAGAGTTAGAGACAGATTTTTAATTGAATATAAAATGATTAAGGGTTTTTTTTATACCATTTACGTCTTGGTTTTGACGTCTCAGACCAAGACTTTTATAAAAGCATCTGTCAAAGCATCTTTATGTAAAAGAATCAAAATACTTCTCTTTAGAGGAAACTGTGCCGTTGGAAAAAAAAGACATTTTAAAAAACAATAAAAACAACACAATTTTCATGGATAAAATCAATAAAAAATGAAAAATAAGTGCATAAAGAGGCTCTAAACTAACGTAAGGCTCCATAGTAGACTTCCTCTGAATAATAAGAACTGAAGGAGACGATAAAGCACAAGGAAAGGTTTGATTAAACATGCGTCAGATTCTAGTGTAATTACTCTATTACTATTATGGCTGTGGGTGTCGTTATAATGACCTTTTGCTGCTGTAGATGTTACAGCGTTTGTTTCTGCAGCTGTCGGTCCAGTCCCTGCTTCAACAGCTGAGACCGAGGCTGGGACGACACCTCTGCAGCTGCTCCACAGGTTCGAGGGACAGGGGTGGGACGGGGGACAGAGGGGACAGAGGGGACAGAGGGGAGTGGGTCTGGGTGGGATGGGTTTGGGTGTGTTTACAGTTCTTTTAGTTCAGACCAAAACAGAATTATTCCTTTAGCTCTGGACCAAATGACACAACAGTCTGAGCTTTTTCAGAAGAAAGTGTCTAAAAAGATCATTTAAATTTGTGTTTAAGGTTTAGAAATAAATGAGGTCCACAGAATTAAAGTAAAATGTCAACAACAAAACATCAAATGCACTACAGTGTCAACCGCAAAATCAATTTTTTGAAACAACTTGTTTTTCTGTGTTTTCTATCTTCACAGAGCATCTTTTTAAACCTGTTTCAAACTAGGACTATGGACTAAACTCAGGAAAAAGTAAAAGCAAAAGCAAAAGAAACAAAAAATATGGCTAAACCAAGACAAACCATAAGCAACAAACCAGAATTTAACCCGAGAACCTGAAACTAAAGCAAAACTAAACGAGGATCAAAAGGACCTACGACTGAAACATCACTAAATCAAATACGGACTAAACCGAGAACCTAACCAAGTCAACTCAAAGATTAATCTGGAAAAAAAAGCAATAAATCCAGATCTAAAACAGTATAAAGCATAAACTAAACTGAGGCCTACATTTCTCAGAAGCTAGGGCTACATCAGGTAAAAGCAGAAACAAGAAGAACTGAACCCAAATGAACTATGTTTTGTGGAACCATATTAACAGATGAAACACTAGGTTTTAATTTGCCTTTTTGGCTTGAATCCCAGAGTTTTAACCCTCACTGTGTCCTCAGACTCTTTACAGTCAGACCACAGCGTCATCTGCTTGTGATTAAAACAGAGTCGATAACAACTGTGAGATGCCTGAATCTCTCCGACAGCCGCCGCGGTTAAATTCAGACTCTGACTACAGCTCTGCGCTCTCTGAAAATGTGAACTCGCCCTGAAACCACAGCTGATAATGAAAAAACTGAACGGGATTTATGAGGCGTTTGGAAAAAGATGGGACTAAACCAGGACTAAACCAGGTCTGAACCAAGGTTAAACCAGGACTAAACCAGGTCTAAACCAAGACTAAACCAGGTCTAAACCAGGACTAAACCAGAACTAAACCAGGTCTAAACCAGGACTAAACCAGGACTAAACCAGGTCTGAACCAAGGTTAAACCAGGTCTAAACCAGGTCTAAACTGGACTAAACCAGGTCTAAACCAGGACTAAACCAGAACTAAACCAGGACTAAACCAGGTCTAAACCAGGACTAAACCAGGTCTAAACCAGGGCTAAACCAGGGCTAAACCAGGTCTAAACCAGGACTAAACAAGGACTAAACAAGGACTAAACCAGGACTAAACCAGGACTAAACCAGGTCTAAACCAGGTCTAAACCAGGACTAAACCAGGTCTAAACCAGGACTAAACCAGAACTAAACCAGGACTAAACCAGGTCTAAACCAGGACTAAACCAGGTCTAAACCAGGACTAAACCAGGACTAAACCAGGTCTAAACCAGGACTAAACCAGGTCTAAACCAGGACTAAACCAGAACTAAACCAGGACTAAACCAGGTCTAAACCAGGACTAAACCAGGTCTAAACCAGGACTAAACCAGAACTAAACCAGGACTAAACCAGGTCTAAACCAGGTCTAAACCAGGACTAAACCAGAACTAAACCAGGACTAAACCAGGTCTAAACCAGGTCTAAACCAGGACTAAACCAGGTCTAAACCAGGTCTAAACCAGGTCTAAACCAGGACTAAACCAGGTCTAAACCAGGTCTAAACCAGGACTAAACCAGGTCTAAACCAGGACTAAACTGGACTAAATTCATGATTAAACCAGGATGAGTCACACTAAACAGACTTCAATGGAAATACTATTAAAACAGAAGAATTAAAAGCAGTTATATTCTCTTTTTTCTGTTGATGTGAGGTCTTTCTCCAGTTCGACTTCTCTTTTCAGACGAGTCTTGCTGGAGGCTGTTTATACGAGTCTTTGTGGTTTCTGTGGGACTTTCACGGTGTTGAGAGTAGGTTTTAGGGCAGTTACCTACATGCCCCTGGTTTATGAAGCTCCTATAGGTCTCCATCAGGATCCGACGAGTCCTGACCTGCTCCGAGTCAGAGACAGTCCCGTTCAGAGAGTTCAGGACAGACTTCCTGTTTGATATTTTTAGTCCCGAACGGCGGATGTTTTTAGATAAATTTGGCTCTGGACCTGCTCAGAGTTGTCTATAAAAGTCAAAATCAGGCCCAGGGGCCAATCATTCTTTGATAAAATGTATTTTTTATGGCCCCAGCAGCAGCAGCTTTATACAAACAGGTTCAAATCCACCTAAAACCTGTTCAAATCCACCTAAAACCTGTTCAAATCCATCTAAAACATGACAATTAAAAATAAAACCTGTTCAAATCCACCTAAAACCTGTTCAAATCCACCTAAAGCACGACAATTAAACTTAAAACATGTTTGAATCCCCACAAAATCTGTATAAATCCAACGTAAACCTTTTCAAACCCATCTAAAACCCACTGAAATCCAACTAAAACATGTTAAAATTCAACTCAAATCTGTTTAAATCTAGCTAAAACCTGTTCAAATCCACCTAAAACCTGTTCAAATCCACCTAAAACATGTTTGAATCCACGCAAAATCTGTATAAATCCAATTTAAACCTTTTGAAATCCATCTAAAACCTGTTCAAATCCAACTAAAACCTGTTTAAATCCAACTTAAACCTGTTCAAATCCAACTAAAACCTGTTCAAATCCAACTAAAACCTGTTTAAATCCAACTAAAACCAGTTCAAATCCAACTAAAACCTGTTCAAATCCAAATAAAATCTGTTCAAATCCAACAAAACCTGTTCAAATCCAACTAAAACCTGTTCAAATCCATCTAAAACCTGTTTAAATCAAACTAAAACCTGTTCAAATCCATCTAAAACCTGTTTAAATCAAACTAAAACCTGTTCAAATCCAACTAAAACCTGTTCAAATCCAACAAAACCTGTTCAAATCCAACTAAAACCTGTTCAAATCCATCTAAAACCTGTTTAAATCAAACTAAAACCTGTTCAAATCCAACTAAAACCTGTTCAAATCCAACTAAAACCTGTTCAAATCCAACTAAAACCAGTTCAAATCCAACTAAAACCTGTTCAAATCCATCTAAAACCTGTTTAAATCAAACTAAAACCTGTTCAAATCCAACTAAAACATGTTCAAATCCAACTAAACCATGTTGACCACTATGAAACTCAAAAAACCCATAACGAATCACATAAAAAATCCATATATCTGATATACACTGTACCTGTACAAGATATTAAGATATTTGCAGCAGGAAGTAAATTTCGTTGCTTTAATAATAATAATAATATAATGATTTTCCAAAATGAAATGCACTTGAACACAACATAGGGATTGTTGAGTCAAAACAGGACATTTTAATTTTATTCCAAAGTGAAATCTCTATAAATTATTGTAGAAAGCTTTATTGAACTCCCTGCCTTTTACTTTATGACGTTTCCCGCTCGT
The DNA here is from genome assembly GCA_036850595.1 of Rhyacichthys aspro. Taxonomy (NCBI): domain Eukaryota; kingdom Metazoa; phylum Chordata; class Actinopteri; order Gobiiformes; family Rhyacichthyidae; genus Rhyacichthys; species Rhyacichthys aspro. The sequence continues at coordinate 2,546,933 of CM072158.1, read as the reverse complement.
CCCTTTTCTAAATCACATTAAAGCAGCAGCAGCAGAGACTGTGAACCATTATTCCTTCTGGACTCTTTCATGTTTCACAGAGCAGCCGTCGATCAGCTCCGTCTTTGGCCTCTGTGTTAAAAGGACAACACTGAATAATAAAAAAGTCAAATTACGACGCACTTCTGACTTTATTTATGTTGAAAATAAGAGTCGAACCCAACGATGTGACTGGCCTCATTTATGAACTCTGCGTTAACGTCTCTACAGTGTTTCTCACAGAAAAGTGGGTCATGCATATTTTATCCGTCATACATTTGGCCTTTAAGCTACAGCACACTACGGTATAGACAGAATTCACTTTCCCTCAAGCTTCTTAGCTGTAAAACCTGATTTGATTTTATTATTACAGCCTCGTTTTCATTCGGTCGGTTTGTGGGCTTGTGTTTCCACTCTGCTGGGTCCAGAGAGAGACACTAAAGTCCTGTCTCTATTTGAGCAATAAAACGTATTTGAAGCAGACATAATGTTGATTATAAAAAGAAAGTGTAGCTGCGCGAATAAATCCTTGTGTGCAGCAGCGAGATCCATCTTTCTGAACATTAAATTCACCGTTTCCTCTCATTTAGACTCAATATTTGAGTTTGTACAGGTTCTGCTTGTGTTTAATGCAGTGGAGACGATAAATACAATGTTTAAATTCATGAAGCGAGAGCCGTACGACACTGACCACGTTTAAAACCACAAACACTAGCTTTGTCGACAGGAAAAAGTCCAATATTTATCATGTTTTTTGTTTGAATCTGACGTTTATCACAAGAACAAGGAGGAATTTATTTGAAAAACATTTCTATTTTTTTACGTACTTCATTCGAGTGAGGATTATTTATCGTCCAGCGTTTAGCTCCAACTTTTCCAAAGCGTCCCACAGAGAGCTGGACACACTTAGGACCCCAGACGTCCCAGTGGTAATTAAAACTTGAATTTATACGTCTGGAAGTCGTATAAAAGTCTAGACTAATTCCTCTTCAGCAGGATCTTCTAGACCTTGCAAAACATTTTTCAAGGAGAGACAAATTTGTTAAAAAGTCAATTTATTTTAGAAAACCTTTAAAAAGAAAAGAAAAGGGCAAATGAGAGATCTGCAGGACACAGTTCTGACTCGAGAGCAGCTCTTCTTGTATCATATAATTCATTTTAAATAGAATCCACGCCCAGATTACATTTAAACACATAAACACTGATTTATTGACAGAAAAAATCATTCCAAATACCCCTCGATTTGTCAGGTTTGCATTTTTAACACAATATATAGATTTTTCTTATCATCAAATAAAATACTACAATAAAAACATAAAAAAAAAAATCAAAAAATCAAAAAACCATATTTGTTTTCCAAATCAAATCGAATTATTTGCCACATTAAGCTCACATTGTGTTGTTCCAGTGCATTGTGTCCACGTTGTAAAGCGTGTTATTGTTGATAAAGTGTAATAAAACACGTTAATGACGGGGTAATTACACAGACACACGCCCTGTTTATAACTGAGCTGCAGCAGGAGGTTTTCAGCTGCTGCAAATCATCTGATGGACACAACCATTCACGACACACACTTCAGGGACTCTTTCATAACACGTTTTTTTCACTAAATCCTCACAAAGCAACTTCTCAGAAAACACACGTTTGGTTCAAGGTTTTATTTGAGTCTTTGGTGGAGTTTTTGTTTGTTATTTTCCAGAAAAGTGAGATTTGTCCGGTTTGAAGCGGGTGGTACGGTCCCAGTGTCCGGCATGTGGTTTGTGTCTGTGTCAAGTTAAAGGAGAAACACAACCGGAAGTAGCGCTAGGACTTTCAGAGTAAAACAAAATGCTGAAGTGCGTTAAAATGACCCACCAGCTTTACTCATCATCTTAAAATAGAAAGCGATAGCGTATTTTTACATATTTTTATTTTCTGTTGTTTTTTTAAGATGCAGTCAGTTTGTATTTGATGATTTATTTTGTAATTAACCAAATCGTTAATAAGGAGCAGTAGTTTATTTGACTCTGAAACTAGTCTCCAATCGATAAACGCATAAAGACAGCTGTTGAATATTGTTGATAAGGGCCGTTCGGAGTCTATTTATTTACATTTGAGTTTACAAAATGTAATTTAATTTAATTTTTTTGTAAAATAAATCAAATATTAAATATATAATAAAAATAAAATAATAAATATAAAAAAACAGAATAATTAAATAAAACAAAATGAAACAAAAAATATATATTACAAGTTTTTATTTAATCTATTTATTATTTTTTTAATTTCACATTTAATTCTATTTGGATTCTCTGTTTGTGGGGTAAGCATTTAACTGGGCCAATACTCTATAATTGGAAAGGACATTTGAATATACAGCTGTATATTATATTATATTGTAAATGTTGCACAACTATGTTTTTTTCGTTTTTGTTTATTTTAAAAATATGAAATGGCACAAACAAAATGAATAAAAATAATGTAAAAAAAAAAAAGTATATAACCCTCATTTTTGCACAAACTTATCACTTGTTTATCGTTTGAATTGTTTGAAAAAGAATAAATCACTGCAATTGAACAGCTTCCACACGTCAGTACAATTTTGCATTATTTTATTTTGAAGCTCAGCGGAAGTCTTGCTCGGTTTAATCCTCTCTGTCTTTACCTTTGGTCTTGCGGCTCAGAGCAGCCACTGACGCTTTTCATTCTCACTGTAGATTTTTCCACAGCCTCTGGATTTGACCGATTCTCACATTAACAGCCTCTTATTTCCCCAAACACTGCATTTTCTCCCATTATTTCCCATTTTCAGACGGATTCTTTTTGATTTTTATTGTCTTTTGTGTTTTTTCCTCGCATTGCGCTTGGATTTTAACTAAGGGCGTGTTGGGGGCGAGCTGTGCCGGGAGTTGGAGCTCGTTTTGAGGAATGACAGCTGCTGGAAACGGACTGCTCTGCGCCTGAACGGGACACGATGGATTATAAAGAGCTCGGACATCATTTGGAGGAAAAACTGACGCTGCAAGACAAATGTAAGTCAGGTTTTTATTAAACTGATAAAAGAAAAGAGGCAAAACAGAGCGGGATAGCGGTGGATGAGGTGGTCTGAGGTGGGAGGTGGGGAATTCCGATGTTTTCAGTCACTGTCTTTGGAAATGGAGCTGAAAAATGTGTCCTGTGAGAGCTGCAGTGCTTTCTGTGGAGAAATAAGGAATAATTGTGATGAAATTCACGAAGGAAACAAGAAAACAAAGGCTGTATTAAAGTATGATTGGAAGGAATGGAAAGGGAAAGCATTTAAGATTAGATTAGGCTTTAATTTAATATAACACAAAACAATAAGAGGCTAGTTTATGGTCTGTCTTTGGAAATGAAAGGTAAAATATACAGAAATATATAATAAACTCAAGGAAAGGAGGGAAGGGAGGATGGAAAGGCAGGAAGGAAGCTGGTAAAGGAAGAAGGAAAGATAGAAATTCAAGTAGGAATAGATGTTAAAAAGGCAAAGCGTGTCCATTTTGTGAATAAATATAAGTAAATAAACTGTATTTTATAAAAAAAACAAGGAAAGGAGGGAAGGCTGTAGTGGAAAAGGAAACAAATAAAGACAAGAAATGGAGTTTTGGACCTGAAAATGTTGAATAATTACATATGACATAATTCAACATAAAATTGGAGGGAAGGAAGGAAGGCAGAAGGGAAGGAAACAAGGAAAGGGACAAGGATAGATGGATTTGATAAAAAACAAGGAAAGCAGGGAAGGAAATAAGGAACGAAGAAAGGAAGGAAGGTTATAAAGACAAATGGAAATAAGGAAAGGAGCAAGAAATGAAGGATAAATAAAACTGGTTAACACTTTTTATTCTCCATTTTGCACCAAAATAAAACGATTCAACACAAGAAGTCCCCCTCAGTCCTGCTCAGAGTCCTGCTTAGTCCTGCTCAGAGTCCTTCTTAGTCCTGCTCAGACCTGTCCTCTCTCAGGCTGCAGTGATTTAGAACCACCTCTGCCGTCTTTATGATCCATTAGGCTTTTATTTCATTAAAATATTGTGATATATTATGATTTAATGTGTGAGTGGATGGATGCTCTGTAAGAATGGCTGTTGTAGTGCTCAGCAGAAGAAGAAGAAAGCTCCTTATCTCCTATTTCCTTTGCTCCAGAGTCAGGCTAAAGCCACAGAACATGTCTTAGATGGACATAATTAGTGTTTTATTTCAGAAATCCTGCCTATTCTAGCTTCAAGAGGCTAGTATTAGACTTGGAATGCTATAACAATGCTGTATTTGCATATACAGACAATAGACTGTTTAAAAAAGCAGAGTAGAAAGTGAAAATGCTGCAGAGATGACGTCCCTTCCTTCGTGCCCCATTTATACCTCACAAAAAAGGAAGTAAAAACGGCATTTCCTCTTAAAAAAGTACAGGGAGCTCTAAGAAAGACAGGGATGTTCTATAATATCCATGTTTCTGCTGCAGTTTGGTTCAGTTTGGTTGAGTTTTTCCTGAAGAGGCTTGTGTTTCCACTGAGTTGTGTCCAGAGAGAGACGTCTAGACTTTAAAAAAGACATATATCATTGAACAAAACATTTTAATTTCACGTTTTTCTCTCGTCCAATCAACAGCGTCGATAAACAGTCTTTAGCTCCACCTTTTCCAAAGTGGACCACACGACAAAGCGTCCCCAAAGTCGTACAGTTTGCTTTTTGGGGACATTTCGGAGCCCTTTTGTTGATGGAAACTAATCCGAACTGACCCGACTCGCACTGAACTGTTCCAGTGGAAACTAGGCTAATGATAAACGAGAATAAACAGGGCTATTGTCTTTTAACAAACACTCCATGCTACGCTTTTTACGTTTGAGTTTACAGATTACATGTATTAAAATAAACAACATTATAAAATAAAAGAAAAAAAATATAATAAAATAATAAAATAAAATATAACAAAATAAAAAAATCACTTTTAATAAAATAAAATATATGTTGGAATTTTTAATAATTTATTTAGTTAAATTTTTTATTCTCAAAACATTGTTATATTTACCAACACTTTACAGAAAAGGCTGAAGTGAAGGCTGACAAATATGACAACATAATAATAAATAAAGCTACAAAGCTAAGATGCTAAACTAGCGTTCTTTATTGAGCTCAGCATCAAAGGCTGACGAGAAGGTGACTTTCTGTTCTCGGTGGAGACCCTCCCCCATCGCCTCGTCCGGGCGCCGCTGGATGTACAGAGAAATATAACTGCAGTGGTCTCCGTCGAGCTGCGTAGGTGTCTCTGGACGTACGTCACGGAGATGTGTCAATAGAGATCGGCTCCAACAAGGGCTGAACGTAAACCGGGTGACGTAATCTGTCGCTACATTTAGGTTTTTGTTTCGTGAAGAAGGAGACAGTCGAGGAAGGAGGGAAGGAGGGAAGGAGGCAGGAAGATGTTATTATTAAACTACATGCACAGCTGAATGTTACCAGAATGTAGTTATCAGATTCATTCAGTTTATTTTTGATTTGAGTCACGTGGAGGCCTTTTTTCTGCATGAGTTTGATGTCATGAGGAGAGAATTGTATATAGAGAATTGAATATCCTTCAGCAGACTTCTTTCTTCATGATTGTATTGCAAAAAACAGTTTATATACCATCAAAATTACAATTATGTTATTTATAATGTGGCTACCAAAGCTTACCGTAGCGTTTTTCACAGTGTGGCTCTCAAAACATGACTCGTCTCAGCAAAATAACACAGTATCTATAGAGACTACTGTATAGTTACGGCCATTTAGCGTCACTTTGCTCAAACAAACTCACAGCTGCAGCATCTCGGGAATGTGAAACAGAGACTTAAGACGCCGTAAAGACCGGCCTCTGCACAAACATAAACACACCTGAACCTGACGCAGTCTCAGAAACATGACAAACACGGACAGACAGATGTTATTGCGCAAAAACAGGGCAGTTGCGAAGGAAAGGGTGAGATTTAGACGTGAAAATAAACAAAAAAGTGACAAAAAGTGGTTTAAATTCAGATAAATGACACTGCACTCTTTTATATATTTATAATAACGTCTTAGAGTCTGCACTAATTGACTCTTCTTGACTTAATCTTTCCTGTCGTCGCTCTAAGAAACCATTCACTGCTTAGTTTTTTTGCGTCTCAAAAAGCCTGCATCTCTTTTTTTGTTCTCGTCGCGGCGTGTCTCTTCCTCTGTTTCTTCACTAAAGCTCTCTCCGAGACGCGACACGTTCAAAGACTCTCGTACAAACAATAGGAGCCGTTCCAGCTTCCGTTCGCGGCACAGTTCGGCTTTTGTGCTCTGAAGACTTTGTGGAAAAGCTTCATGTACTCTGTAGTTTCAAACATAAAGCGTCTCTAGAACATTTGGCGACTATAATCCAGAGTATGTAATGCTTTAGATTATAAACATAAACAAAGAGAGCTGATGAATTTGGAGTTTTAGATGCGTTGTGTGAAATATTGTAGATCAAACAAAATAACGTTGTCAAATGTGTTTAACTCCAGTTCATCTCTTCCTCATCTCCAATTAGTCCAGTATACAAGATCCTTCTCAACACTGAGCCCGTTTACATCACCAGAATAATCCAAAAACTGGGACTAATCAGAGAATACTCATAATAATAATCAGATCTGACGACACTTCAGAAATGTAATAATCGAAAAATCCTGGTTTACATGTTTCAGTCCATTATCAGATTTCTTTCAGAGTTCATTCAAGACTCAAACTTCCTTCTGTTATTTTTAAAACATCGGTCTTGTTTTGTGGAACCAGCGTTTCTTAGCGTTAGCTCCTTATGTGGAGTTCATAGGTCACGCTCCATGTTTGTTGTGTTTTATTCTCCGCTAACGTCGGGACGAAACAAAAAAAGTCACTTCTGTTTCTTTTTGTTTTACACAAACGCAGATGTAAAAGAATGAAATAAATCAGATTAATGTGTTTACATCCTCGAAGATATCGGACTATTGCTGAGAAATCTAGGAGTGTTAATCCGATTTCTCGTAATAATCAGATAAATAAAGGAAATCAGATGCTGCTGTTTCACTTCAATAATCTGATAACTCCAGAAATCTGATTTTAACTTTGAACTTTCCTGTGTTTGACCCTGAATTTCGACCAGTTGCTTGTTTCTCTGGACTTTCTTTTGGACTTTCAGTGTTGTCCTTCTGAGAGTTTTTGCTTCGTTCGTTAAAGTTCCTGAACCTTGCTTCCCGTTTGTGTTTGCATTTGAGTCTGTTTAACAACTCCACTGTCAACACTTGACAAACTGAGCACTGCTGGAGAAACACTCAAAACACACCTCACTTTTACCCTACACCGGATTTAAAATCTTAAAAAATGGCTCTTTCTTTTCATACATTGGCACAATCCATACTGGACTTGGTTTTCCTTCATACTTAATATTTACATGAAGCAAATCGGCTCAGATAAGTTTATTTTTTCTCCCTTTTGTCCAACTTAAAGCAGATATATATAGAGCGCCATGAAAAAGTCACGTAAAAACTTTATTTTGTGTTTACTTGAGTTATCTTTGTCTCATATTTAAGTTACATTTAAGTGTGACAAATGTGCAAAAAACACTTTTTCATTGCAAAGTATTTTGGATGAAACAAGCTGTATTATAACTAGAATTTTGCAATGTTAGCCACAGTTTATTAATCTTTGGAACGAGGCTTGTCGACTAAATGAAAGTAGTGACCAATAACTTCCATTCCGCTCAGTATTTGGCAGTTTATGGGCGACTTGTGGGTTAAATTTTGGAAACTGGAACAGCTTTTGAGCGATGCCAGCCTCTGTGAGAAGCTCGGGTGCAGTTTAGTTTGATTATTTGTTTTCTGGCTCCACGTTCCTGAGGTTTGTGATGCTATTAAAGACAGGTACGGTGCAGAAAATCCACCCATTTCCATAAAACTCTTGCATTCTTCTCTCTATTGTCTCTTTTTCCCGTGACTCTGCAGTGAGTCACTCGTCTGTGTTGTTCATCATGAGACGTGGACTCCCTTTGGCCTCGAGTCTCGTCTGACGTTATGTCTTTGGCTCGGATTCAAACGGCGCAGAGACGAGCTGCGAGTGTGGATTTTGGCCCAGAAGCCTCCCTCTGTCCCGTTTATATCCTCTGTGCTCGGTCATTTCACTCTGAGGGAGGTTAGAGGTTGTAGTTTGTGGTTTTTAGTCAGATATATGCAGGATTTTACACTTCCCAGTGCATTTTATATCCTTAGATCCAACATTATTATACAAATTATTACATCAAATCAGTATTTAAAGTTGTTTACGTTGCAATTAGACCAAAATAGCAACACATTTTAACCTGTCTAACCTTTTAATCTGAGAGTTTACACACTTTCAGCTTGTTTTCCAAAAGAATAAGCATTGAGTCATTCTGCGTTTTTGGATAAGTTATGTTTCTGTCTGTAGTCAGCTAATAAAATAAAATAAAATTCAACATTAAAGCCTCCTGCAGTAAGTCTGGTCTGGGGCTTGGATTATTGTTAAAACCAAAAGGAAAGAGAAGTGTGAGAGCGACTGGTGAAAATGAAACAGAATGAATTCCCCAAAATATGAACCCAGAACATGAATAATCACCAGAGAAGGAGTCATATTACCTTTAGAAATGCACTGGTTTACAGAAATGACACTTTATTTTTTACATATATAGTATAGTACTATTAATTAATTATTTAAATATGTTTTTTTTTCATCCATTTTTGGAAACAGCTCTAAATGTTTTTAATTTATAGTAAAAGGGACAAAAGATAAGCCTCGGTCACAATGGTTTTGACTTTAACTCAATCTATAATTCCAAGCTAAACCACCAAAATAAAATAAAATAAAATAAAAAAAAAATAAATAAAATAAAATAAAATAAAATAAAATTAAAAAAAAATTAAATTAAATTAAATTAAATTAAATTAAATTAAAGCCACAGACTTGGGTCCCATCCACCTCTCTAACCTAATTTAAACCTAGAAAAAAGCTCATAATTCAAATGCCTGTCTTGAAAAAGTACAAATACCACTTCAGCCCTGCCTCAGTACACATTAAACCCCAGTGTGTTGAACAGAAAGCGGAGGAGGAGGGGACTTACACAGATTATTACTCATGATTCCTTTTCAGAAGTGGACAGTTCATGAATAAGACGCTGATATTAATAATCCTGTTTATGGGATAATCCTTTTACGGCAGCGTTAGTCCGGGTTTAGTCACATTTTTTCAGTTGAGTCACTGGAACAACACAAACTCGTCTCAAAACATCTGGGTCGGATTTAAAGCTGAAAGAAGTCGATAAAAATAACTTCGCTCCAAGATTAAACTGTAGTAATGTTTAAACTAATTTACTGCCTGAGTTTCCTGGTTTGAAGTGTCTTTATTGAGAGACAAAAGTGGTTTGTGTCTCTTTAAAAACCACAAACACCGTCACAGCTAAGATTAGACTCTGGAAGATGAGACGTTCGAGAACACAAAACACAAATTATAGCTTATAATATGAAGCTGAGATTGGTTTGTCTGTTAACACTTGGATGTGATTGGCTGGAGTTAACCCAGGTCTGTCTCTAAACACAAGGTTCTCACACAAAAAAGAAAAAAATGTGGGTAATTATAGGTAAAAATGGTTGAATAGTCATACACTATTTTGGATTTTATGGGTTTTCACTGTTACCATTTAACAGTATTTCACTATAAGTCAATAATAAAGCAAAGTTTACTTGAGACTGAGTGAATAATGAACTTCTTATTGTTCCTAAAGAATATTTAATTTGATAAAAGCCTAAAAGAAGCAAAATTAGTGTTTAGTTTAGTTTAATCAAGTCTCTTTCTCCTGCTTTTTAATGAACTCTAGCCATTTGTCCTATATTCTTGCTTTATTTTTAATTTCATTTGTGAACAGTGCAATTGTTGTCCACTTTTCTCATTTTATATCTCTATTTTTTACATCTATATTTATATACTTTATTCTAATCGATTCCCTGCGCATTATTTTTTTCTAAATGTGCCACAGTGACACAATCAGAAATCTTTTTTGTGTGATCATTAATTATTTTTGTGAATTTTATCTGTACGTTTTGTTCAGTCGAGCTTCAGAAGGTCATTTGTCTGAGATTAGTTTTCTCTTTGACCTTTGACACTTTGACAGAAACGTTTACAGTACAATACGCAGTAGTTATTTGAGGTATATTATCGTGTGGTTGTATGATTTTTCTTTTGTCTCGGGGCTGAAGCGTGGAGGTAATCTCAGGGATAAAGCGCCCGAGGACAGAGGAGCTCAGAGTCAGATGGTTTTAGTGTGATTTAGTTCAGCATTGATCATCATCCGCTTTGTCCCAGCTTCACAAAGACCGTTTCAGGAAAAAAAAAGGCTTTTGGAGCAGCTCCCGATCGATTCGTGAAGAACAGAAGAGCGTGAGGTTATTGAGAAACACTGCAGAGGAAACCGGTGTCAGTCGAGTCTATCCTTCCTACTTTTGGTTTCTGGGAAAATCTGAGGCTCCTGAACCTAATTTAACACAATAACTTTAGTTTATGTTTGTTTTTGTTTGTCTGAATGGATGTTTTTTTATCCAGTTGTGTCCAAATATAATCTATTCTGCGTTTTTTGGTGTTGTCCACGAAAAATCCAACTGAAATCTACAAAGACCAGACTAATTTTGTCTTGGATTATTGTTAAAACCAAAGGGAAGGTGAAGAGTTTGAGAGCGACTGGTGGAAATAACTGAGGAAGAGTTGTTTTAAGACACTCCATGTTTTGTTTTCCAGCCGAGTAGACACTTTTTCATCAAATGTATGAACCCTACATCTTTATTTGATGCGAGTCTCTTTAGTTTCACTTTGCAGCCTCAGAGCAACTGAAATAATGTTAATAATGACTCTAAAGACACTAATATTCACCAGAGAAGAGTCATATTACCTTTAGAAATGCACTGGAACCTTACTTTGTTTATTTTTCAAACTAGACCAGATGTTTTTTGGATCTGATCTGAGAGGGCTAAGACTAAAGTACTCAACCTAAACTGCTTTATTTCAGCTCTGCTCCTTTTCTATCATTTTGTATTGGCATTGAGCGGAAAAAGAAATGAAATATTACAAATTCTGAGTAATCTTTTAGGGCTGTAGCAAGACAAAACATTGATTAGAAATAGAAAAATCAAATATATCTATATATATTTTTATCCATATTGCCCAGCTGCAAATACAACGCAAAATGTTTTTAATTTCCCAATAAATAATTTTCTAAAAACATCTGAAAAAATAGGATGTTTGGCTTGATTTAAAATCCAGAGGCGTCTATGTCTGAGAACAAGAGTAAAAATGAGTCTTTAGTGCTTTTTCAGCTTGAAATCCCACTGATTTAGTTTAATTCAGAAGAGTTTTACTCAACACTGAAATAAAAGAGCTGCCTTTTCACTGCATCTAAAGATCAGCTTGAACTGTAGCGTCATATTTTTCCATTTTCCAGGTGTTTAAACTTAATTTGCTCTAAATAACACTGACTCTATTTCGTCTTTTCATCCCAAACTGAATCTCTACCGCACCAGAACAGAACAGAGCGGCGTCAGTGTTTGTTGTCGTTGTTTCTTGTCGTGGATTTGTTTGTTGACCCGCTGCGACCGAGCCTCGGCGAAACCAGACCCGAGCCTCAGGATTAAACTGATCACACCTCGAACGGCACCAGGTCATCGTCGCTCCGCCGTCGGACGGAGTTATGTCCTAGTTTCTGAAGCCAAGAGCAGAGTGTGACGGAGCAGCTGTGGTCCACATGTCCCAGAGCTGTTGACTGGTTTCCGTGGCGACCCTCGCTCTAAACACTGTCCATACTGTTGTTGACCAAATCTGCAAACTCATAGTGACGTGTTAAAAGTCTGGTCTACGGTGGAGTTTCCAGTCTTTATGTTGTTTTTCAGCTTCATATCAGGCACGTTTTTATTTAGATTTTTGTTTTTTAGCAAAGTAACTCAGAATATTCCCATTTGTTGTAAGAAAAACTCAACTAAACTGATGAATCTGGACATTTATTGAAACTTCCGGTGGATTACATTTCATGGAAACGATTCATGTGCTTTGATTTAAACGGGAAACGTACGATTTAAAACGGCATATTGTAAGGAAATTGTAAGGAATATTGTAATCTGTGAAAAAAAGACGTTAGATGAGAATGTAGAAGCGCTCCCATTGGACGTAATGTATATTCCAGCGATGAATATGTCTTTTAACACAGAGGAACAGCACAGAAAAGGTAAATTTAAACAGACAAAAAGGAAAGCAACGTCAAATGTGGAGAAATACTGTCAATTCAATCACGTAATGTTTAACGAGGAGGAGATAATTGTCGTCCTGACGCTGAAGTCACAGCTAAGCTAACGCTAAACTCTAAACTTCAGTTTGGTCAAATGGATTAGTATTTTGGAGGAAACACTGGTCTGGTTTTATTTTTTTAATAAAAGAGAAGCAGGCGACCCAGGACCCAGTCTTAGCCGTGACTAAAACCAGGACTAAATTCTACGTTATATTCTCTAATGTTATGTACCTTTGCTGTATCTTTCAAACTATTCTTCATGTGGTTTCTTCTTTGTTCCTGCTGCAGCCAAGGCTCATAAATCAGCCGAGATAAACACTGCCAGAGACAAACCTATGAGAGTCTTATGCCTCGTCTTGCATCATGTGGCTGGCCTTTTGTCAAATGAACTAACGATGAGGTCACGGCTGAGAAAGATAATCTACGGAGTCACATCAGGGACAAAAACGTACCTCATTATATCCCACTTAAGCCTATATTGCAGTATTTTGACACAAAGAGAGGAGCGGGATTTTTTGGTGCAAGTTTTGTTTGTTCTGTCTCATTCTTTGTTTGGTTTTGACACAGAACGAGTGAAAATGAGACGGACTGTAGTCACATTTCAGGATTTTTGAGGTGAAAATGGATTAGTGCACACATGAGTTAGGGATTAAACTAATTTAATAATCGATTAATCGTTATTGAAAGAGTCTGAAACATGTGCTGAGAAGAGGTTTTGTTAAAGACAGAGCAGTAAATCCACAGAAACAGAAAAAGAGAGTCTATCTTTACATGCTCTTCATCTAGTTCAGATTCTGTAAAAAAAAAAGTGTGATTTTTCGTTGTATTATCATCAGTTTTAAACAGGAACAATAAAAGTTTCTAACACTTCTCTTTGTTAGTTCACCAGGTCTGTTTATTATCCATTCATTGAAAAAATAATGGTCAGATTAATGAAGTCTAGATATTAACTCTAATAATGGATGCATTTTAGTTTAGTCCTGGTTAAATCAAAAGTAAATTACTTAACATACTGAATAAATACTTAATAATACTTTTGGCCCTGATTGTTCTCTGTATAACTCCATTCACAACCCACACTTCAGTTATTTTCTCCTTTTGTTTAACATTTAACCTTATTTTAGCACCAATCTTTAGCAAATAAGGCTGAATTATATATAAATACATTTATGATTCATGTTGTAGTTGTATCTCTGAGACTCTATAACCCTTTTCTGTGTAAATACATCCCTTTTATCGAAAATATACTTCTTTTTATTATTATTTAACCCAGTGTTTAATGAGAATAAGTTGAATGCAATGAAAGAAATGGTCATGTATTTGTTTTCTGGAGGCGTTTGTTTCTTATCTAACCTCAGCTCAGTCACTGTCAGACGCAGCGTCCCGTCTTGTGATGTGTTTATCCACGTCATGGTGAAATAACCCAAATGACATAAAACAGATTGTGTTCATGGAGCGTTATTGTATCAGAGATGATGTAACTGCAGAGAAAATGGACTTGAATGAACTAGAACGATGTTGTCCAGCAATTTTAGCAAAGGACACAGTTAAATTCATGTTTTTTATGCGTTGTATCCAGTGACTGACATTAATTTGTTGTTATGTCAATGATGGAGTGTTCAGAGACATTTACGTTTATTTTATACAAACTCAATAAGTTGTTTTATAAGTTCATGGTTTGAGGAAGACCACATTAACCCAGACCAAGTTCAGTGTGATCTTCCAATTATCTCTGCCTTGTTACACAATACTTCTTTCTTTTCACGCTGGAATATACACTTTCTGAGTTTTATCGGCAGCCGTTACTTCCTTATTGACGTCAGTGTCGACCAATGGGAGCGCTGCTTTTTCCTGAAGCGAGCTGTGATTGGACGAAGCTTTTTCTTCTTCTGTTCCGGACTGAAAACTGTTAAAATCCTTGATGATAAAGACTCTTAATGCAGTGGTGTCAAACTCAAAATGGTGAATCCTTTCAGGGGCCAGGTTTTACAGTGTTTATTGTGTAAGATTTCCTCTTTATTTCAGTCTTTATTGCATCAGTTTGTTTTTTAACATTCATTTCCTCCATTTATGCCTCATTTTTAGGCATCGTTTTGCAAATTCACCTCAATTTGACTCATTTTAAGCCTCATTTTGGTCTCTTTTTAACATGTTTACCCCTGTTTAATATCATTTTGATGTGGCATTCTTACCTGTTACATACTTTAGAATAGTTTAGTGCCTTTTGTCTCCCAAAAATCACCTACCTAATGAATTGGAGGGACAAATTAAACACTGCAAAGGGCTGCATTTGAGTTTTTTTTCCACAGAAGATTCCTTTTATAATGTACCTTAAGGTGATTAAACAGTGCTTTTTGTCGCATGCATAAAGAAAACCTTAAAATCAGGCATCTTTTTGATTATAATTAAATCAGTGGCGCTTTTTAATTCGTCCCTAAAACAAACTGTATGTTAATTTGTCGCTCTAATCTTGCGTAGAAACAACAGAAGTGCTGCAGATGAATGGTTTTAGGTCAAGTTTAGTCCTGTCTCATGTAATCGGTTCATTCATGTGAGGGTTTAGCCACAGACACAGATGCAGCCGTCTCAGTGTCAAAGCGGGTTATAAATAGTCGTCAGAGCGAACTCGAGCCCCTCGGCCTTAAATGGGTCTGGCTGCTGTCGAGGTTCTTCGGGACCGGGCCAAAGTAGGCGCTTCGGTCCAAACCAGAGAAAAGTTTGTTTATGTGAATCTCTGGAGGAAACTCTGGAGGAAACTCTGGAGGAAACTCTGGAGGAAACTCTGGAGGAAACTCTGGAGAGATGACGGGTTTCCTGCCAAACTCACAAATTACACCGAAAAATGATGTGATGAGCTCGGAAGGGCTGTAAGATATTAGAAAATGTCATAACTATTTTGAATATTGCAGTGACATTTGAATGCTGTGTGACATTTACAAAATATAACAAAAATACAAGGCTTTGGACTGACTTCCACTCGTTAAGGCAGGAGCTAAATCAGAATTAAAGACTAAAACAGGAGTAAACAGGTCTAAATTAGGGTTAAATGTAGAAATGATCCAGGTCTAAACCAGGATATCTTTATTGGGACGTGTCACAGTTTGATTTAATGCTCTGTTTGGATGATTTTGAAGGAAAAAGAAGAAGAAGACCATGACGCTCCATCTGGATATTCCATTATATGATATTATGATATGGAGCTCAGTCACATTCAGTGATTTCACAAAATACA
The DNA here is from genome assembly GCA_036850595.1 of Rhyacichthys aspro. Lineage (NCBI taxonomy): Eukaryota > Metazoa > Chordata > Actinopteri > Gobiiformes > Rhyacichthyidae > Rhyacichthys > Rhyacichthys aspro. The sequence continues at coordinate 2,531,393 of CM072158.1, read as the reverse complement.
TCTGTTTTAATGTCTTAATGAGTAAAAACATGCATGTATTGGTGAAATGCTGAATCTAAATTGCCTCTAATGAGTTGAGAATTCCTGCTATGACCTACTGTAACTATAGAATAATATCATTTTAAAGTTAGCGTAATGACTGTAACCGAACTAAAGCTAACTGCCTTTTTCCTCTTTTATATTAATGGCACTTAAACAGACCCTTCTAGTTGGAAAATGGTTTAAACCCCAAATAGTTTATTTTAAAATCGACCTCGGCTTATTCCATGACGTTCCAGGAAGTTTAATAGCTGCAGATAAAGTGTATTTTCAGCTGAATATGTCTTTTAACAGAGAAACAGCTGAAAAAAGAAAAGCATCAACAGAGAAAAGGGAGGCAACGTAAAACACAGATAAATACTGTCAATTCAATCACGTAATGTTTAACGAGGAGGAGATAATTGTCGTCCTGACGCTGAAGTCACAGCTAAGCTAACGCTAAACTCTAAACTTCAGTTTGGTCAAATGGATTAGTATTTTGTGGAGGAAAGGAGGAGCAGGAGAGGTTCATAAACTGAACAGAGTAGAAGTCTTTTAAATCTGTTAGTTTAATATGCATCTGTTTGTAGCCGATTAAAGTTTGTGTAGTTTGAGAGCGGCTTCGCATTTTAAAAGAATATAAACAAAATGACTCTTTACCTGCTCGTAGTACAGCTTTGGCTCAACAAACTGTGACAAAGGGTTCTTTAAATGAGGTTACAGTAACACTAGGCCTTCTTCTTTAAACTATCACAACCTGCGCTCTTTATAAGACTGGATTGTGTTTTGTTACGTTCCATTTCCTCCTTCTTTTCCCGTGTAACGATTGTGTGAAGTGGGTTAGCTGCTATTGTTGAGGCTGGACGTGAACAGAGACAGTTTGTGTGTACATCCGTGACTCTCTGTGGAGCGGGGCATGTTGGATCTGGGTCAGGCCGGCCTCAGGAATCCCAGGCATGTTCAGGTCCCTGCAGAGTTTATACAGTCACTGGGCCGCTCTGTGTGCACAACGTCCGCATGTGTCAGGACTTAGACGTCTGCTGAAGCCTGTAGAACCAGCCAAAGCCAGGTTTAAAGCCCTGCCTTAAGGGACGAGATGTATTTGTTTGGTATTATTATTGTTCTGCAGCATTAGGTCCAGTTTCTACTCCTAGACTCGTTTATTTTTCCTCCATAACCTTATTTTTACAGCATGCAGAGTGCTTTTTATTTTCAGGGTTCCCATGGGTGCTTGAAATCCTTAAAAATGCTTGAATTGTTTGGTTTTCAAAGTAAAAGTCCTTGAGTTTTGGATAAAGTGCTTGAAATTCTGATTGTGTTGCTTTAATCATTTACAGTCTTCCATAAAAAGACACCAAAAGGAACGCTTCATCCAATAAATTCATCTTTTTGATCAAACAAGTTTCATTTTTGAAGGATTCAACAATTTAAATAAAGTCTTTTTTTAATGCCACAATGGATTACTACATGTAATTTACCGCAGTAAGTGTAAGGTGCTTGAAAAATATGAAAACACACCTTGAAAGAGCTTGAAAAGTGCTGTAATTTGAACTTAGAAAAGGTGTAAGAACCCTGTGTTTTGTTCGATGTTCGTGTAGATATCCTCAGTGCTTTATTTGGGTTTTACTGATGGCTCTGCCCTGACTTTCTCCAAGGAAACAGAAACGGAAATGCTTTTGGCCACAGAACGTCGACGCCCCGAGGAAACGCAGAGGAAGAGCATTCCAGCCACAAACAACGGTCAAAGCACAGGCCTCTGTTATGGCCAAAGGGAGGCTGTAAATAATCACTGTTTCATCAGCAATTAGACCAGACCAAACATTAGAACTCGTCTTGATTGATTAATTAAATCATAGTCTAAGCATAAATCTCAGGAAGGACTGAAGGAGGATCCTGTTTAGTCTATTATTGGGTCAGGTTTTCAGTTTAGATGTTGTTTATGTGATTATTATAAGAGCAGGCAGTGATTTGATTAAAGAAGCAGACACACACAGAGGGTATTTAGGGCCGTGTTCCTGCAGGAAAACACAGAAAAAGTCAGGGATTGTTGGTCTGAAGGCTGCATTAAAGCTCGATTTTGTAAGAATTCAATGCCCTTTTTTTAAAGAATTTGTAAGGCCGAAAAAACAGAATTAGATTAGATTTTTCGGCCACATGAACCAGGAAAAACCAACAGAAATGCCGTCTTTTTTTTTTTTTAAGTTCCTACACAAAAGAAACCAGTCATAGTTTCAAAAGCAGCTGTCCACAAAACTAAATATTGTAGGACATTGACCAAAATGCATTTCAGTTTGGTAATACTTTTAAATAATGTTTTTAGTCTCTACTTTGTCAAAGGTAATTCATTTTTTGTGGATTTGAACAGTGTAACATTAGATTATACTTACATTGTCATCATGAGGGAACTTAATGACAGGCTGGCTAATGGGAGCTAACCGCTAATGCTAACAAAACATACCTGCATATTAAAAAGCAGACCTTGGAATAGGGTCTAAACTCAGCGTAAAGGGGCTTTCCTCAGTCTCTGCCGAGCTATTTTTGATTGATGTTGCTGCTGTCTGTCCATAACTTGGTTTGGACGGAACATATGCAGTAAATAATATTTCACTTAAGCTAAGGTTATTATTTAAAGCACCATTTTTTGGACGAATAAACCCAATGACACATGTTACATTATAATTTGAACATCTAGTCATGGCATAATTAAAACTAAAGACAGCTTTCTTCTTATTTTTCATCGTGGGACACTGGGATATTGCTTTCATTTGAGTTTATTTATCAAAATTAGCCATGTGCTTCTAGTTTTGATTTCATTTAGCGCTTTTAACAGCATCACAAGGCTTACGTTGACGGGACATGAGCAAAATTCCCACCAATATCACAGAAAGGAGCATAAAGAAGGGGCTTGAGTCTCTCCTGTGTGTGTCCGACAAAGTTCCTCAAATAAAATGTCAACCGCACTTTGTTTTCGTGGCGAGGAAAGAGGAAACGACCTCTGAACCCTGCTCTCTGGGAGGTCATCGGAGCAACAGCTGTCTTTGTAATGAGCTCCAGGTTCGAGGCGAAAGACTGCAGCTTCTCATTACTGTCACGACGAGAAGAAACGGCTCTGGTTTGGATCCGGGTTGAATTAAAGGCTGCTCGTACTGTAGGAGGTCAAAGCTGAGTCACACAACAGAGCATTCCAGTGACGCAGCGTGTTTAGAGGAAAACTTGGCTTATATAAGTGTGGATAGGTTTAATACTGTCATTTAAACCACAGTGAACAGTAAACATGCCTAAGACCAGTAAAAATGGTGGGTCTGTGAACAGCACACGGACATCAGACATTAAATCGAACGGAAAACAGGAAGAACGTGACAAGATGCAACATTAAAATGAATCCGGAGCAAAAAGAGTGAGGTCTGTTATAAAATAAAATGAGCCAAAACACGGAGCAATAAGATAAAGGTGTCTGATCAGTCGGAGTTTACAGAAAAATCATAGAAAACGTGCATTCAGTGCCACTGCTTTTATTGTTTTAGTCTCGTCTGACAGCGCCATCTAGTGTGTTTCTGGAGAAAAACATCAGTCTGTTTTGTGTTTTGTGCTGTGAGAAAACAGAATTATTTAAACAGCTGTAAATACCTTTCTCCGATTGAAGGAGCAGTCATTTAAATTTCTCAAACACACCTGGATAATGTGGTTCATTTTCCGACTTTTGCTGCAGGTTTGAGGTTTATTCAGATTAATTAATTAATCAGAAGAACACGAAGTGGTTTTTAGAGAGAGACTCACTCATTTTTAGACAAAGACACATGTTTAAAGTCACGCTGTCACTGTCTATTCTGTTTGCTCTGTTCATGTTGTAAAAAATGTACAAGAAAAAGCTAGTTTATGATGCGTTTAAGTGCTTTCGGACGTCCCAGTTGCTCAGTTAAGATGCATTTTTCTTACTTTGTTGTATTTTTAAGTCATAAAGTTATCCTGTTAACGTTTATTCATGGATATATGTATAATTATGGAGCGAATCGGAGTTTGTTAGCATTTAATATTGTGTAAAGCTGTTAAATACAAATATGAACATGAATGCAGCATTATTCTTCGCTGAGGCAACAGTTCGATTCGTTCTCGTGCTGTAAACTCCCGCTGAGAGGGTTTAATCAAGCTGTGAGCACAGTCTGAGTCAGCTTTATATGTTATCGACTATAAACACCAAGACCCAGGAGCTAAATGAACTCAATGAACTGGATGAGTCATTTTTGTTTTATTCCGAGTTAAAAGAAGTGGACGACTAGCGTAAACACACCCTTAAATACCCTCGAACACGTGGACACAGTCTCATCGTCTCAAATCACAAAGTCAGCCACACTTACCGAACATAATCTAATCAAGCCCGATCTCCTTCTTTTCTAAATCCTAATCCTTTTCTGCATCACTGAGTAGCCACAGCGTTTACCACCTTCTTTGAGCGGTACTTTTCTCCTTTATGGCCTAATTCTGCCTCCATTACTGCCCCATTAGTATTCCTGAGGGCGGCCCGTGCATTAAGGCCGTGGTACAGTGGGGTGTTTGGCCCGGAGCCCGGTGTTAATCTGTGATTGGAGTGTTTTTCGGGGAGTGTTTGGACAGGTCTGAGGACGGCGTCACGCTCCATCTGCTCCAGGGCTGGCTCCTCTCAGACGGAGCTGTGACCTCTCACCTTTTCTCCTCGTTTCTCTCGCCTCTGAGCTCGATACCAACCGACTCTGAGGCTTTGTGAATCAGCGAAGGCAAAGTCAATTCGATTAAAGGCTCGTGTAGTTTATTTGCTGTGATGCACGCTGCGTTTTCAGGCAGAAAGCCATTGGATGCATTCATGTTGGCAGCAAAAATGAGATCAACGTTCGAAAATTGTAGTAAATTAGTAAAAAAATATCCCAGTATTTAATCAAGTCAACTGGAATTTAAAGAAGTAAGGACCAGAAACCATCAGTAACTAACAATATGGCATAAAAATGTCTATTTAATCAGACAGTTTTGACATTTCTCCCAAGATTTAGCTGCAAATGTGGCCAACTTTAACAAAAAATAAACATAAACTACTCATTTTCTGCTAATATTTCATTATTAAAGCTGCCCTGAACTTGTAAAAAGGACATGATTTGTTTTCAACTTCTCCTCTGTTCTTCCTGTGTGTTTTTAGTCCATTAAGTGTTTCCTTCACAGTGAACAGACTGTATTTGTCAAAGTTTCCGTCACATTCTCAGATTTTATTGTTGGAGAGTTAGATTAAATGAGGATAAATTACCTTTGTATGTTTCCTAAATGCTGTGTGAACAGCTCAGAGCTCAGGACTGTGAGGAGACAGCTTCTGAATGATTTTTTTTTTTAGTTATTTGCTAAAAACAGGCTTCGTACGTTTGGAGAATTTGTAGTAAATGCAACAGTTCCACAGAAAACCAACACTGTATCGTATTTTGTTTTTCTGCAGCTGCACGAAAAGTATCAAAGAGAAAAAAAGAGGAGTGATTCAAGTCCATAATTTATAATATCTCACAGTTTTTCTCTGATACAGCTCCAGGTTAAGCTTCTGTTTAATGCTACGTGTGTTTACATTTATAGGATTCACTCACGGCAAACTTTTATAAAGCTGTGTGTGTGAAATGAACACAAACACAACAAATTATAAGAGAGTCACTTCCTGTCTCCTTTTATCCAATCAGAGAACTCCTTGATGTTATGAAGTAATTAATGTTCTGTCTCCGTTGATCAGTTCTAGTATGATTTAAATAACGCAGAATCATTATTATTATTAAATCAATGCACTTTGCTAATTTGATTTCCTTCCACTTCTGCAAAACCAGTGCATTTTGATGATTTTTTCCAGCGATTATTATTCTTTTTTAGTGTTTGCAGAGTCATTATGGACATTACTAGAGTAGTGCATGTGTTAGATGCAACAGTTTATGTTTGATTTGATTGTGCTATATAGCTTTTTTGACTTTCGTTACGTTAATTTATGTCATCCCAGGACGTTTTGGGATCAATAATCAGTTTTGAGGTGATTTTTATGGCTCAGAAACTACTCCCAGTTCTCCACGAGGCCTGTGAACTCAGATTTGTGTGATTTGCAGTGATTTGTTCATGTCTAAATCTCTTTAAAAAAGCACAGATTGTCCTTTTTTCCTCTCGTTTTGTCGTTATGCGTCACTCCAGCTCCTCATCCTCAGTCCGTGAAGAGGAGCAGTGTTAAACAGAAACAGCCCAGAGTCCAACAGGATGTGTTTCTGTTTTTTTTTTGTTTTTTTTGTTTTTTTGAGGCCTCTTTTTGTGAACTTTGTAAAGGTTAAAGGTCAGGAAGGGTTGGCCTCGTGAACGGATATGAGCGGCATGTGGGGGCTATGAATAGAGCCAGCGACTGGGGCTTTTAACGTGTTATGAAAGAGGCAGATGTGGAGAGAGTCACAAAGTATTTACTGTTTTCAGTGTTTAAATTTATTCACCTTGTTATTGTGATTAGATTCTTAAAGCAGCACTGTGTAACTTTAACTTTTAACATGTTCAAAACTTCATATCCAATTTAAACCTGTTCAGATCCATCTAAAACCTGTTGGAATCCCATTAAAACCTGTTCAAAATCCAAGAAAAAACTTGTTCAAAGCCAACTTAACTTAAAGTTTAATTGATTTAAAACCTTTTCAAAACCTTCTACTTTATCAAAACCATCTTAAAATATTCTAATCCAAATAAAACCTGTTGTAATCCAACTAAAACGTCTTCAAATCTAAGTAAAATCTATTCAAATCCAAGAAAAAATCCAGTTCAATCCCAACTTAAACCTGTTTAATCAATCTAAAGCCTGTTCTAATCCAAATAAAACCTGTTATAGTCCAACTAAAAACTGTTCAGATCCATCTAAAACCTGTTGGAATCCCATTAAAACCCGTTCAAATCTATGTCAAACCTATTAAAATCCAAGAAAAATCTTGTTCAAAGCCAACTTAAACCTGTTTAGTCGATTTAAAACCTTTTCAAAACCTTCTACTTTATTAAAACCACCTTAAGCTGATTCTAATCCAAATAAAACCTGTTGTAATCCAACTAAAACGTCTTCAAATCTAAGTTAAACCTATTCAAATCCAAGAAAAAATCCAGTTCAATCCCAATTTAAACCTGTTTAATCAATCTAAAGCCTGTTCTAATCCAAATTAAACCTGTTATAGTCCAACTAAAAACTGTTCAGATCCATCTAAAACCTGTTGGAATTCCATCAAAACCTGTTAAAATCCAAGTAAATCCTGTTCAAATGCAAGAAAAATCCTGTTCAAAGCCAACTTAAACCTGTTTAATCAATTTAAAGCCTGTTCTAATCCAAACAAAACCTGTTATAGTCCAACTAAAAGCTGTTCAGATCCATCTAAAACCTGTTGGAATCCCATTAAAACTTGTTAAAACTGTTCAAATACAAGAAAAAACCTGTTTAATATCTAAAACCTGTTCAAAACCTTCTAGAACCGTATTAAAACCATCTAAAACCTGTTCTAATCCAAGTAAAGCCCGTTCTAATCCAACAAAAAGCTGTTCAAAGCCAATTTAAACCTGTTTAATCCATCTAAAACCTGTTCAAAACCATCTAAAACTTGCACTTGTGGAATAAGAATAAAATCACAATAATAATAAAAATGTAGCCTGTTTAGCTAGTGATGCTAACGGTAAATGGAGTACTGTTCTGGAGCCAGCCCTCAGCCTAAAATCCCTTGGTCCATTATTTTTACTGTCTATGGTGTAATTGTGAAGAGAATTTGAAGTTTTCTGTTGAATTTTGGGAATAATTAAGAGTCTGATTCATTTCCCTCAGTGATCCTTATCCGAGTAGTTCCTTAAATAAACACTTTTTACTCAAATCCATTTCGCTGCAGGTTCTATTAATCCTTTTTCTTCTTCTTCTTCTTGTTAAAACCCAGTTGAATTGCGGCGCAGTTCACGCTCGTGTGTAAACTACGTGTGAACGAGAGCTTTAATGATTTCTAATGAGACTGTGGTGTTAATGAAGTCACACAGGGTTTAGCAGGAATCAGAGAGACTGAGTGTAAATGACTCTAATGGAGACGTCAGGATAATTAATGTCACGGTGCGTCAGAAAACATTTGGAACAGCAGCTGATCGAGGTTATGGAGCCAGACGAGAAGAAGGTCAGAGTTTGAGAAGCAGGAAGGTCAGATGTTTGTGTTGGATTGTTGCTTTTTGTGACTTTTTATCTTTGAAATGCTTAAAAAGAGAAGAAAACACAAGTAAAACTCAATGGAAAAATAGGATAAAACCTGGATAAATGGCCCTGGTCTGGGTCTGGTCTCAGTTTAGTCTGATCTGGTCTGGGTCCTGAACTGGTTTTGGTCAGTGTCAGCCTGATTGTGGTCTGGTCTGGTTCTGGGTGTAATCTTGGTCTGGTTCTGCATTTGGTCTGGTCTGGTCCAGGCTCTGGTTTGGTGCAGGTCTAGGTCTGGTCCAGGTCTTGTCTTCGTCTGGTCAGGGTCTCATTTGTTCTGGTCTGATCTGGGCCTGGTCTGGTCTGACACAACTCTAGTCTTGATCTGGTCTGGTCTCAGTCTGGCCTTGGTCTTCTCTGGGTCTGATCTTGGTCTGGTTTTGGCAGGTCTGGTGTAGTCTTGGGTCTGGTCCAGGTTCTGTTTGGGTCCTGGTCTGGTCTGATACAGCTCTAGTCTCAATCTGGTCTGATCTCAGTCTGGCCTAGGTCTACTCTGGGTCTGATCTTGGTCTGGTTTTGGCAGGTCTGGTGTAGTCCTGGGTCTGGTCCAGGTTTTAGCCAGGTCTTCGTCTGGTCTGATCTGATACAGGTCTTGTCTCAATCGGGTCTGATCTTGGTCTGGTCCTGTGTCTCATTTAGGTCTTGGTTTAGTCTGGTTCTAGGTCTGCTCTGATCTTAGACTGGTCCTGGTCTGGTTTGGGTCTGGTTCTAGGTCTGCGCTGATCTTAGTCTGGTCCTGGTCTGGGTCTGGTTCTAGTTCTGCTCTGATCTGGGTCCAGGTTCTGTTCGGGTCCTGGTCTGGTCTGATACAGCTCTAGCCCTAATCTGGTCTGATCTCAGTCTCGTCTGGTCTAGGTCTACTCTGGGTCTGATCTTGGTCTGATTTTGGCAGGTCTGGTCTAGTCCTGGGTCTGGTCCAGGGTCTAGCCAGGTCCTCGTCTGGCCTGATCTTGGGCTAGTATCGCTCTGGGTCTTATCTAGGTCTTGGTTTAGTCTTAGTCTGGTCCTGGTCCTGGTCCTGGTCCTGGTCCTGGTCTGGTCCTGGTCCTGGTCCTGGTCCTGGTCCTGGTCTGGTCTAAACGAGTCCAGTGAGAACAGAACAACTGTATTTAAGTGTTGTAACCGGAGCCGACCTTCACGTTCACCTCTACTTCCTGTGTCCACTTTGTTAAATATCCTCTTTGTTCTGTTTTGTTTGTGTAGCTCTGCCGCTTCAGTCGGACTCGATCCAGACTTTAACGAAGGACCCTCCGACTCCGGACGACTCGGCCGTCGCAGACCTCTCTCCAAAAACAGACTCGGGCTTCATCACAGAGACTCCCACCAAGACAGATGTGTCGTCCAGGACAGAGGGCCGACCCCCGACCCCCAGCTCCAGCCCCCTCCCCAAGAAAGGTACTGTCAACTTTAGCATTTAGCGTTAGCTTAGCTTCAATTATCTCCTCCTCGTTAAACATTACGTGATTGAATTGACAGTATTTATCTGTGTTTTACGTTGTCTCCCTTTTCTCTGTTGATGCTTTTCTTTTTTCAGCTGTTTCTCTGTTAAAAGACATATTCAGCTGAAAATACACTTTATCTGCAGCTATTAAACTTCCTGGAACGTCATGTGACAAGTGTCGACCAATGGGAGCGCTCCTTTTTGGAGCATGTGATTGTCCAAGGTTTTCTGTTCCTGAATAGAGGTTCTCATCTGTTACAATCCCTTAAATAAACTGTAGATGGATCAGAGAGACTGTGATTGATTTTACAATAAACTATTTGGGTTTAAACCATTTTTACAACGAGAAGAAAAATCTCATTTATAGTCTGTTTAAGTGGAATTGTTTTTTAAATAAATTACACCGGGTTTGGTCTCATTATGTGACACTGTCTGATTCAAGAGGTCTTTAAATCCAATATTCCGCTGCCCTTCACTTCGTCGTCTGCAGATGCACCACAGCGAAGGGGAAGGTAGGGCTGGGAGGGAGGAAGAACAGGTTGCCATGGCGATACGAGCGGCAGGAGCCTCTGCGATTGGTCGAGAGCGCGCACCGCATACATTTTACATCACGCGTCTAGAAACACGGGCTCGGCGTTCACCCCGGGGGTCCTGCTTTTTCAGACGACTTCACTTCAGCTTCGGCTCCACACATGCCACAAATCCAGTTAATACCCCGGGTCTGGAGGGGTATCACAGAGAGAGAGAGAAGGGTAGACGAGGATACGAGCTGCCACTTCCATTTTTAATTAAATAGTCGTCTTATTAACTCTTTAATGCAACATGAAAAGGGTTATAATCTGAGTTAAATCAATTCGTCGGACAGAAATGGTATGGATTACAGCTCAGTATTAGCTTATAGAGTAGAGCAGTATCAGGGAAATCTATGTTAAACATTACTATAACAATATGACCTGCAATATTTGAGTATTTCTTTTGTAAAAGTTGAAGCATCATGGAAAAGTGCCACATGAACTAATGTTATTAATTGCACATACAGCTGATTAGACACTTTCTACAAGGGATATGTAGTGTTTATGTACGTATGTTTTCTATTTCTATTTCAATTTTCTTATTGTTGTTCCTATACTTAAGTGTTTGGAGCATTTATCTTGATTTGTTTCATGATTTTCTGACAATAAAGGCTTTGAATCTTGAAGTAAAAATACGATGGAACCCCTTTTACACTAATCTCCAGTTTTATGAGTTAAAATGTACCTAAAAAAATATTTCTCAATTTTTTTTTCGGTTGTTTTCACAGAAATGAGCTCAGAACAGAGACAGAAACTCGCCAAAGAGCGAAGAGAGGAGCGAGCCAGATATATCGGTGAGAAAAACACACTAAAATCAAAACTTTGACCTCCTTTTTTTGCACGTCCACCTCCTTCGTTAGACTCTAACTCCTTGGATTTGCTCTTAGACTTTTACTGATGTTTTATTATTATCTTATTGTCTCTCCTTGCATGGCTTTCAGAACAACAAACTCAACTGCAAGGTAAGGCTTTACTAAAAAAAAAAAAACCCAAAGCCCTCGCTCCGTTTGGGAATAATCAAAGCTGTGACGGGACGTTTTGATTCGTCACTGCTCTGGTCTCATGCCTTTTATTTCCTCCATGAATCATTGATTTGTTCAGTTTTGTGTCTGTGAGCCATCGGCTTCTTCACTTTACGTAACAATTCATTCATAATTCTTGCATGGCCCATAATTAATGCTTTGTGGCTTTTTAATTCAATATCACTGAACGTACAACAATTTGACAAATAGCAACATGTTTTTTCCAAAGTGTGAGCAGCCAGTAGTTGTGTTTTCATAAAGGATAAAGTGGATTTAAAGTAAAAATGTGAGGAGAAAATGAACCGGTTTAAAATCAGACAGCGAGGATCATAGCACAGCAGCGGGACCCATATATCCGCAGTTTACTTTTCCGTTTCATTTTTTTTAAAGTCAACAAAAACATGATGTGAGCAACTATAAAAACAGTCAGACGTACAGCTAAGATGAATAAAAACAAGGAATTTCATTTACGCTGACACTGTCCCAATAAACAGCTTCCTTCTTTATGTTTATTGTCCACTGCCCTGCTTTATCTATAGTGGCTGGTGCTGTAAGCGGAGTGCACATGGAGCTGAAGCCTCATAAAAGTGTGTATGTTGGTTCTGGTGCTTTTTAATTTCCAAAACAAGTGCAAAGTTTCCCCAAAAAGTGTATCGCAAGACGCTTGACGATAGATTATCCTTGAGTGAAAACGTTAAGTCAAAGTAAAAACATTAAATGGAAATGTTTTTCTGATAAATTCCTCCGTGTTCTTGTGATAAACGTCATTTTCAAACAGAAAACATGATAAATGTTGTACTTTTTCCCGACACAAAGCTAGTGTTTGTGGTTTTAAATTGTCGTCTTCATGAATTTAAACATTGTATTTATGGTCTACACTGCATTAAACACAAGCAGAACCTGTACAAACTCAAATATTGAGTCTAAATGAGAGGAAACTGCTGCAGCTATGAATTTAACGTTGAGAAATTGATTGAAAAACTGATTTAGATTCAATATGATTCAATATTAACACCGTCGTCGCTGCATCAGTGTAGTTATATGAAGAGCTTTGGTAAACAGGCTTCATACTCCATTCTTTATGCTCCGTGGAACAGATCAGAAGAAACTCTGGAGGCTGTTCTCTAAAGGCTAACGTCAGACTCAAAAGAAGAATCTAAAAAGTCACATAAAGCCACTGAAACTGTTCTTAGGGGAAGATTTCAAAGAGGATGTGAATGTCCTGTTGAGCCTGAAGCCAGCGGCGTGAATAATGACTGGTGATTACCGTGAACGTCGGCCAGGCCTCTCAGACCGATTAAATCTAATTACTGCTTTCATTAGCATCGATACAGAGGCAGCAGTCGGGTTTGAAAGGGCGAGCTGCAGCCTTTTATCGGCAATACACAAGGATGTTTTCACTTTCAGATGAGTCTAACTTCATGACGTTTGCATAAAGTGACGAGAAAGTTTTAGATTTTGGTCATGTTTTCAGTCAACTCTGAGCTGTATTCCCTTAATATTATGCCTTAAAAGTGACTAAGTAAGGCGTAAACAGAAATTAAGGCTATATATGATGCAGCATAGTGGGATTTTTCTTCATTTTAAAATGGATTTCTGTTTGTAAGAGCATCTCAGACTCAAGTGGCTCTTAGGTTTCTGGAGAAAAGCATGCCTCTGCGTAACACTGCAGCTCAAATGTTGTCAATGCCTTTTAACAATAAGCAGCTTGTGCACAGCTTACAGCGAGCTCAGAAATTAAACCTTTATACAGCGTTAGATTGTTGATTGCTGTATTTATTTATGGTCTGTAATTAAATGAAATAATTATAATATATATATCTCCTCCAGCAGTACTCAGTTTTTATGTATGCTTTATTTTATTCAACTGTTTACTACAACATTTGACACAGTTCACCTTTAAATAAATATATGTCTTGCACAAAAAAATCTATTTGTCTCAGATCAAAGTTCACAAGGTTCACAGCTCAGTCCTGCTTCTGTCAGATTTCTTTTGATTCATTTACACTTTGAGTTCATATTTCACAGTAAAATAGACCAGTGTTTTCCAAACTTTTGTTCTGGACCCATATTGTTGCTCTTTTTTGTGGTCCCTTTTTTATTTAATGTCACTTTCTTTTGTATGAGCTATTTTAACCCTTTTCTAAAGCATCAGTTTGAGTAAATTCTTCCAGAATTTTGAAATAATTGAACTCAAATTGAAATTATACGGCGACCCAAATAAAATGACATTACATAGACAGTTTATTGGAGTTCTCTTTACAACTTTCCATGCTTCTTTTTCTGTTTAAACTCTTGGCTAAACTGGTTGAACCCAATGAAAACCCTAAACACATCATATAAAACGACCCAAATTTAAGAAAAAGAGTAAGAAAGTGAAGAATAAAATGCATATACATAAAGAAAACAGAACCAGAATCCATTTTTATTCACCATTATAGTGATTCTCTGCATCAATTCACCATTAAAACAGATGCTTTTCCATAAACATCTGCAGCTCCTCACTGACATAACTAGAAGAATATAAATGAGTTGTGTGAGGTCGACCCAGCTGCTGACAGTGGGATGTGTTTTTATTTAAATGAACTGATTACTGTTTAATTGTTTGAGCTGGAAATGAGCCATAGCTGTGTTTTCTGCTGGAGGCTGCTGTAAAACTCTGCAGGAAGTTTCTGTTTATTCAGCTTCAGCTCCGTGTCTCCGTCTGTTTCCTTCTGCAGTGAAATAATGTTGTAAAGACTGACTGTTTTCTTGTTTTGTTTTTTTGTGTGGTGTGGTCCCAGCGGCGAAGAAGGCCCAGTGGCTGGAGAAGGAGGAGAAGGCTCGTCGTCTGAGGGAGAATCAACTGGAGGAACGCCGTCGGAAACTGGAGGAACAGAGGCTAAAGGCTGAGAAACGCAGGGCTGTGCTCGAAGAGAAGCAGAGGCAGAAGCTGGAGAAGAACAAGGTCAGGCTCCACAAAAAACACTTCACAAACGGCTGCCGTACGTGAGCTTTTAATGTAGTTTCAGTCTTAGTGTTTTGAATCTTTGGCCATAATTTAGTTGAATCCTTATTAGTTTTAGTCCAGTTTTAGTCGACTATATCTACAATAGATTCAGTCACTAAAACTAAAACATAAAGAGTAATAATGTATTTTCTTCAGTAATAATGTCTCTGAATGAAAGTAAACTAGTCCTAACCTGTTACGGCTGGTATTCAGGTTCTAAGCGTTAACATAGTTTGATATTTAAAGTCTTTTCTGATTGGATCTCTTCTCAACTCGACTCCTTTTCATTTGATTTAGTCTCTGTTCATTTTTGTTTCATTTTTATTCATTATTTTGTTATTATTAAGTGTCAATACATTTAGTCAGAGTTTTCCTTCTCATTAATTAATTTATTTATTTGAGTGTAAAAGTCATGTGATATGTGTAAATATAGGCACACTGCTCAATTTAAACACTAAAAAACAAAATGGAGAAGTAGCTTCACAGGTTTTAGTTTCAACTAATGCGTAATTGCATTTTTAAATTGAAAATACACAGTGTTGCTAAGAATAAATAAATGGAAGATTCAATCAGAGAACTCCAGGTTAGGTTAGATAGACACAAACTCTGGATTAAAGAGTTAAATCTGAGACAAGGTCAGGTTCAGATTCAGTTAAAGTCTCTCTGAAACTGAAAACTCAGGAGGTTCCTTCTTTGCAGATGTTTATAATCTAAATCTAAAACAGGGCCTTTTTCATTTAGTTAAATGTAGTTTGCCTCTTTTTGGAAAAATTTACAACTTGTCTTTGGATTTCCACAAAATAAATCTTGAAAAAGCGGCTGCACATCGTCCACAACAAAAGGACACTGAGGAAATAAGCTGATTTTAGATGAAAATAATAAATCAAATATAAAACAAATACATAAATATAAACAGATATTAATGCATTAAAATAATTCAATTTAAATATAAAAGAATGTATCAGAATGTATCTAATTCTTTGTTCATAAGAAGAGCATCAATAAATCTATGGAGTCATGTTTAATTTGTGCACTTTAAGATAGAAAAGGATATGATTTATGAGAATATGAAAACATCAGGAGGAAAACAAGACAAATATGAAATGCCCGGAGGATAATCAGAGTAAAAAAAACAGAAAAATGAATATAAAAGCTGTAGATAAATACTTTTGTGTGTGTTTTTCAGGAGAGATACGAGGCAGCTATCAAGAGATCGACGAAGAAGACCTGGGCCGAGATCCGTCAGCAGCGGTGGTCCTGGGCCGGGGGACTCAACCAGACGTCCCGCAGAGAAAGTGAGTTCAGACCGGACTCCAGACTCAGGTTTGAGCCTCGGAGGAACACAAACGACCCTGAGTCTGAGGCAAGAGGGACTCAACACCAGGAAATGTACTGTGACGTCAGACGAGTGGGTTCTGGATCGAAATGGGGTTAAATATTCTCAGGAGGAAGCCGTCCCGGGACAGGTTTCATTAAGTTAAGAGTGTGAATGGGCGTAGTTGTATTTAACAGAGACTTGTGAGGTTTTACACATCCTCGACACTCAACACATTGAAGATTGATTTATTAAAATAAACAGACAAAAGACGGAGTAATGTGGAGTTATTATACAGTTCAGAAAGTGGATTCAGTTTGATTTAAGACTAGTTTAAAAGGGTCTAAGTCTGGTTTTAGAGGGATTTAAAGAGTGTTGTTCGAGGTCGAGTGTGAAAGTTGTTGAATGTTGTGAAGATGCTGCAGAAAAGACAAGCCTAATGACCTTTAACCTAATGACCCTTCCCCAAAAACTCTCCTGAAATATCCTCCTGGTTTAACCTGAAGTTTCCACAGAACGGGACGGGACTGTACGGGTCGGGACGGTACGGGTCGGGACGGTACGGGACGGGACTGTACGGGTCGGGACGGGACTGTACGGGTCGGGACGGTTTAGACGGGTTTGATCTGTTTCTGTATGAGATATTTATTCATTAAAAACAAAACAGATCTTTATGGTTTACGTCTTTCTAACTTCTTCTGTTTTTAAGGATTTATTCTTTTAATGTCACATTTCTGATGCACAGTAAGAGCTGGAGTCAAGACCGGATTTACAAAGACCAAGTCAAGGTTTAAGGTTTAAGAGAGGACCAAGACCGAGACTAAGACCAAGTTGGGACATAATCCAGTCAAGACCATCTAAGACACACTGTAATAGATACAAGGGAACTATAAAAAAAAACCTAAACAGTCCAAGTCCAGTCTTAGACCAGGTCCAGACTCATGGAGGTCAGTGTTTGGTGAAGGAGACAGAGTTAGTCCAGTCTTAGACCAGGTCCAGACTCTTGGAGGTTAGTGTTTGGTGAAGGAGACAGAGTTAGTCCAGTCTTAGACCAGGTCCAGACTCGTGGAGGTCAGTGTTTGGTGAAGGAGACAGAGTTAGTCCAGTCTTAGACCAGGTCCAGACTCGTGGAGGTTAGTGTTTGGTGAAGGAGACAGAGTTAGTCCAGTCTTAGACCAGGTCCAGACTCATGGAGGTCAGTGTTTGGTGAAGGAGACAGAGTTAGTCCAGTCTTAGACCAGGTCCAGACTCATGGAGGTCAGTGTTTGGTGAAGGAGACAGAGTTAGTCCAGTCTTAGACCAGGTCCAGACTCATGGAGGTCAGTGTTTGGTGAAGGAGACAGAGTTAGTCCAGTCTTAGACCAGGTCCAGACTCATGGAGGTTAGTGTTTGATGAAGGAGACAGAGTTAGTCCAGTCTTAGACCAGGTCCAGACTCATGGAGGTCAGTGTTTGGTGAAGGAGACAGAGTTAGTCCAGTCTTAGACCAGGTCCAGACTCATGGAGGTCAGTGTTTGGTGAAGGAGACAGAGTTAGTCCAGTCTTAGACCAGGTCCAGACTCGTGGAGGTCAGTGTTTGGTGAAGGAGACAGAGTTAGTCCAGTCTTAGACCAGGTCCAGACTCATGGAGGTCAGTGTTTGGTGAAGGAGACAGAGTTAGTCCAGTCTGAGACCGAGACAAGACCAAGACCTTTACCAAAAATCCGACATCTGAATATGTTTATCTCCAGAACACACAGGCTTCATTTCAATCTTATCTGTTTTGTCGACCCGACCCGTCCCGCTCTGATGGAAACTCACTGTCCAGTCTGACCTTCTTCTAAGGATCAGAAGAAGTGGTCCATCTCGTGTCCCGCTCTTGTCTCTCTTTACTCCGTTTGCCGTTGTTGGAGGGCGGCCATCTTGTGAACAGTTGTTGTGTGTTGCGTTTTCTCCGGTGCAGGCAGATGCTCGGCCTCCACAGTGAACTTGCCTCGACAGACGGACCCTGTCATTAACAACAGGCTGTCCAAGTCTTCTGCCACGCTCTGGAACTCCCCCAGCAGAAGTAAGACCTGCCCCACCGCCCCACCGCCCCCTCCATCCCCGCCTCCGACAGTAAACGGAGTGGACTTACGGAGTTTAACGTCACTGTTTCTGTTAAAGAGTTCAGGACGTGCTGCTAATGCTAACAGACAGAACACTTTTGGAAAATGCCCACTGTCTCTTTAAACAAATGGAAAAAAGCACTAAATGAAACCAAAACCAAGAAGCACATGGCTAATTTGCATAATCCCAAACTTCACTCCTAATGCCTGGATCTAATAGGGATTAATTATGGGATTCTAATGTGTATTTTTGATTAAAATCTAAATTTTACTAGTCACTTTTAAGAGTAGAATAGCATGCTAACGGTTATTTATAGCTATTCACATAATATAAACTCAATTTTAGGAAAGAGTCAGTGTCCATTTGTTTATTTCAAAATCCAAAAGTAACCTCTAGTCTTCGATGTAACTTAAATTTGTTGAAATACTAACAACTAATAAACCTTATGTAGAGCTGACATTTGGCTAAACACAATAAGGACAACAACAGAAAGGCAAAAAAACAAAATATAGAAACGTCTTAGAAATGGCGGCACCACTTTAGAATAACTCACTTTATTAAACATTAGTTGAGTATTCGTAACAACTTTATTAATCCTTAATTCATCATTTACAAAGCATTAATCCAACATGAATAATCACTATTACAATATGAACATTGTTATAAATGTTTTAGTCTTAACAATAAACATGTATAATTATAATTATAAATATAAATTATATTTCAGTGTTGATTAGAGAATTAATTGTGAATTACACGTCTATTAATGCTTTACTACTGTTTTATTGTGTGAGTTATTATAAAGTGTTACTGAAATGTCTCTCTTTATTATTGATTGACTGATTTTGGGAAAAAGTTAGGATGAAATGTACAAATTTATAAAACTTACCTCAATGAACAATGAATAACTCACTCTGTTAAGCATTAGTTGAGCATTTGTAACAACTTTATTAATCCTTAATTCATCATTTACAAAGCATTAATCCAACATTAATAATCACAATTACAATATGAACATAGTTATACATGTTTTAGTCTTAACAATAAACACATGTATAATTATATTTAAGTGTTTATAAATAGTTGATTAGAGAATTAATTGTGAATTACACGTCTATTAATGCTTTACTACTGTTTTATTGTGTGAGTTATTATAAAGTGTTACTGAAATGGCTCTGATTTTGGGAAAGATTTAAGATGCAATGTACAAATTAATAAAACTTAGCTCAATGAACGATAAAAATAAACCCAAATTGTTGTTTTTTTCAACTTGAGCAGACGTTTATACACATTTATCAACTCAGAGAAACATGTAGCGTCAGTATAGTAATTGTTAGATTGTGGTCCACTCCGGTTCACTGTCCCGGGCCCACTCCCCTCTGGTCTCGTCTCCCGGGACTGTGGTCTCCGGTGGCCTGCCTGCTGCCTGTGCTTGGTGACTGGTCATTTACCACGTCTCGTTTGCATCGTGGTCTTCTTCTTCTTCTTTAATTATTATTATTTTTGATCATTTTTTAATTTGCTTGGTGGATCTCCCTCTTCTTTCACCGAATCATTCTGTGGTGACTCTGGTGCATTTCTCACATTTTCTCAGTCACTTCTTTTTGGTTTTTGTCCCTCAGTATTTTTTATTGTCGGTGTTGTTTTTAATGTGGTGGGAGTGGCTTGTTGGTGGTGGGTTTAATGGTGTGACTGTGACACAATAATCCAGTACGACTGCTTTGTTCACATGCATCATGTCACATGTGGATTTGTTCTTTTTAATTGATTAATCGATTGAGTCTAACTTGCCTGATTAATAGAGATTTACCGCTGCAGCATGGTTAGGTGAATATCAGCAGTTATTAAATGATTTAATGATGCTTACAGTTCATTTAAGGAGGCTTTGGTCTGGACTCTCAGACTTTACCGTTTGGTCAGAACCAAATCTTGAGGTTGGACCAAACAGATGCTCTTTGGTCTCAGTCCAGACCAGACTGGACCAAGGTTTATTTATGAAAAAGTGTTTTGCGATAGATTGGTTCAAATACAGGAAGTGACAGAGAATTAAACACATGAAGAAGAACGATCAGAGGAGAGAAAAAACTTAAATACATAAGATTATATTGTTTTATGTTTTGATAGGGTCTGTTTTTCTTTTAAAATTATTAAACCAATACAGTGGAATTTGAGAGGATCTTGGTGCGGACTTTCAATCCATAGACAATAAATATGTAATCGCTGCATTGGCTCAAATCTAGCTGAAACCTATTCAAATCCATCTAAAACCTGTTAGAATCCATCAAAAACCTGTTCAAATCCAACTCAAACCTGCTCAAATTCATCTAAAACCTGTTCAAATTCATCTAAAACCTGTTCAAATTCATCTAAAACCTGTTAAAATCCAACTCAAACCTGTTCAAATCCAGCTGAAACCTGTTCAAATCCAACTAAAACCCCTTAAATCCATCTAAAACCTGTTAAAATCCAACTGAAACCTGTTCAGATCCAAACAAAAACCTGTTTAAGTCCATATAAACCAATCAGAGCTTACTTAGAGACAGAAGCTGGAACTTCTAGAAATGAGCGTACAGAAATATAAAACTGGATTTAATTCACCTAAAAACAATCCGAGTATTTTAAAAGACTGATTTCTGCTGCTTGTCCCTGAAACCTTCTGGCTTCATATATATTTGACCATCCTCGGGCGTTAATTAAAGACAGTATCTCACAGTGAAATCGTCAGCTTTCCATCTCTTGTTGCCATCGGTAACGCAGGTTGTTACCATTGGCAACGCGAGATACTGCAGACGCACTGATGCAGGCTTAGATTATGTCGATATTTCTATTTTTAAAGTCTGTGGTCAGATTGTATAGAGTTTAGAGCGATATAGATAAGTGCTTTTATCATTAAACGTGAAAATAAGCCTTGATTAATCAGATTACAAGTGTATTTTTGGGATAGAATATTTACATGCTTCAGAGAAACAGTGATTTATATCCTTTATTGTATCGCTTTATTTAACAACAGAGCTACTGGCATCTGGTGAAGACACATATGGATCCAGAACACGTCATATTAATGCAAATTTACATTAAGACGATGACATTTAGTAATATTTAATAAAATCAACAATAATGAGAGAGTTTTGAGGCACTATATGTCTCTATTAGTCTTTTAGTTTTGGTATAAAACTAAAAAGTTACTGTAGTTCTGTGTGTTAAACTCAGGAGAGAGGACGAAAAACTGTGACAAATCCAACTAAAACCTGTTCAAATCCATCTAAACCCTGTTTGAATCCAGCTGAAACCTGTTCAAATCCATCTAAAACCTGTTCAAATCCAACTGAAACCTCTTAATCCATCTAAACAAGTTTAGCTGTTTGAATCCAACTAGAACTTGTCCAAATCCATCTAAAACCTGTTCAAATCCAACCAAAACCTGTCCAAATCCATCTAAAACCTATTCAAATCCATCTGAAACCTGTTCAAATCCATCTAAAACCTGCTCAAATCCATATAAAACCTATTCAAATCCAGCTGAAACCTGTTCAAATCCATCTAAAACCTGTTCAAATCCACCTAAAACCTGTCCAAATCCATCTAAAACCTATTCAAATCCATCTAAAACCTGTCCAAGTCCAGCTGAAACCTGTTCAAATCCATCTAAAACCTATTCAAATCCATCTAAAACCTGTCCAAATCCATCTAAAACCTGCTGTTATATCAGAATATGTGTGTATATATGTATAAAGTCCCAAAACATAGCTCGTCTTTTCCAAAATCCCGGTCGATCCCTTTAAACCTGTGAGTGCTGCTGGGTCTGGAGGGTCTGGGGGCTGTTTGTGACGTGGACAGAGCCAGGTATCGGTCTCTGTGGGTCTGGAGTGCAGCAGTAAACAGGCTCGTGCCGCAGTGGAAACAGACGAAGACGAGGACGAAAAGGAGGAGGAGGAGGAGGAGCGGTTGCCTAGAAACAGGAGGCAGTGGAGTTATCAGTTCGTCATAAAACATGTGGAAACGGTCGGTGACTGTGGGCTTTTGGAGAAGACTCAGCGTCACAGAGGTTTATGAGACTAATGTTTGGGTTTAGACCTGGATTTAGAAGAAGAACGGGTTAATCCTGGTTTAGTCTTGGTTGATTTCATGGTTAGTCCTAATACAGATGTTGAAAATCCAAATTTACACCTGGATTTAGTCCTCTTGTGAGTTTAGCCTCAGTCCTAGATTAAACCTGGATTTACTTCTGGTTTATCTAAATTATTTTGACCTGGTTTAGCCCCTATTTAATCCTGGTTTAGTCCTTGTTGATTTTAGTCCTGATACAGATGTTGATAAATACCAGGTTTAGCCTTTGTTTCTACTTGGATTTAGTCCTGGTTTATCCCAGTGGTTTTGACCTGGTTTAGTCCTAGTTCAGGCCTAGGTTTACTCTTAAATTAAAGCTTGGTCCCCGGTTTAGTTCTGGTTTGGTCCACAGTCCAGTTATTTTATAATTGAGTCTTAAATTAACTGGTTTATTGAGTTTAGTCTTGATTTAGTCTTAACTCCATGGTTTAGTATAAGTTATGAACTTAGTCCTGAATGTTGTTATCTTGGGTTTATAATTTATGTTTGTGATTTTCTTGGTTAAATCTTGATTTAGTCTCTGGTTAGTTCCACTTTAGTGTTGTTTTTGCCCTAGACTTAGTCCTGGTTTAGTCCTTGTTCTGGCTCCAGTTTAGACCTGGGTTTAGCTTTGGGTTATTCCTGATTTACTTGATTTATTAGACTTAGATTTAGACCTGGATTTAGTCTTGTTTAGTCCTTAACCATATTAATTTGTCCACAATATGGTCCAGTTTATTCATAAATTAGTTTTGCTTTAATCCTGGTTTAATCCTGCAGTTGGCCCTGGATTATCTTTAGGTTTAGTCCTGGTTTAGTCCTGGTTTAGACCTGGTTTAGTCCTGGTTTAGCCCTGGTTTAGTCCTGGTTTAGTCCTGGTTTAGTCCTGGTTTAGTCCTGGTTTAGTCCTGGTTTAGTCCTGGTTTAGACCTGGTTTAGTTCTGGTTTAGTTCTCTACTGTTTGAATAAGTCGTCCAGTTCTATCCTCTCCATTTTCCCGTTTACATTCACGCTCAGTTTAAATGAAAGTACCGTTTTGTTGTTTCCGTCCACACATCATTAAAGTGCATCTCTGTGTGTCCTGCTGCTGCTGTTGTCGAGTTTTCATCCCATGATGCACTTCAGCAGAAACACAATAACGGTACAACTCTGTGTGTGCTGCTTTTGGGACAAATCCAAACTCTGTCAAACCATTACATTAGCTTTATTAATCACATTCGACCATGTTTTCATGTGGTAAGTTTGAAAAAGAACTCGCTCCGATGTGTTTTCATCTAATGTTTGTCATAAATGTGCTTTTCAGGGGTGTTTTTATGTTAAATGCATTCATCTGTGGTGGAAAAATGACCAATTAGTGGAATATATTTTGTCCAAACCAAACAAACGTCACTTTTGTCTGTATCTTCTTCATGTGTTTGTTGTTCTGACTGTTCCCTGAGACTGACAGCGCCCTCTTGTGTCAGTCCTTCATGTGTTTGTTGTTCTGACTGTTCCCTGAGACTGACAGCGCCCTCTTGTGTCAGTCCTTCATGTGTTTGTTGTTCTGACTGTTCCCTGAGACTGACAGCGCCCTCTTGTGTCAGCCCGCAGCCTGCGTCTCAGTCCGTGGGAGAGTAAGATCGTGGAGAGGCTCATGACGCCGACGCTGTCCTTTTTAAAGAAGAGTCGCAGCGCCGCAACGCTCCTCAACAACAGCGACTGTGAGTGTCACTTAGTCTCGGTTTAAGTCCTGGTTTTGTCCTGGTTTAGTCCTGATTTAGTCCTGGTTTAGTCCTGATTTAGTCCTGGTTTAGTCCTGATTTTGTCCTGGTTTAGTCCTAGTTCAGTCCTTGTTTAATTCTGGGTTAAGTACTGGTTTTGCTTCTGGGTTAAGTCCAGATTTAGGTTTGGTTTTAGACTTTGTTTAGTCCAGGTTTAGTTCTGGTTCAGGTTCTGTTTACTCTTGGGTTTATTCCTGGCTTAGTTTTGGTTTAATGTTAGGGTTAGTTCTGTCCCAACGTTAGACATTGTTTCATTTTGGGTTTCATCAAATTGAGTGCTAGTTCTGTTCTTATTTTAGTCTGGGTTTAGGTCTGGTCTGGTCCTTTTTTAGTCCAGGCTTTAGTCCTGGTTCAGTCCTGGTTTAGTCTGGGTTTAGTCCAGGTTTAGGTCTGGTCTGGTCCTTTTTTAGTCCAGGGTTTAATCCAGATGTGGCCCCTGTTTGATCTTGGTTTTAGTCTTTGTTTAGCCCTGGTTTTAGTCTTTGTTTAGCCCTGGTTTAAGGCTGGTTTAGCCCTGGTTTAAGGCTGGTTGAAGGCTGGTTTACCTCTATTTATGTCTTTGTGTTAGTGTTGACTTAGTTCTGGTTAAGTCCTGGCTTAAGACCAAGTTTGGTCCTGGGTCTTAGTCCTGGGTTCAGTCCTGATCTAGTCCTGGTTAAGTTGTGTTTCAGTTTGATTTAAGTCATTATCCCTAGTTTACTGCTAAACCCTAGTCCATATTTAGTCATAGTTTAGTCCTGGTTTAGTCCTGGTTTAGCCCTGGCTTTAGTCCTGGTTTAGTCCTGGTTTAGTCCTGGTTTAGTCCTGGTTTAGTCCTGGTTTTGGTCTAAATTCTCATACTGGCCCCAGTTTAGAATCATTATTATTTGCCCTTTTTCTGTATTTACTTTGCCCTCTAATGTTTTTTACTCTGTCTACATGTTATTACCCCTGTGTGTGTTTATTACCCTGTTATTACCCCTGTGTGTGTTTATTACCCTGTTATTCCCCCTGTGTGTGTTTATTACCCTGTTATTACCCCTGTGTGTTCCCCTGTCCAGCCTGTGGCAGCCCTCTGACCTGTTCCCACCAGAACAACGCTGAGCGGTGGAGACTGTCGTCGGCCAGTACTCCAGACATCACTCAGAGGCAGCGCAGACGGAACTCCACTCCGGTCAGTGTCACTTCACAGAGTCAGGTCGTTACCGTTAGCTGCATTTATCTTAAAAGAGCAGATAAATGGATGCAGTAGTCACTTTTTCTGTACAGCTTTGGATTCACTCAGGTTTAGGGTCAGGTCTCTGAGCACTAAGACCTCCAAAGTCCAAAGTTGTGACTGTTTAACGTGACATTTAGGACGTTTGAATGCATCACAATCATATATATCTTTGGGTTTATCGTCCTGGATTTGACATTTAGTTTTGTACAGTTTTAGCTCTGGTTTAGTCTTGGTTTAGCCACGACTTTGGACCAGTTTTGGCCGAGATTTAGTCCTGGTTTGATCCTAGTTTAGTCTGGATTCAGCTCTGGTTTAGTTTGGCTTTAGTTTAGCTTTATCTCTTGGGTCCTGGGTCAGCCCTGGTTTAGTCCTGGCTCGGTCTTGATTTAGTCCTGGTTTAGTCTTGCTTCAGCCCTGGTTTTAGTACTACATTTGTAAAGGTTTAGTCCTGTTTTGGTCCTGTTTTGTCCTGGTTATAGATATCATCCAAATTATGTTCATAGTTTTGAAAGATAAGCCTTGTTTAGTCTTGGTTTATTGCTGATTTATTCCTTGATTTAGTCCTGGTTTAGTTTTGCTTAAGTCCTAGTTTTAGTGTTGGTTTTAGCATTGGGTTCAGTTTTGATTTAGCTCTGGTTTGTTCCGGTTTTAGTTCTGGTTTTGATTGTGTTTTAGTCCTAGACTTGACCTGGTTTATTCCGGTTTTAGTTCTGGTTTTGATTGTGTTTTAGTCCTAGACTTGACCTGGTTTATTCCAGTTTTAGTTCTGTTTTTCCTGGTTCTGTCTTGGTTTAGTCCTGACTGTAATCCTGGTCTTAGTTTTGGGTTTAGCTGGAGTTTTTTCCAGGTTTAGACTTGGTCTAGTCCTAATTTTCTTCATAGTTTTGTCCTTCACTTAAATCCTGGATAGACCTGCTTCAGTCCTGCTTTATTATTGATTCAGACCTGGTTCAAGTCAAAGGAAGAGTGAAAATCGGAGGATAAAGTAGGTTTTCCTGATGATCATGTGTCATTATATTGAGTCATATATTTGTCAAAGGAAGAGACTTAGATTCTCAGAGTTAAATATAGTCTTGGCTCAGGTTTGTCTTTGGAGATTCCCGTCTGCTTCAGGTGTTTTTGGGAGATCCCCTCCTAAATTTATCCCAGAAGCAGCGTATTATTTTACAAAAGACCGTCTGGTTTTATAAATAGTTGTGTTTTCTCGAGCCTGAGGTTACAACTGTCTGTTTTTGTTAAAGGTGGAGAAGAAGAAGAAAGAGAAGAAGGACAAAGAACGAGAGAATGAGAAAGAGAAGAACGCTCTGACGAAAGAGAAAGTTCAGAAGAAGAGACTGACGCCGTCGCCCACTGCCACCATCAACCAGAGATCCAGACCCGAGTCCAGGTAAAGTCAAGACCGCACTGAGACCAGGTCGAGGCCAAGACCGGCTCTGGATTTAAACCAAACCATGAGTTATCGGTGTATTTTTTTTACAGAAGCCACGTCCAGCAGCACAGAACAGATAGAACGGAGAAAAAGAAATTATATGTTGTGAATTTTCCAAATAAACACACGAAAAACATAAAAAGTCTGTTTCATAAGCACAATTTAAAGGGGAAATGTCCTTTTTAAGTGTGATTAGTTTTTATTAATACTTTAGACAATATCTGATTTATATTATTAAAACAAAAAAACACAAGAAAAATAGCTCGGCAAACAATTATTTAACTTTCACGTTAGTCGGCCTGTTACACACCATTACAGACAAAATAAATACGTGTTTGCAGGAATGGATCACATTGTCGAACTCAGATGGATCATGATAAGAGCCCATCTTTTCTTAAATAAATCAGTGATTAAAGGTAGTTTTATTTTTTCCATAAGGATCTAATGGTAACTTTACATTTAGAATAGTGGAGCGTCCCAATATCCTAAAAGATATGTGCTTTTTTGTGTTTTTAAGTGGATCACATAAAGCACTTTCACATTCACAAACTTTTTAACTTTTAACTTTTTAAAATTTAAAATGGCCGTGTCTGTTTTAATGATTTCCGTGTTCAAATAACAAACATTAAGCGTGTAATTGGACAGTAAACAGACACTGAAAAAGGAAATGTCTGGTGAATTTTTTAAGTAAACACACAAGTGCAAAGCTGAGAAAGACAAAAAGCCTGTTTCAGAAAAGGGAAATTCACTGTTCTTCTACAATCAGCTCTATGTACTTTAAAATACCTGCTTCTGTTTATACTGTATTATATTATAAAGATACTGCAGGTGATTCTTAAAGTGTAAATGAATGCTTTTGATAAAAAAGACGTGATGCAGAACTGAAGAATTGGTTTTAAATTTAATTAGGTCTGGTTTTGGTTTAGTTCTACTTTTAATCCTTCTTTTTTTTTTAGTTTTGTCTTGTTTTTTTGTCCTTGGTTTAGTCTTGGTTTGGGCTTCGTTGAACTTGGTTTAGTCCTGGTTTTAGTCCTGAGTTAAAACCTGGTTTACATCTTGGTTTGGTGTTAACTTTTGTATTGGTTTAGTCCTGAATTATCCCAGTTTAACCCTGGTTTAAACATGAAGAGGTCCTGGGGAATATTTATAAAATACAAACACTGAAAACTCATGTCTGGGTTAGTGTTTAAAAGAGGAAAAGATGTTTAGAAAAATGTACTTTCCTGCAGCACTTGGACTAAGACTATTCTTGAGTCTTTAGTTTTTTAAAATCTTCTGCTTGATTTATTGCAGCTTTCACCAAAGAATAAAGTGTATGTCTGTGTTTATTTTGGGTTCTCAGATAAAGCACTATGTTATTTTTGGGGTGTTTTAGCTTTTAGTGGACACATGGAGACAGAGACAGAGACAGAGAGAGGGAAGAGGAGTCCTGAGAGAAACAGATAAAACATGGCCGCCGGTCTCAGGTTACACTGCCTTCGGTGTTTGACCCAGATTTGGACTGAACTGAGGGTTTAGTTTTAGGTCTAGACTTGTCTTGGTTTAACTTTGCTTTCAGTTTAATTTAGTTCTGGTTTATTCTTTATGGTTTTTGGCCTAGTTTTGGTTTAATGTGGACCTGAGCTCTGATTGTGGTTTAGTCCTAGTTTAGTCCTTGATTTAACCCTAAGTCTAAGTTTCAGTTCAGTTTTATCATAGACTTAGTTTTATTCTTTGAGTTGGTCTTAGTTTTAGTCCTGGTTTTAATCCTGGTTGGGTACGGTTTTAGTCCTGGTTTATCTCTGGTTTATCTCTGGTTTTCATTTGTTTTTAGGACACAATCTGGTCTAATCTTGATGTTAGTTTAGTCCTGGTTTAGACCTGGCTTTTGTCCGGGGTTTTATCTGGGTTTAGTCCTGTGTTAATATGGATTTTCTCCTTGGTTTAGTCCAGGGATTAGTCCTGATCTAGTCTGGGTTTTATCCTGGTTTAACGCTCTGCTGGTTTAGTGTGGATTTAGTCCTGATTTGGACCTAGTTCAGTTCAGGTTTAGTCCTTATTTACTCTTGTGATGGTTTATTTGGTTTAGTCTTGACTTAGTCCTGGCTTTGGTTCTCATTTGGCCCAGTTTGTCCTTAGTTTACTCCTTTGTTTTTTAAGGCTTTGGTCCAGTTTTTAAACCTGACTTAGCGCTGGTTTAGTCTTGGTTTTACTGTTTCTTTAATCTTTGTTTAGTTCTGACTTGGTCCTAGTTTAGTCCAGGATTAGTCTTGGTTTGTCCCTTAGTTTAGTCCAGGATTAGTCTTGGTTTGTCCCTCGGTTTAGTCCAGGATTAGTCTTGGTTTGTCCCTTGGTTTAGTCCAGGATTAGTCTTGGTTTGTCCCTTGGTTTAGTCCAGGATTAGTCTTGGTTTGTCCCTTGGTTTAGTCCAGGATTAGTCTTGGTTTGTCCCTTAGTTTAGTCCAGGATTAGTCTTGGTTTGTCCCTCAGTTTAGTCCAGGATTAGTCTTGGTTTGTCCCTTGGTTTAGTCCAGGATTAGTCTTGGTTTGTCCCTCGGTTTAGTCCAGGATTAGTCTTGGTTTGTCCCTTGGTTTAGTCCAGGATTAGTCTTGGTTTGTCCCTCAGTTTAGTCCAGGATTAGTCTTGGTTTGTCCCTTGGTTTAGTCCAGGATTAGTCTTGGTTTGTCCCTCGGTTTAGTCCAGGATTAGTCTTGGTTTGTCCCTCGGTTTAGTCCAGGATTAGTCTTGGTTTAGTTCTGACTTAGTCCTAGTTTAGTCCAGGATTAGTCTTGGTTTAGTTCTGACTTAGTCCTAGTTTAGTCCAGGATTAGTCTTGGTTTAGTTCTGACTTAGTCCTAGTTTAGTCCAGGATTAGTCTTGGTTTGTCCCTTAGTTTAGTCCAGGATTAGTCTTGGTTTGTCCCTCGGTTTAGTCCAGGATTAGTCTTGGTTTGTCCCTTGGTTTAGTCCAGGATTAGTCTTGGTTTGTCCCTCGGTTTAGTCCAGGATTAGTCTTGGTTTGTCCCTTGGTTTAGTCCAGGATTAGTCTTGGTTTGTCCCTCGGTTTAGTCCAGGATTAGTCTTGGTTTGTCCCTTGGTTTAGTCCAGGATTAGTCTTGGTTTGTCCCTTGGTTTAGTCCAGGATTAGTCTTGGTTTGTCCCTTGGTTTAGTCCAGGATTAGTCTTGGTTTGTCCCTCGGTTTAGTCCAGGATTAGTCTTGGTTTGTCGTCCTCGGTTTAGTCCAGGATTAGTCTTGGTTTGTCCCTCGGTTTAGTCCAGGATTAGTCTTGGTTTGTCCCTCGGTTTAGTCCAGGATTAGTCTTGGTTTGTCCCTTGGTTTAGTCCAGGATTAGTCTTGGTTTGTCCCTTGGTTTAGTCCAGGATTAGTCTTGGTTTGTCCCTCGGTTTAGTCCAGGATTAGTCTTGGTTTGTCCCTTGGTTTAGTCCAGGATTAGTCTTGGTTTGTCCCTTGGTTTAGTCCAGGATTAGTCTTGGTTTGTCCCTCGGTTTAGTCCAGGATTAGTCTTGGTTTGTCCCTTGGTTTAGTCCAGGATTAGTCTTGGTTTGTCCCTTGGTTTAGTCCAGGATTAGTCTTGGTTTGTCCCTTGGTTTAGTCCAGGATTAGTCTTGGTTTGTCCCTTGGTTTAGTCCAGGATTAGTCTTGGTTTGTCCCTCGGTTTAGTCCAGGATTAGTCTTGGTTTGTCCCTCGGTTTAGTCCAGGATTAGTCTTGGTTTGTCCCTTGGTTTAGTCCAGGATTAGTCTTGGTTTGTCCCTTGGTTTAGTCCAGGATTAGTCTTGGTTTGTCCCTTGGTTTAGTCCAGGATTAGTCTTGGTTTGTCCCTCGGTTTAGTCCAGGATTAGTCTTGGTTTGTCCCTTGGTTTAGTCCAGGATTAGTCTTGGTTTGTCCCTTGGTTTAGTCCAGGATTAGTCTTGGTTTGTCCCTTGGTTTAGTCCAGGATTAGTCTTGGTTTGTCCCTGGTTTAGTCCAGGATTAGTCTTGGTTTGTCCCTTGGTTTAGTCCAGGATTAGTCTTGGTTTGTCCCTTGGTTTAGTCCAGGATTAGTCTTGGTTTGTCCCTCGGTTTAGTCCAGGATTAGTCTTGGTTTGTCCCTTGGTTTAGTCCAGGATTAGTCTTGGTTTGTCCCTTGGTTTAGTCCAGGATTAGTCTTGGTTTGTCCCTCGGTTTAGTCCAGGATTAGTCTTGGTTTGTCCCTCGGTTTAGTCCAGGATTAGTCTTGGTTTGTCCCTTGGTTTAGTCCAGGATTAGTCTTGGTTTGTCTCTTGGTTTAGTCCAGGATTAGTCTTGGTTTGTCCCTCGGTTTAGTCCAGGATTAGTCTTGGTTTGTCCCTTGGTTTAGTCCAGGATTAGTCTTGGTTTGTCCCTTGGTTTAGTCCAGGATTAGTCTTGGTTTGTCCCTTGGTTTAGTCCAGGATTAGTCTTGGTTTGTCCCTTGGTTTAGTCCAGGATTAGTCTTGGTTTGTCCCTCGGTTTAGTCCAGGATTAGTCTTGGTTTGTCCCTTGGTTTAGTCCAGGATTAGTCTTGGTTTGTCCCTTGGTTTAGTCCAGGATTAGTCTGGATTTAGACTCCGGTCTTGGATCAGTTTTATTCTTCCTGTTTCCTGTCTCCGTCAGCGCTCCGAAGCCCAAAAACCGGCCTCCGTCTCCGGCCGCCCCCAAAAGCCGCCCCCTGTCTCCTTTGGTCCCGGCCCAGACCTCGTCCTCCTCGAAGACCCCCGCGGGTAAGAAGACCCCTCCTCCTCCCGGGACCAAGACCAGACCCAGACGGGCCCAGACCCCGGCCCGAGTCCAGCCCCCGACGGTCGCTGCTGTCGCCGTGGAAACCAGCGACGAGAAGCCCCAGCATCAGCAGCGCGACGTAACCGAGGAGAGAAAGAGTGAGTCGGTTACCACGGGAACGGTATCCGGGGCGTATCCAAGGTGACCTGGGGATGTTTTTGGAGCAGAGAGTCACTGCAGAGAGTCTGGAGATTATTTATGGGTTTTATTTATTATTTATCAGGGTCAAGACCAGACAAACTGAGACAGAGTGAGATGTAGAAGAGTTTGAAACAAAAATGTGTTTAATAAACGGCTGCTGAGCTGTTTATCCCAGTTCACAAAGACCGACAGAGATTGTATTTAAGTCACACGTGCAGCTGAAGTTACTGAGGTTTGTGACGCTCTAATGAGACAAATAGGACCAACATTTTACACCAGAAAAAAAACATTTGTGTCTGGTTTAGCTGCAAATATTTATGAGAATGTGTCACGTCCTGGTTTAACATGACTTCGATCTAGGTTTGTTTTTTTGTTTTATTATTATTATTATTGTTATTTATGATATCTATTGATTTAGTCGCAGTATATTTTTAGTTTTGTCTTGTTTTTTTGTCCTTGGTTTAGTCTTGGTTTGGGTTTTGTATTGTTTTAGTCCTGAATTATCCTAGTTTAACACTGTTTAGTTCTGTTTAGTCCAGTGTTTAGTCGTCTTTTAGTCTTGTTTTGGTTTAGTTTTGCTTTAGTCTTGATTTAATCCTAGATTTATCATTCTTTTCATATTTTTCTGTCTGTTTCTGTCTCAGTCTTTGGTAAAGTCCCTGGTTTGTTTCTTGGCACAGTGGCTTTTGTATTGCTTTAGTCTCTGGTTTACACTTTGGTTTAGTTCTATTTTGTCCAGTGTTTAGTCGTCTTTTAGTCTTGTTTTGTTTTTATCGTAGACTTGATTTAATCCTAGTCCTTCATTGAATCACTTTTACTTCTTTGTTTAATTTTCTTTTCATATTTTTCTGTCTGTTTCTGTCTCAGACTCTGGTAAAGTCCCTTCCATCGTGGTGTCGTCTGCTCCGGTGACCCCTCCGTCCCACAGCCCTCCGCTCACCTCCACAGCCTCCTCTACCCCCTCTACTACCCCCTCTACTGCCCCCTCTACCCCCTCTGTCCCGGTCCTCGAGCCGGTCTGCCCTCCCGCTGAGGTGTCTGTTTCTACCCCTGCTCCTGCTGCAGCTCCCTCTACCCCCCAGACGGCCGTAACTCCACCACCTCCAGCTCCTGCCCCAGCTCCTGCCCCAACCCCAGCTCCAGTCTCCAAACCGTCGGCGGGCACCAACGACCCCGAGGAGGCGGCCCGAGTCCTGGCAGAGAAACGGCGACAGGCCCGAGAGCAGCGGGAGCGAGAGGAGCAGGAGAGACTGGAGCAGGAGCAGAGAAACAGGTCGGGACGGGGACAGAGTCAAGGAATTAGTTTCTAAACATCATTTTAGGACTGAAACTATCTGCAAAATAAACAAAACTCACTTTACACGAAACAAAGGGTTGGATTTGGACAAGTGCAGGGTTTAAAACTTTACCTTTAATTGGAATCTCACACAAAATATTTACAGGTGATTGACTCTTAACTCACGCAGACACGCAGACAGATTTTAATTTAATGGGACAAGACCGACAGTGTCTTTTTATGCAGCAGAAGTACCTTAGCATTACTCCCCTCCTGTTTTAATAATGAGTATCATATCAATGGGATTGTATTATAAATTAGACACAATCCTCAGCAAGTCTCTGTGTTTCTGGGTTGTCTTCAAGTTCATCTCTCCTTCTGTTTCTTGAAATAATGTTAAGTAAATCAAATTGAGACGTTCCTGAAGTGTCGCTGATCTTCCAAGTCCATCAGAGTCAGTCGTACAAAGTATAATAATTCAGTCTCACTCCCACAGTTCATGCTTAAATTGGTGCAATTATCCTGTTGTGTGAACGAGGCTTTGGTCACACCTTAAATAGAAGTCGATGGGAGGATAAACTATCATTTAATTCTCTGTGGCTCAGGCTTTCACTGTTATATTGTATTTTTGACAATTTAAAAGAAATATCGTCACACATTAGACAAATACATCGACCCGTTTGTCTCAATCATAAAGGTTTACGCTCTTTCACAGAACTACGTCCTGACGCCTTCTTTTCAAACTTTTAGCTTTAGACTTAGTGTTTGACCCTTTGCCACAAGAACTAAAGACAGTTAAGTCGACCTAAATACATTATAAATGCACAAAGGGTCATTAGAGTCTTGGCGTTCTGTAAAAGAAGCTGTTTTAAAGTGACAAAGGCAAAAGCAGTACAGTTTATTTGCATAAATCAACATAAATATGACAATCTATTCATGTTTTTGGCTCTAAAATGTGTTGCTGTTGCATATGTCCACTTATATTCATAAAAAAACATAAATTTATGATACAATAAAGTATTTCTGAGACGGTAAACTGTTTCTCATCTGTTTGTTTGTTTGTTTGTTTGTTCTGCAGGCTGCTGCGTGAGGAGGCGGCGGCTCGTGAGGCAGAGGAGAGGAAGCGGCGCGAGGAAGAGGCTCGGTTCATGGCGGAGCAGCAGCGTTTGAGAGACGAGGCCCAGAGAGTTCAGGACGAACGAGAGGCCGAGGAGCGAGCGCGAGCCGAGCAGGAGGAGAACGAGCGGCTGCAGAAACAGGCGAGTCACGTTTTAACACACACCTGTCAGGTTTACGACCGGACGATTTTATCTTCATTTGGGAACAGGTTTTACTCAGGTTTGAACAGGTTTTAATTGGATTCAAACAGGTTTTAGTTGGATTTGAACAGGATTTAGATAGATTTGAACAGTTTTAGTGAGTTTTAAACAGGTTTTAGTCAGATTTGAACAGGTTTTATTATGGTTTGAACAGGTTTTAGTTGGATTCAAACAGCTTTTAGTTGGATTTGAACAGGTTTTAGTCAGATTTCAACAGGTTTTAGTCAAATTTCAACAGGTTTAAGTTTGATTTCATCAGGTTTAAGTTGGATTTCATCAGGTTTAAGTTGGATTTCATCAGGTTTAAGTTGGATTTCATCAGGTTTAAGTTGGATTTCATCAGGTTTAAGATGGATTTCATCAGGTTTAAGTTGGATTTCAACAGGTTTAAGTTGAATTTCATCAGGTTTAAGTTGGATTTCAACAGGTTTAAGATGGATTTCAACAGGTTTAAGATGGATTTCATCAGGTTTAAGTTGGATTTCATCAGGTTTAAGTTGGATTTCATCAGGTTTAAGTTGGATTTCATCAGGTTTAAGATGGATTTCATCAGGTTTAAGTTGGATTTCAACAGGTTTAAGTTGGATTTCATCAGGTTTAAGTTGGATTTCAACAGGTTTAAGTTGGATTTCAACAGGTTTAAGATGGATTTCATCAGGTTTAAGTTGGATTTCATCAGGTTTAAGTTGGATTTCAACAGGTTTAAGATGGATTTCATCAGGTTTAAGTTGGATTTCATCAGGTTTTAGTAGCTAGGTAGGTTAATCTTTGTAGCAAAAATCAAAACCATCTAAACCCTGTTCAAATCCATCTAAAACCTGTTCAAATCCATCTAAAACCTGTTCAAAGGCCGACTCTAAAGCCTCCTGTGACCGTATCTATGCCACGTTGTCACCGATCTCTCGTCAGATGTAAATACCGTCGCTGCAGACCCTTTAATTTTCCATTAACCGCATGAATCCTGTGATCCCCGCCAGCGTTAAGCCCATTTACCATCTGGGCTCAGATTACCAGCTCCGGGGGAGACGGGGGTTTCTCTTTTAGGGGGATTGGGGGAGTTTTTTTTACTGCTCAGACTGAAACATCAGAGGGATTCATTTAAAGCTGCATCTGGGACGCGTCACGAACAATATGTGTCATGAATGAAAATAGCAAAAAAGGAAATGAATGTGTGTATTATTTGCTTTACTCACTGTTATTCACTATTTCAGCATGTGTTTGATTAAGACTGTCCCAGGAAACAAAGAAAACAACAATTTTTACCATCAATTCCAAATAAAATAGCCATAAAAGGCCCGATAAATGCAATGGGACAAAGGTCAGTAGAAAAAGCAGAGATCCAGCTGAAGTATTATCGATCAAAACACTGGAGCGTCTTCTAAAGCTGCACAAAACATCACAAATTAATCATTATCACTGAATTATTTACCTTTTTCTTGTCAAAATCATCGTCTAAAACAGCAGTAAATCAAAGTGTGGTGCGTCTTGGTTTATTTTCTACATTTAGTCCTGGTTTAGTCCTGGTTCGGTCTTTAATATTGACTCATTTCCTGCTTTGAGAAGTAAAAAGTTAGTCCAGAGCCTAGTATTTGTTTTATATCAATAAGAACTCAGATATCACAAGTTTAAGTATCTGCTTTTAAACGTACATAAAGTATACAAGTAAAAGTATTTGATGCTTCTGATTAAGGTAAAGTTCACAGAGCAATGAGGCGTTCGTGTGTGCTTTGTAAAAATCAGCGCTATAGGTTTACAATTTAAGCTGTTGCACATTTACAACAAATTTAAAAACTCAAATTTACCAATGAATACATGTAGTGGGGTAGAAATTACAGATATTTGCTTTAAAATGGAGTAAAAAGTACCCGCTTTTAAATAAAAATAAAGTACAGATCCTTGAGAATTGTGTATTTTGAGTATTTTTACTGCACCGCTGGACTCTGGTCTCGGTCTTTACTCGGTCTCAGTCCCTAAAAGTCTTGATCCTGTCTCGAAACGGTCTGGTCCTAACACGTCTCTGGTCTTAACTGAGCTCTAAATCATCCAGATTCACTCCATTCTGTCTCGTCTGATTCACGTCGAGCTCCAGAGTCGTAATAATCCGTCGCTCGGAGGGTTTTTGTCTGGATCCAGCTCCAGAACGGCGCCGAGCGGAGCCATTGTGACGGACGAATAGTGACGGCTCTGTGTCGGTTTGAGAGTCGGACAAACGGAGACAGTGTGCACCACGTCTCGATCACTGTGGGTCTATTGTTCCACAGAGACGGCGCTTCAGACTGGAGTGGACGTGTTAGAAGTTGAAGTACTCATATTTTCTGGTTATTTTGAGAAATATATGGCTCGAATGCATCGGTAGTGCAGTTGAACAGAAGAATTATGAGCATTGAAAACATTAAAAAGTAAGAAAAAGACTAAAAATGACTAAAGACAAGAGACTAAGTGTGACTGAGACAAGACTAAAGAAAAATAGTCTGAGTTCAAGACCAGAAAAAAAATTACAAAACTGCCAAAAGTGAACAAAATTTCAATAAAAAAGAATAAAAAAAGATTTGTAAACTTTAAAATCAAGTCTTAAGCATAACTTTTTCGCCTTAATTGAAAAGTACAAACATTTTTTGTGCTTTTTTCATGATTTATGTTTATTTATGTTGTGTTTAAATGAGTTTCCAGATATTTAAAGTTTTATAATATAGTAAAACATAGTAATAATGAAGTTTAGATGAGCTATTGGTGAATCTAAAATAGTCAGGATGAATAAATGTGAGACGAAACAATGAAGTCTTAAGCAAAACGTTTAAAAAAAATAAAAATAAATAATAATAATATGACGCACCTTTCAGACAGGTTGAAAATATTAGGACTTCTTCAAATTTACTCTCAATTTTTATCATTTTTTCTTGTATTTAGAGGGGATTTTTTATAGTTCTTATATTTTTATTTATTTTATTCTTTTTTATTATTTTATTATTTATATTTTTATTATTTTTATTTATATTTATATTATTAATTAAGCCCCTTTACCTAATATAAAATGATGGAAGAAAATGCTTCATAAATGTCTTTACTAAGCTGCCTTTTATCTGTATTAAAATGTATTGACAAACCTGACGTGTAAATAAATAAAGTGAAGGTCATTTATATTTTTTTTCTTGTAACAGATGGAAATAACTCGTTCATAAAGGCTTTGTTTCTGCTGCTCACTTGAACACATCTGTTTTAAGCTGAATCTAAATACCCACTGATCCGTGAAATGGAGTTATTCTTGTAATATCATCTCTGGCCTCGAGGCTGGAGTCTCTCTGAGGAAATACTGCCCCCTGGCGGCTCTAGGGGCCCTGACATTGGTCCAATACAGTTGCTGAATAGATTTAGTGCTTTAGAAGTGTTGCTTTGTCAGAATATGTGTTGAATAGTGTTGGTGAAAGCTTTATATTTCTCTCTTTTTTCCTTTGTTTGGATGCAATGTTTATTCTATCTTTTAACTTAAATATTGTATTTGATTTGTTGCCCATTTGCATCACATTGAAAACTATTGAAAAAATGAAAAGAGAAAATAACTGTGCATGAATATTAAGCTTAATATATATATATATTGGGCACAAAAAATGTTCTTTTAAAGATTGTCATAGAAATATTATTTGTCTAGATAGTTTTTTTTTCCATTTTTTTCATAAATGCAATTATTAAATTCAGTCCTCAATTTAAAAAAAACACAAAAAGTTCATTTTTTTCCATCCCACATGTGCAAATTAGAATTTTTTTTTTCAAATTTTATGCCATTTGCAGCAACACAGCTAAAGTTACGCAAAAATAACATTTATAAAACACAAAAAAAAATGTCCAGGAGGGTTAAACAAGAATTAAACCAATCTGAGAGACTTACCTCGAACTAAACCAAGACTTAACCAGGACCCGTTATGTGTTATGAAAGTGATGTGTCCCGTCTTTGCTCATGATTGTGTTTGTGTTTGTTTTCGTCAGAGAGAGGAGGCCGAGGCTAAAGCTCGAGAAGAGGCCGAGCGTCAGCGTCTGGAGCGAGAGAAACACTTCCAGAAAGAAGAGCAGGAGCGACTCGAGCGGAAAAAGGTCAGAAATAAACACTAAAAAACCAACAAAAATATATTCACTTCATAACGTACATTTCACAAAATCACTGTGTAGACTTTTATACAATAACTTCTGCTCATTTGTCTGGTTTTAAAATGGTATTTGTTTAGCAGTAGCCATAAAAATATTAATATAATATAGATATTTTTCTGTATTGGTTAATACCAGTCGCTAAATGAAATCTTTGTTTGTGCAGCGTCTGGAGGAGATCATGAAGAGGACGAGGAAGAGCGACGCAGGAGAAAAAGTGAGTTTGAGTCATATTTTTAAATATTTCTAAAAAGCTTAATTCCTCTAAAAACTGCTCTTTAATTTTCACAGAAG
The DNA here is from genome assembly GCA_036850595.1 of Rhyacichthys aspro. Lineage (NCBI taxonomy): Eukaryota > Metazoa > Chordata > Actinopteri > Gobiiformes > Rhyacichthyidae > Rhyacichthys > Rhyacichthys aspro. The sequence continues at coordinate 2,493,301 of CM072158.1, read as the reverse complement.
GAAGTGAAGCCGTCTCCACAAATCAACGGCAAAGACACGGAGATGAGTAAAGGTGTGATTTTGATTTGTTTTTAGAATAAAGCAGAACACTCCAGGCACAAATATTCAGAATAAACAAACAGGAATGGAAAGAAGCAGTAAAAATACAGGTGAATGATTATATTTTAATAAAACAGCAGTGGAAAAGATCTTTATACTTGTCACAAAAACAACAAAAATCCAAAAAAACAGGTCTTTTTTTGCAGTATTGTTTAAAAAAGCATGTATTTCAGATGTTGCTGTTTGTTCCCAGCTGCTGTGAACCTGCAGAGTTCAGCCCAGGGTCCGGTTCTCAACGGAGTCCAGTCGTCCTCGCACCAGAACGGCCTCTCGACGAACAGCGAGCCCTCAGACTTCGAGGACATCATCGGCGGCGGCGGCAGCGGCGGCGGTTCGGGCCCGTCCCAGAGCTCAGGGCTGGGCTTCGAGGGCGGAGAGCCTTTCCTCATGAAGACGGGTCCCATCAAACCTCAGCCCGTCGCAGGTAACGGGACTGAGAGAGTCTTTAACGCTAAACCACAGCTGGAAATGAAAATGTATTGGAGAAGCAGACTGGAAATGAATAAACTGAGAAAAACGTAGATAGCTGTGTTCTAAATCTAGATTATTTTAGGAAGAACGGTGACTTAAGTGCTCCTAAACATGTTCGTAGACAAGATTTGAGAGAAAGTGAGCTCCAGAAACAACCCCATGACTGACTTGAACATATCTTGTTAAACATAAGCTCAGATATAAGCGAGAACTGAGTTTTAAAGAGCTAAAACAATCAGGATACATCTATCTAAGAACCAAATGAATGCTTTTTCAAAATGACCACATTTGACGACACAGATTAAAGTCTGCGGCCACTAGAGGGCAGTAGGCTTCACTGAGCTACTGTCTTTGGGAGATGTTTTACAGTTAACAGGACATTTGTTTTTATTGTGAAACGTCAAAAAAATGTACAGTTATTATGGAATGACAGAAATAAATGTTAATAAATACTATGGCATAGCATCAGACTTTTACCGTAGCCACAGTATCGCTCAAAAACAAGGTTGTAAATGGGTTTTGGGAAATACTAAGGTCCAAGAATGAACACAAGAAGAGATTTTTATCTGTCACTTACTCTCGGAATAACATAGTCTCACCGAAATTTGATAGAATCGTGTTAAAGCCTAAAAATTAAATGGAAAATAGTAAGAAAAAGAAGACATTTTACCGACAAATATTAACTATATCAATGAATCTGATAAAAAACAAGACAAAAACCAAAGCAGTTCTCCTTTTGATGCCCCTGTTATTCACTGTCAGTTTTGGTTATGATTGAATAAATTAATTGATATTATTATTATTATTACTAGTTTTAAATCACTGTGAATGATTATTTTCTCTGTTTTTCTGCAGAGGTCTTGTAAATCCTCACACACTTAACGGAGACGCGCCTTTTGTCTCCGAGCTACGAGATTGCGCCACACGCTGCAGCTTTTACGACTGTGTGCCAAACGAGCGACGAACTGAACTCACTTCCACGTTTTCAGACAAAGAGAAGGAGGGAAACTCTGCCCAATCGACTCAACCTGTAAAAAATGAAACAAAAGAGAAAAAAAGAGTATTGTACGGTGCAGCATTTGCCGAGTTTTATTGAAATGTAAGATGCAGATTTTATGGTGCACCTTAAAGACGACTGACTATGTAACAGATTTTAGAAAACACAGTATAAGAAATGCATAATATTTGACAATGGCTGTTCTTCTGATGTTGTTATTGTTCTCTTCAGTTGAGCATCGTGTGTGTGTTTGCTGTTTCTGTCTTGAATTATTGAGTTATTTAAACCCGAGGAGCGGTGTTTATGTAAATGTGTAATGAGCCCGACTGCCTCGGCTCCTTCACAGGGGCCTGTCAAATAAAGCTTTATCAAAGGGAAGGCCTCTGGTGTCCATTTTTATCATTTTAAATGTGCAGCAGTGTAGTTTTTGGCATTTAACGCCACACTTTTCACTCCTCCTCCTCTTCTTCTCTGCAGCCTCTGAGCAGCTACAAAAAAAGAAATGTTCATAAATGCCATTAATCTAAAAAGAAATGCACTTCTCTTTCTGCAGTGCTCAGGTTTTTGTGCAAGAACAGCAAATACTGGAGGATTTAAGTGTATTTTTTCAAGATAAGCAATAAAAAAAGTGTTATTTTGACGCAATTACGCTTAAAACAGTTGGATAAAGCCTATTTTCTGACAGATTACGCAAATGCAAAAAGGGAGACAGTCATTGATCGTTAATTTTGTAAAATGTGCCTTATTTATTCCTTTTATCAAATAGACAAGACTAGCTCTAAAACCCCAAGGCCTCTTTCAAACCTGGAAGCAGAGTGATGAGGCTGATGAAAACAAAAGAGTCTAAAAAAAGTCTCAGTGCTTTATCTGAGAGAGGCAGCCAGGTTTCTAGCCTTGGTTTGTTTGAGCGGAAAGGTCTGTATTCTTTACCTTGTGCAGCAGACTCACAAAAATACGTCTTTTTAATGTAATAACATCAAAAGTCTTGCTCTCCATAAGTCTGGACTTGGTCTAAGACTGGACCAAGACTAATCCAGGACTAAAGAAGAACAAACCAGGACTAGACCAGATGTGAAACAAGAATTGAACCAAAGACTAAGTCGAGGAGAAACTAAACCCAAGAATAATCGAAGAATAAACACAATCAAAACTCTTGTTCTAACTCTAATTGTTCAAAAGTTTAGGTTTTGTGAGTGGGTTTTACTTGGATCTATTCTAACGTATCCTGCACCGGTCTTGGTCTTTACTCGGTCTTGCCCTCATTATGTCCTTGATACACTTTGGTCTTGGTCGATGTGGTCTTGAATAAAACACTAGAATGTGGTAAATCCAGTTTAAGGGCACATCTGGAGGTCTGGGTTACATCTTTTTATTTAGATGTCAACTGGTCTGAGTCCAGGCTCATAAATCAAATGTAATTTAGTTGAAATCACGTTGTTAATGTCAGAATAAAAGCACCAGCAGAGGGCAGCGCTACCTCTTCACAGACTCCTCACTGGGACACAGTAACAGGTGCAACCCAAGGCTTAAACTCAGATTTTGTATCATTAACAAGTAAATGTAATTAAAAGGTCATGTGGTATCATGTATTTTGTCTTAATGCTGCACTGGGTAAAACTAAACCCATCATCAGACCTGTTTCTCACTGGTTTTGTCGAGAACTGAAGTCATAATCTGTAAAAACTACTGACTCCAGCTTTAATCTAACGTTATATTGTTCATTCCCAGAGTCTCAGAGCCGGTTCAGCCCGGTTTAAGTCTCACAGTGAAGTGATCCGACCTCAGACGGCTTTGAGGCGACTCCAGCTTCACCGTCAACGTCCAGAGTCTAAGATTTACGGCTGATGATGCTCTCTGACAAACAAATATGAAAACCCAGTGCCCAGTCTGTGGCGATGCCCTCAGATAAACTCTCACGGCTGCAGCGAGGATCAGTCTGGACCACAGTCTGAAGAAATGAGCTGGTATCAACACAGTATCTGCAGAAATACTGTGTATGAAGCACACAGGAGCGATTACAGGGACATTTATTACATTTATGAACTGTAAAAGCTGTATTAAGTCGAATAAAACGCAAACAAAACAATCAGAGTCGACCAAAGTGATAAAAAAAATATGTAAACAAATATTAGTCTTAGTTAGTTGGACAAATTTTGCACTAAATAAGACTAAATGAGAGTCAAACAGGTGAAAATAACACAATAAAAGGAGCTGAAATAAAGAATAAAGCTGTGATAAAAGCCAAGATTTCTCTCCTGACACCAGTGAGGTTTGGACTGAAGTATTTATAATTGAGATGTGAAATCACCAGCGGTTTTCATGATGGTTTTACTCAGAGTTTCTCAGAGGATTTAATAAACGAGGCAGGACCAAGACTGAGACCAGGACCAGGACCAGGATCAGGACCAGGACTCTGCTGCAGGTCAGTCTTTTCATTGCCTTTATATGTCACCTGTCTAACAATGTTTATTTGTGTGATTTTATTCAATTTTCTGGGGCTAAAACAAGACTAAACATGAGAATAAATTATGGACAAAGTCAGACTGATTCCAGAGTGAACCAGAAAAAATAAACGAGCAACAAACAAGGATGAAATAAGACCAAGACTGATTCTAAATCAAAATTAAACCCAGAACTAATATGGGAAACACAGATGAAAACAGGACCAAATAAAAGCCAAACCAGGTCCAGACCAAAGATTAAAGCAGAACTAGATTAAGAAACAATTTAAAAAAAGGATGTAAATTGGAGAAAACATAAAAACAAGACAAATCTAGAACTGAAGAAGAACAAATCAGGACTAGACCAGACTTAGGAGAAACTAAACCAGATGGAAACAAGGACTAGACCTGGGCTAAAATAACAATTTGGACTGAATCCTGGACTAAACTCAGGAATAAAACAATACTAATTCAAACTAGGAACTTAATACGTAAAAATAGGGACTAAATCAGGACTAAACCGGACTAAACTCTAAAGACTAAAACAAGACTAAAAAACTAATCTGGGAATAAACATGAACCAAACTAAGGACTATGTCAGCTATAAATGTAGCTTTAGCTTTTGAAAACCATCCCTGCTCCAGTTTGGTTAAATCCAGTGTAAACAGACTCTTGTGCCCTTTGACCTTTGGACCTAAACCTTTGTGAGTCCAGTAAACAGATTGTAACTCCGAACGACCGACGAGCAGCAGACGTTTGGACAAACAAATATTTGTCAGTGTTAAATTTAGACACAACAAGTCTGGACCAGCCCCAACAAACGCAGATCCAAACTGTGAAAGGAAGAGTGTTTATTTGGACTAAACCAGGACTAAACCAGGTCTAAACCAGGACTAAACCAGGTCTAAACCAGGACTAAACCAGGACTAAACCAGGTCTAAACCAGGACTAAACCAGGTCTAAACCAGGACTAAACCAGGACTAAACCAGGTCTAAACCAGGACTAAACCAGGTCTAAACCAGGACTAAACCAGGACTAAACCAGGTCTAAACCAGGACTAAACCAGGACTAAACCAGGTCTAAACCAGGACTAAACCAGGTCTAAACCAGGACTAAACCAGGACTAAACCAGGTCTAAACCAGGACTAAACCAGGACTAAACCAGGTCTAAACCAGGACTAAACCAGGTCTAAACCAGGACTAAACCAGGACTAAACCAGGTCTAAACCAGGACTAAACCAGGACTAAACCAGGACTAAACCAGGTCTAAACCAGGACTAAACCAGGACTAAACCAGGACTAAACCAGGACTAAACCAGGTCTAAACCAGGACTAAACCAGGACTAAACCAGGACTAAACCAGGTCTAAACCAGGACTAAACCAGGACTAAACCAGGACTAAACCAGGTCTAAACCAGGACTAAACCAGGACTAAACCAGGACTAAACCAGGACTAAACCAGGACTAAACCAGGACTAAACCAGGACTAAACCAGGACTAAACCAGGACTAAACCAGGACTAAACCAGGTCTAAACCAGGACTAAACCAGGTCTAAACCAGGACTAAACCAGGACTAAACCAGGACTAAACCAGGTCTAAACCAGGACTAAACCAGGTCTAAACCAGGACTAAACCAGGTCTAAACCAGGACTAAACCAGGTCTAAACCAGAACTAGGACTAAACCAGGACCAAACCAGGTCTAAACCAGAACTAGGACTAAACCAGGACTAAACCAGGTCTAAACCAGGTCTAAACCAGGACTAAACCAGGTCTAAACCAGAACTAGGACTAAACCAGGACTAAACCAGGTCTAAACCAGAACTAGGACTAAACTGACCAAGACCAAGTCATATCTCGAGACCAGAGAGTAACAAGAACAAGACAAGACCAGGACTTTTAGAGATCGAGACCAAGACAAGACCAAAACTTACCAAAACCAGTGCATGACACATTGGAAAAGACAAAATGTCAAGTTTTTGAGCAATTTGAGACTCATGGAGGTCTGTGTTTGGTGAACGCAGAGTTAGATGTTTTAATTGAATAAAAAAAATGATGAATTAATGTAGTTTTATCTAATCACAAAAATGATATCGAAAATTAAAGTAGTTGTGGTATTGGGAGGTCTTCATGGCTGAGACCAGACCAAGTAAAAATGAGTTTGTGACGGAGACAAGACCTTTAAAAAATGGTCTTAAGATCTAAACCTGGTCTATGGCTAAATCCAGGACTAAATATATATAAACAAATGTAAAACTAGACAATAATAAGCCTTAAAGTGATAAAACAAGGACTAAACCCAGAACTAAACCAGAACCATGCACTAAATGGAAAAAAGACAATTAGCTTTGCATGATTTGCTTTTAAAATATGGCAAAGTTTTATGTTAAAGGGTTTCTTATTGTTTTGTCATTCACATTTCACAGCCTTATATTTAAACAAAGCCCTGTCTCTGTTAACAGGACGTCCCTTCTCTTTGAACTCGTCTGTGATGTGACACTGTTAAAAATAGAGCAGGCGACTACAAACATAGGCCGAGTTAAGACGGCTCTAAAACACAGAGGAGCTCCAGTATCTGCTCCGTTTCTGTCGGTGATTAAAGAGCCGACAGCTGCGAGTGAAAGGGTTTGTTCATAACGCAATTATCACCGAAATAACCAACAGTCGGATCGTTTATTCTGATGCTGTCATCGCTGTTAAAAGAGACTATTCACTTTCACTCAGACTGGACTGAAACACTTTTGTTATGTCTGCAGCTGTTCACTTTTTGAGTGCACTTTACAGTTGTCTGTAGTGTAAGAGTAAGTAGTGGTTGAGGGGATTTTTACACAAACTAAATGTTTACGTGTTCAAGGTTTTTCAGGATGTGTGAGAACCCTGGACAGTATTGTAGTCTTCAGGAATAATAAGCCTCGTTTCCACAGAAGTTGGCTCAATACTGGTGCATATACAGTATTCAGAGATGCCTTTCTGTTTAAATACACACATATCAAGTTATTCTGCTTTGTACCACTAGATGGAGTGGTGAGCTGTTGTAACAATACTGCTCCATCTCCACAAACTGAGCTGAAAAGGGTGCTCAATGTGTAGATGTATGGTTTGGAAATTCAAATGTGTTTGTGGTTAAAAGGCTGTTAGCTGCATTACTTGTCTTTGCCTTTGTTATATTTGCATAAACACTGAGGAAAACAGTAGCTTGTAACTTGCAGTTACCTAAAGATTTGTGGTTTTAATGTGATTTTTATTTATTTTGTATTGCTGGATCCATTAGGCAAAAGTACCAGAGCAAGTTTGGAGGTTTGGAAAAAACTGTCACCCTATCCTTTGTCTTTGTTATGTCATCATTTTCTAAAAAACGTTGCCTATTTTTGTGCAATAAAAACAGAACAATGGGGCCTGAATAAAAGCGGCTCGTGTCCCAATCCCAGTCAGGTCAATAACATTAACCGCTGAGCAACAGGTTAAACAAGTTGAAGAGAAATAGAAACCACATTTCTCTCCTAAAGAGGAAATTTGATCTAGTGTTGCCCCGAGGACAGGCAAACATCGCGTAAAATCTCGCGAGAGTGGATCGTTGCGCTCAATGCATCGAAGCTAACGGTAGCGTTTAGCTAAAGCTGTTGTTGGTTTTCTTTGCTTAAAAGCGTACATTTTACTGCATCGGTAACGTCTTTGAGTAGCCGTGTATTTACTAGAATGTAAAATATTATAAATTGACCGCTTGTGGCTTTGTGAAATAGCCGTGTGTGTTTATGTTTTAGGTTTGCGGCAAGCTAGCCCGTTAGCGCAAGTTGCTAATATCCTCTGACTCTCGTGTGAAACCAGGAAGGAGGGACCACAGCAGGCGCTTTGGCCTCGAAGCTGCTCTTTCTCCTGTGCTTTCTCAAAACCAAACCACGACTGGACTTTTGAAAACGCAAAAGCTAATGGTCTTTACCTGTATTTCTAAATGTAGCTGTTAAGTTTCACTGGTGAACATTTTGGGTTAAATGTCTAACGGTTACGGTTAGCTTTTTCCTCACGTTTCATTTACTGTGGCTAGTACTCAGCGCACTTTCAGTCATTTATTAAGAGTTATGGAAAGTTAAAGGGTTGTTTTATCCGCGGAAAAGTTGTTGGTTTTATGGGTTTTTTTGTCTAAAGTTTGAGAAAAAGGATAGATGTGGACTTTGTGCCATATATTAGGTAACTGCTAACTAGCTAGCAGTAACTTCTGGATACAGTGAGCGTTACTTCGACTTAACCATCCAACATAACGTTTTCTTACAATAAATATGGCGTTAATAGAATCACTAGATATAATTTATAACATTTAGTGAACAGTTGTGTTATTTTTCAACCATGCAGGTTTAGTGAATGGTCATGGAGAAGTCATGGAAAAGTCATTGAAAATCATCCTTGTGCTGCTAAAATGGAATCCCCCAAAAGAAAAAGGTTTATAAAGTGCATCACAGCCCCCTTTTACTCTTGGATAACTTTGTGTCACTTTAAATCACGGCTCACCACATAGTCAGATTTAAATTGATCACTATTATTGGATAAATCAGTGTAAATGTGGCGTATGTGGGCTTTCTGTTGGTTAAATGGCATTTGTATTTGGCTTGGGTTATACAAGTGCATGACTCAATGTTTGTGGCCTATATATCTCCTTTTTATGCAGTATATTTCAGTTGTGTTTCTTTAGTGGTAATATAAATTACTATAAACCCCAGCTCATCTGTTTTTATTTAGATCACAACTTGTTGGTTTCTCTTTTCTTTTTCCAGTGGAAGCAAATTTGTTAAAGTAAAAGTTTTTGTTTATATTTTTGTTATGTTGTTCAAACTGTTATATATTTGCCTATTCTGATTTGAGAGAGTCGCTCCAAATATAAAAAGCACTTTCACTTCCCTTTGTTTTAAAGTGAGCTGGTATTTTCAGCAAGTGGGTGAATTGTTTGGGGGTATTCATAAAAAGTGTCATTAAAATTGGTTTGATTTATTTAGTGTAAATTTTTCAGTTCCTTAAGTTGTGCTTATGACAAACACATTTTTGAAGAGCAGCAGATCATCAACAGTATGGTGTATTTGGGGTTAAACCTGGAGTCACAACTTGGAAAATGCTTTTAAAACGGCCATAAATATAAATGTTTCTCCAGCTTTAGGTTTAGGTGGCTCTCTGAACTTGTCACCTGTTGCATAATAAATACAACCAACATTATTGCCTGTTGAGGTGTTGGAGATTAAATATTTAAAGTGCATGTGGATAACCATAAATTGAGCTTAAAAAAAAGATTTTTTTTAAAGAAATTCATGATCAGATGCACAGACTGCTCTTGTGGAAGAAGTCATAGCAACGCAGTTTTCTCATGAACCTTCTCCTGTATATTTTATATGTCTTATATTTCTTTTTTGCTTAGGGTGTAACTTTAAGTTGATTGCTGTGGAAACTAATAAAGCATTATCTTATCTTAGTTTGATGTTATCATGTGGTGCAAAGTGATAAGAAGACCACCAGAGATAAGTCTTCTATCTGTGATACACATAGAAGTTGTTTGCATGCCATCAGTGCTTTTAATCTTTATTATATATTTTTTTAAAGTAACTGTTAAGAAAAATGCAGCTTCCTGTTGTGGTCGAAGATATTTTTACATCCAGCGTTTTGCATCAAGCGGAAAAAAGATATGATTTTGCCGTAGTTGAAGCACATTTACTTTATTTTAGTTCAATTCAAGCCGAATGCAGAAAATGGCTAAACTGAACCAAGACTACATCCTTCATCATTTACAACCGAGACCTCTGTTGCCACGACGATGAACAGTTAAATGGTAAACCAACCATGGATGTGTTGTTAAAACAAGATCCTGAATGAGTAATGGCCACCCATTATTTTCTCTGGACAATGCTCACGGGCCGATGACGCCAAAAAGTTTGGCTTCTGGGTTTATTTTTGCGTTATGAGGCAACGTCTTATATACAAAAAAAGCAATAAATCTGTTATTCACTTTAAGTAACTTTGATTAAAGTATAACAGCGTGCATGTTGTCTCTAAATGAAACCAGAGCAGTTTCAAACAAGTGAGCAAAAGCTATTTCATTTTATCTTCTTTTCTCTCTTCCCATTAGTATTTAACTAAAGCCTTAAACATTTTATCCAACCGGCTTTACCCTCTCAGAAGCCAATCAAATGAATAATTTAAAGTGTCCCACCCAGTTTGTTTGAATGGCAGCCTCTTTTCTAAAACAGGAAGGAACAACACTGTTGCCATGTCCCAAACAATGGTTGCTAAGGTGCCCCCCAGGAGTCTGCACTGGGGCCACTCAAGTTTCTGTTATTTACAGTCAAAGCTCAACAAAGACCTCATGGTGAGCTGCAAAACCTGAAAAACAAAGTAGGCCTGATAAATGGTGTTAGTCACTATTATGGGTCTTCTTTTGCAGCGAGATTATTCAATACAAGTTAGGAATATTTATTATTTTATTATTGCCCTTATCACACTGTACGTCCTTGTCTTTGAGACATAATTTCTTTGTGCAGACTGTGACCTTGCAGGATTTTTTTGTGCTATTTTTTGACTAACTTTGAATGATCATGAATCTGGATTTCAGAGTGAGAGTGAATTTTAATTAATCCAAAAACAACACTAGCTGAGGGAGGGTTAATGAACAGCAAGCAGCAGGAAGACAAAGGTACACAAGGCCAATGTGTTGAGACCCAAAGGTGTGTTAGTCCCATGTTGATCGAGCTTTCAATCTGGAGTTTCAGAATTCTCCCTGTGCTTCCCCCAAAACATTCAGAACCACAAACTAAAAACAAGTAAATTATTGTAGTGAAAATGGGCTGTGATTGATTTGAAAATATGAAAATTATCCAGAAAATATGGGTAACTGTTACATTGTGAGAGGAAAATAAAGAATTCCCTTCTGAACAAATGTTATACAGACTAGTTTATCCCCAGAGACCAAGGCTGTCTTTGTAGCCGGCTGTAAACAGGTTAATTTCCCTTGTGAGCGACAGTATTTTTCACTTTAGTCTAATGCTCCCTGAACAGTCTCATAAAAGTCACATCTTAGCCGTTTGGTTATGATGTATTTTTCACGGTTGAAGGTCAGGTGGGGCTTTGGGGGCTGTTGATGGCGGCCTCGACAGCTGCTCCGAGCCGGGGTCCTGATGACAGGTGACAATGTGTTATATACACGCTCTACAGTCTCGTCCTGTCATCACCGGCGCAAACACGTAACTCTAGCCTCCTCGTTAAGATGGCACAGTATATGATGACTTCTGTTTACTTT